>OX352762.1:58049683-58628323 GCA_947095585.1 Nephrocerus scutellatus | reverse complement strand
TAAATAATAAATAATAAATAATAAAATAATAAATAATAAATAATAAATAATAAATAATAAATAATAAATAATAAATAATAAATAATAAATAATAAATAATAAATAATAAATAATAAATAATAAATAATAAATAATAAATAATAAATAATAAATAATAAATAATAAATAATAAATAATAAATAATAAATAATAAATAATAAATAATAAATAATAAATAATAAATAATAAATAATAAATAATAAATAATAAATAATAAATAATAAATAATCAATAATAAATAATCAATAATAAATAATCAATAATAAATAATCAATAATAAATAATCAATAATAAATAATCAATAATAAATAATAAATAATAAAATAATAAATAATAAATAATAAATAATAAATAATAAATAATAAATAATAAATAATAAATAATAAATAATAAATAATAAATAATAAATAATAAATAATAAATAATAAATAATAAATAATAAATAATAAATAATAAATAATAAATAATAAATAATAAATAATAAATAATAAATAATAAATAATAAATAATAAATAATAAATAATAAATAATAAATAATAAATAATAAATAATAAATAATAAATAATAAATAATAAATAATAAATAATAAATAATAAATAATCAATAATCAATAATAAATAATAAATAATAAATAATAAATAATAAATAATAAATAATAAATAATAAATAATAAATAATAAATAATAAATAATAAATAATAAATAATAAATAATAAATAATAAATAATAAATAATAAATAATAAATAATAAATAATAAATAATAAATAATAAATAATAAATAATAAATAATAAATAATAAATAATAAATAATAAATAATAAATAATAAATAATAAATAATAAATAATAAATAATAAATAATAAATAATAAATAATAAATAATAAATAATAAATAATAAATAATAAATAATAAATAATAAATAATAAATAATAAATAATAAATAATAAATAATAAATAATAAATAATAAATAATAAATAATAAATAATAAATAATAAATAATAAATAATAAATAATAAATAATAAATAATAAATAATAAATAATAAATAATAAATAATAAATAATAAATAATAAATAATAAATAATAAATAATAAATAATAAATAATAAATAATAAATAATAAATAATAAATAATAAATAATAAATAATAAATAATAAATAATAAATAATAAATAATAAATAATAAATAATAAATAATAAATAATAAATAATAAATAATAAATAATAAATAATAAATAATAAATAATAAATAATAAATAATAAATAATAAATAATAAATAATAAATAATAAATAATAAATAATAAATAATAAATAATAAATAATAAATAATAAATAATAAATAATAAATAATAAATAATAAATAATAAATAATAAATAATGTCAGCTTTCTAGGTACCCGAAACTAAAAGGCAAAGAGGTCTTTGGCATGAAAGATACCTACTTTTAGTCCTGAAGTGTTTCCTACCTCATATAGGGACTTTCCAATAGGCCTTAAAATTATACTTTTGTCGCACTTTGGAGCTAGCTTTGCATTGTAATTTGAATCCTTATTGCTTTGCTTAAAATTTCGGCGATAGACAATTTGTCCGACTTTGTACTTTATCTCCCTACTCCTGGTGTTATAAATCTTCTCGGCCTTTGCGTGAGCTAAGTTTAAGTTCTTTAATACTTTGTCTCGTATAAGTTGCTGTTTGTCTTTTGTCTCAAGCAGATTGACGTCTGAGTCCTTTACGTCATTAAGGCGTCGCTTGATATCAAACGCGTTCCCGTTTTGTGCCATTTGAAACCCAAACACGACATAATACGGTTCAAGACCAGTAGACTCGTGAACAACACTCCTTAGGGAGAATGCAGCGTTGCTCACGTATCTGTCCCAATCTCTTTGGTCACCACCTAAATACGAACGTATTTTTTCGAGCACACATCGGTTAACGCGTTCTGATGCATTTGCTTGTGGCGAGTAAAAAGCCGTCTTCACATGTTTGACCCCGTATCTTTTCAAAAAAGTGGCAAACAATTCAGCAACGAACTGCCTGCCATTATCCGAATGTAAGTATTCGGGTACTCCAAACATATGGAACACAGATTCTTCTAAATACTTGACCACTTCACTTGCAGTTGCCTTCCTTAGTGGTTTTAGAAACACAAATTTGCTAAAGTGGTCCAATATTATCAGAATCTGTGTGTTTCCATTTCTTGTCCTAGGGTAGGGGCCAAGGAAATCTATGTAGAGCCGTTGAAACGGTCTCTCTGTTATTGTTTGTTGACCCATAGGGGGCCTGTTAATCTTGTTTGTACTCTTACTACATTTGCAAGTGTCACAGTCCTTAATCAGTTTCTGTACGTCAGTTGCCATTCCTGGCGAGAAATACTTCTGTCTTAGTCTATAAAGAGTTTTGTGGATACCACCATGTCCTGACATTGGTGAGTAATGCGCTGCTCTCAAAATACTCCCTCTCAGCTCCGACGGTACCCAAAGCTTCCATGCTCTGTCTTCTTGTACGGTGTCCCCTGTACGTATGTCCGTTCGCTTATATACATAATTATCTGAGATGCAGACATCTGGTAGTTTGTCTTGTCTTTCCTCTATTGTTTTTCTTAATTCTTTGTATTCTTCCGACGAAAAATATGGAGAGTCAAGGTCGACATCAAGACGTTCGACGTTCTCTATGATTTCTTCCATGTGCACACGAGAGAGGGCATCAGGGACCACATTTTGCGTGCCTTTTCGATGTTCAATAGTGAAGTCGAACGCCTGAAGTTTCAGACTCCACCTAGCCAGTCGTCCTGACAGGTCCTTTTGTGACATGAGTTTCTCAAAGAGAAGCTTCTGTATAGCCGGAGACACTGGGTAGTGCCTCTGTTTAACAGGCTCCTCTTCACCGGTCTCGATCACATGCTCTTCAAGTCTTGTTTTACCAAGACCCAAGGTAGCGAATGACGGAAATTTCGCTTTGACTGCATGCAGTCCCTCCGTCTGTGAGGGTGAGAGAATATGCATTGTAGGATCCAATGATGTTGTTGGCATCAGTTCAAGACCCGATATTACATTTGGGGCAACCTTAAATGCTTTCCAGAAGTTTATTCCTAAGTATAATTTTTGTTGTAGCGACGGTACCACATATAACTCTAAATCTTCGGAAGTTCCATTCCAACTGACAGGAATGGATACTAAGCCTTCGATATATTGTCTGCTACCGTCTGCTGTTTTTATGTCAGTCTTTATTTCTTTCATGTTTAAATTATTTTGTTTAATAAACTGTAAGGCTCCTTTACCTAAGCAACTCACTGATGCGCCACTGTCTAACAAGCCCATCACTTCGTTATTAAAAAATTTTACTTTAGCATAAGGCCTATTATCTCCGTCTTCATGTAAAACAGTTGCTTCTATCATTCTTAGTCTATTTCTTTTTAGTGTACATTTTTCCCTAAGTTTTTTTATTTTGTTGAAGCGTTTATTCGATTTGTCTAAGTCGAGGCCTTCTGTGAATATTCTATCCCTAGCTTTCTCATATTCAACAATTCGCTGATGTAAGGTCTTGTTTGGCGGTTTTGTTTGTTCAATTTTTGTTTCTTTCTCAATCGTTGGTCGTTTTAGGATCATTATGTCATTGCTACTAGTTACCTCGGGAGTTAAATTGCCGGACGGACACCCCCGAATGTCTCGTCCCCCTTTTGGTTTTCCGACATTTGACAGGTAGGACAGACAACAATTGGGACATTAGACTGACCACATTTAAAACAAGTCATCGAATGGAAATGGGACGTGCACTGGGTTTTCGACAGGACGTTACTACACATAGGTTTTATTGACTTTGCTAAGGCGGGATTGGGTTTCTTTGTAGTTATTGCACACAAATCTTCGTGTACTCCTTTATCGTCGAAAGGACTTTCTATCACTTCTTCTAGCTGAACTTCATTTATCTGTCGAATTCTTTGATGACTTTCTCTGGATGCCAGGTGCTTTTCGGCCCGTCGACAAGCGGACCTGAGGTCAGATACGGAGAACAACGTACAGCCGAAAATAAGCGTTGCCACTTTGTCACTAACGTTTTGGCGAAGAATTTTGACGAGTTCCATCTCAGGCAACTTGTTCTTCAGCTGAACAACCAGTGCCATCACACTGGAATAAAACTCGTCAAAATTCTCGCCTGGCTTCTGTCTTTTGTCCATGATTGCTCTGAGCAACTCATGGTCGGAGCTAGCTGTCCTGAACTGTCGAAGTAGCTCTCTCTTCAAGTCGAAGTAATCGAGCATGACATCGTCAGAGTGCTCCTCCATCCATTGCCAATACCATCTTTCTGCAACGCCTGCCAAAAGATGGTGGAAACCGCTGAAGAGCTCTTCAGTGGTGATATTATTTCGCTGTTGGATCGTTTCAATTCTGAATATAAAACTTTCCACCGACATAGACTTTTTTGACCCATCATACTTTATGTTCCACTTATGCATATCGGAACTAGAATTATAACGCGTAGTTCTTGGGTGTGAAACATTTATGCTTTGGGACTGGTGACAGGACTCTCGAGTAGGTGGTAGCATCCGTGTTGAGCGATGCCCGGTAATTGGTCGCGCTGCTTGTTCTATCTGAGGCTGTGGAGTGGAGGACCTCTCACAACTTTGCTGCTGGGTCTCAAGTGCTGCGACCTTAGATGTCAGCAGCGATAGTTGTTGGGTTAGGCCTTTCGTGATCTCTTCTAGTTGGCGGCTATACTGGTCCCTAAACCTGACTTGTTCCCTTTCTAAAGCCCCAGATATGGCGACCTGTATTATCTGAGTCAGTTCTTGCCCGCCTAATGGCTGGCTTAAATTAAGCTCTTGTTGACCACGGTTGTGTAATTCTATTTTTTTGTTACAACCACTTTGGAAATGGCCTATAGCTAAATCTGATTCGTCATCAAAATTCATACTTCCTATTATATTTCCGAAAGAATTATGTACGTGGTGATTACCTACATCTCCTGTTTCTACATGAATCGGTGGACCAGTCAAAATCATTGAGGAGTTTGGCTGTTCACCTGCAGAAGGATTGACCTGAGCACTTGATGCTAATGGGCTCAGCAAACCGGAGTTGCCAAAGCAGAAATCTCCATGGATTGGCATGCCCATCGCATTACTGGTATTATCTACTTGATCTCCTTTCATCTGGCCCCCCCTTCGAGCTGACTGTCTCGTTGACATCCCTGATCCGAGATTTGCCAATCTTTTGGGGACAGCACCAGTTTTCTTGTTTTGGCCTCTCATTACAAAAAAAAATTCCTTTTCTTTTGATTTTCCTTTTGAATCTAAGATTTTTCTTTGGATCTAAGATTTTTTTTCCCGAATTCAAGATTCTTCTTTCTTTTCTTTATAATTTTTCCTTTATATATATATATATATATAGATATATCGAAACGGCAGGTGTGTAGCTGGATAGATTGCCCTCGGTAGCCTCCAACATTTCAGATTCTTGTAAGTCCGTTCTAGCATGGTATGTCTTGTCTTTGTCGGTTTCCTCCATGATTTCGTGGGAAGTCATACTCGTCAGTTGAGGTTTCATCTCATCCCGGCGGATCGCTACCGCCGATCCGCCAAGGATGAGAAGACCCTCCACTTTTAGTCTAAGGGAACAGCGAACACACGCTTACCTGTACTTACTTAGTGTACTAGTGGCAATGGCTGTCTGCTGCATCCCTGTGACTTTTTCTATTTGGCGGTCAAGTCGAATAGATTCTGGCTCAATTTCGACCGCACCAACCAAATACTGGCGTTGACCACGTTTGGTCCCCAAATGAGCCAGCACCACCAAATTCAAGATTTATGGAATCTTCGAACTGGGACCGCAAACTCATCCGGAGAGCAATCTATGCCCATTATTTTCTGTCTTGTCATGTCCTGTTCTGTCATTAAAAGGTTAAAATGGAGTTTTGGAGTGGGAAAATAAAATGGGAAAAGGGGAAGTACTAAAAAAATAGCAAAATTAGATGTAAACAAAATTTTTAAAGTTAAAAGTAAAAGTAGAGAAAATGGTAAGAGGAAAACTGAATTTTAATGAAATTTTAATAAAAAAATTAAAAATAAGAAAAACTAGAGTATTTAAGTTACGTTACGTTATAAAAAAAGGTAAAAAAAATTAAAGGGAAAGGTTGACTGCCATCGTTTGTCGAGAGCCAGGAACTTCCTATTGGAGATTCCTGCCTCTCAAGAAACAATGGGTAGAGCCAATCGACGTTGGGCGCCATTTGTTATGGAGCGAGGTCCCACTAGGGGTTCTCCCACTGGCAAGGATGTCGCGACAAGCTCGCGGTTGCTCGGCTTAGCTCGTCGGACGGGCGGTCCTTGTCACTTACCAGTGACACCTCGTCAAGAACAAAACTTTTAAATTGTCGTGTCGACTTATAAAAAAAAGGGGAAAATCGGAATCATCAAGGAGGGGATAAAGAAAAACGTCCCCTCAGTCCCGGTGCAATCAGGTCATTCCTTTGTTTTTATATACTAAACTTACATCTATATTACTCTATATTAAAATTACTTTAAAATTAACGAAAGAAACTTCGATTTCTTTTTGGAAATTTCTTTTTTTTCACTTAATATATAATTAAGTCTAAAAGGAATGTCTTGCTTGCACCAGTACCGAGGCCTCATAAAATCATGAAGGAAATGGTGGACTTCGTCCGGTCGTCCATGGTCCGTCACGTCGTCATCTGAAAAGCGCCGAGACAACCCGAAGCAGGATCATTGATCCCTGCCACACACCTTAACCATCGCGTCTACTCACTCATGGTGAGGACCAATAAAAATGTAATTAATAAAAAAAGGAATATGCCTCACACCCCCAATGGGCCACGGCAATGAAAAATCACGTTGTTTTCTTTTCCAATTTTTTATACATGTAATTACTTTTATTAACAAAACTTCAAGTTTAAAATGAAATGTAAAAATTAAAATAAAAAAAAACGATGTAAGTATGTTTCACAAAAATTATGAGTATAATAATTTAAAAAAATTATTCAAAAAAACTGGTAATTATTTTTATTCATAAAAAGTTATTTAAAAAAGACTGTTTCTCTATCCTTTTTATTTTTTTTTTATTTTATATATATATACTGCGCTTAGTAGTAAAAAAACTGGTGTATATAAAGAAAATTTAAGCAATTGGCACTTACTTGGTGTTCCTCAATGAAATCCTGCCGGCATGATGTCGTTGATACCTGAGCAAGGTTGTGGGAATTTTATTGTGAACTACTAAGGGCAGTTTACAATCAAAGTAACTTAAAAATTCAATAAAAACTCAAAAAAAAAACTCGATTTTAAATTCAATTTACAAAAAAAAACTCAAAATTTTAAATTAAATTCAAAATAAAAAAACTCAGAGGTACAAAAAAAACTCAATTTCAAATTGGATATCAACTCAATTTAGACTTGAGCAGAATTTGATTTTAATATCCCGTGATTGAATAGAAAAACTCTTATTTTAACTGGAACTCCGAAAGGTTAAAACTCAATAATCGATTGAAAACACTCTTAAATAGAAAATTTGATCCACTGTTTGGGAAGCACCCTCCTTTGTTTTGTTGAAATATATGTGATTTCAATCCACTAAGCTTTGGTAGGCCTGACGCCTATTTTAACACTTAGCGCACTTCGTTTTTTTTTAGGTAGAGACTATGTGAAAATTAAGGTTTTTAACTCTGATGGTTCAACACTTCGTGTTCTAAAATAGATTGGTGCACTCGCACTTTATCGCTTTAAATTTATTATTCCCACTTAAAGAAATTTTTCTGATTTGAATTCCTTTTTTTTTTTTTTGTTGTTAAATCTTTGATTTGATTTTATATTAAGGAATATAGGCGATTAACGCATTTGCACTACTTCACATTCAAGAATTGGGATTTCCGCTTGTAAAAATTTCTTTGATTTGTAGATTCCCAGTTTTATAAAAAAAAACTTTTCTCACGAAAATTATTTGGCTTGAAACCTATCGCCGCTGAAGATCAAAATTCAACTCTATTTCACTAATTTCACAAATAAAAGGTTTTGCATTTAAGCTTCCTTTAATTTTATATATATGGCGTCTGCTCTTAAAGAAATTTTTCTTTTTCTTCTCACTTTTCTCACGAAAATTATTTGGCTTGAAACCTATCGCCGCTGAAGATCAAAATTCAACTCTATTTCACTAATTTCACAAATAAAAGGTTTTGCATTTAAGCTTCCTTTAATTTTATATATATATGGCGTCTGCTCTTAAAGAAATTTTTCTTTTTCTTCTCACTTTTCTCACGAAAATTATTTGGCTTGAAACCTATCGCCGCTGAAGATCAAAATTCAACTCTATTTCACTAATTTCACAAATAAAAGGTTTTGCATTTAAGCTTCCTTTAATTTTATATATATATGGCGTCTGCTCTTAAAGAAATTTTTCTTTTTCCTTTAACTTTTTTCGCAAAATTATTTGGCTTGAAACCTATCGCCGCAAAATTATTTGGCTTGAAACCTATCGCCGCTGAAGATCAAAATTCAACTCTATTTCACTAATTTCACAAATAAAAGGTTTTGCATTTAAGCTTCCTTTAATTTTATATATATATGGCGTCTGCTCTTAAAGAAATTTTTCTTTTTCCTTTAACTTTTTTCGCAAAGTTATTTGGCTTGAAACCTATCGCCGCAAAATTATTTGGCTTGAAACCTATCGCCGCTGAAGATCAAAATTCAACTCTATTTCACTAATTTCACAAATAAAAGGTTTTGCATTTAAGCTTCCTTTAATTTTATATATATATGGCGTCTGCTCTTAAAGAAATTTTTCTTTTTCCTTTAACTTTTTTCGCAAAATTATTTGGCTTGAAACCTATCGCCGCAAAATTATTTGGCTTGAAACCTATCGCCGCTGAAGATCAAAATTCAACTAAATTCCTAGTAGCTAGTTTTCGACTCCTATCTCCCTCATTGATCGACTACCACAACCCGTTTTTTTTTTTTTCATCAAACATTCTAGAAATTATTTTTTGCATCAAGTGTTATTCTGTCCTTTGTATTCTGCTGTTAGTCCGTATGGCGTAAGCCATATCTTGTTCCCGTCCTTTTTAAACCTAAAAATCACAATTACCAATAAACATTAAACATGAATAACCATCACACAACACTTAAACAATTATTACCACACACACATCAAACACTCAAACCAATTTCTAGTAAGATGATTGCCTAAAATACCTATGCTTTCCCATCAGTGTGCAACAAACTTTCATCACATCATGTGAGAAACATTTGCCATTCCAATTATTCCAGTCAAAGCAACATTGCAAATTTTTAAGCAGCTAACTGATATCACTGACAGATATCGGTCAGCAGGTTATTTTGTTGTCAAATCGTGTGTATGAATTTTTGTAGTTTGTTTACATTTTGTTTGTTTTGAATTGGACGTGGACGTAACACGTTGCCCACGAAATCCATACTGCCGGTCACTAAGGATTTCGTTGGTTTCAAGATATTTCTTAAGCTGATAATTTCCATGACCTTGGAAAGAATGGATGTAAGTGCTATGGGTCGGTACGAAGAAGGAGATGACGGCTCGCCTTTTTTGGGTATGGGCTGGACAAATGCTGTTTTCCAACTTCTCGGGAAGAGTCCAGAAGAATAGGATAGATGGAAAAGCTTACGCAATGGTAATGCCAGCTTGGAAGAACACCTCTTCAGAACTAATGGAGAAATACCATCTGGCCCAGCGGATTTGTGTATGTTGAGATAATTTAAAACCCTAGCAACTGCACGAGTACGAATAAATATCTGTCCCATAGAGTGTTCAATAGAGGCGACAATGCACAATCTGGAAGCGTAGAGCTAGCTGCGAAATGCGCAGCAAACAGATTGGCTTTGTCTATAGAGCGGACAACTGGAATGTCATTATAAATAAGCGTTGGGATTGACGACGAAGCTGTATTTTTGATTCTTTTCACGAAGGACCAAAAATTTTTACTACCTTTGGGACATTGTAGTATTTTTTGCCTTAATTTTCGGTCGTAGGCGAATTTGACTCGCCGAAGATGGGCATTGCAATCATTTCTTGCTCGTGAAAGGAATAAACTTTCTCATACCAATAAGAATGATGTTTGTGATTGCATCAGCGGCAGCATCCACGTTGCTATCACGAAAAAATAGCGACTAGTTAGTTCTCCCAAAGAAGTTGTAAAGGCAATCCCAATTGGCTTTCTCGTATTGCCATACTATTTTTTTGGGAGTTTTTTCTCTAACTACGTGGTTTATTAATGAGAAATTAGCTGATACTACACAATGGTCTGACGAGCCTAGAGGCCGGTTTGTTCCGGTTTGGAACTATGGCTAAATTGAGGCAAAAGCTGAAACGCAACATCTCTCCGTACATAGATTGCGAGTCCGCGTCGAGAGAAAAATAATGGCACCAAGCTATACCCAGGCAGATTAAATTCCGATACATCAGAATAATCAAACGCCTGAGTTTCACTCAATGCCAAAATTGCTGGCCTGTGGACATGAACATGGCTAAACACAGAAAACGAATTCGTTCTCAGCCCACGTATGTTGCTGAGATCCACTCTGAAATCACACATACTACAAAAAAAACAAACACACAAAACACAACTTACCGCTTCTTTAAACCGTAATTGAGAAGAGTATGTCTCAAATTGGATTATTAACACAATTTGTCGCCAGTGTTATGCCTTCACGACAAAGTGAGTTAAATCACCAAAAGAAACAAACACTCACAATCCGTTATTCTTATAGCTAAATAATTAGATCATTACACTGCCGCATGCAAGCATAAAACAGTTGTAATTCACTTATTCTTTAGCTGAGGTGTTGGGGACGGGAAGCATGGACACCACACACTGCACTTTGCACTAACAAAATATGCACACGCGAGCCGGCGAGCTTGGGCAATTTGCGTTTTTGTTGTTGTTGTTTTTTTTCGTTTGTTTGGTGCAATGACGATACGCAGCACATCCGCGTACGATGACGTATCAGAGACAACTCTGGGGCTGCGTTGGCGGTGTTTCCTTCGGGTGTCATTGGGGTCTGGACCTGCTCCTGCGCTGTGCTGTGGTTTTTCATGGCGTTCTTTGTCTGCGATTTTGGGCTGTTCTCTTGACAGGGGTGCGGAGTCATCGCTGATATATTCCTTAAGGTCGCTGATGTGCACGGTGCGAACTTTGCCGTTTGTGCGAAGCTCCACGATTACTGGGGATGCAAAGCCGATGACTTTATGTGGTCCGTCATACCGTGGGACGAGTTTCGCCGTGAAAGTGTCGATGCCTTGGACAAGTGGTGCTGCTTAAGTAGGACCTTCTGTCCGACTGTGGGCTTCCAGGGTCTACGGCGGAGATTGTAATATCTAGCTTGATTGTGGGCTGCTTGCTATAGATTTCGGCTCACAAGTTGGAAGACTTCTTGGAGACACTCCGCCCTTTCTTTCGGTGATTACTCGACATGCCCTGTCCCGCTCGTTCTCTCGTCGAAGAGTGTCCGTGGCAGATGAGGTTCGCGATCTTGTGTGAGAAACGCTGGGGTGAAGCCTGTTGATTCTGCGACACTTGTATTAATTGCCAAAGAGATTTCGGGGAGGAGTTCATCCCACTCTCTGTGTTGTTCGCCAACGAAATGAGCGACCATCGTCTTGGTCGTGCGCTTTGCTCTCTCTGTGGGGTTTTCCTGGGGCGTGTACGGACCGGTGAACTGATGCTTGACCCCCAATCATTGTAGGTACCTTCGGAAACTGGTAAACTGGATTCCGTTGTCGCTTTGGGACACCGTATCTGGACAATATTCGTTCGCTGAACGCCTTCCTTAACGACTATGTCGTTGCTTTTCGCAACGGGACGGGACGATCTCCGTACATTTAGAAAAGTTGTCGAACAACACTAGCATGACCGTGTTGCCGTGCTTGTTTCTGGGTATGGGTCCGACGAAATCTGCACACACTGTACTCCATGGTTCGTCTGCGATCTGAGACAGCATGGCTCCGACTGGCTTCTGTTGGATGCACTTGTACTTCTGGCAGGACTCGCAGCGGCAGCGAAGAGGTGATTTTGGGAGCGGCCAAAATCTTCCTTACACAGCTCCGCCGGGTTCGGTTGGACAATTTATTCTAGATACTCTGCAAATCTTTCAGCTTGTTGCTTGTTACTTTAAGCCCACTTTCCATCCTGCTGTTTGATTAGAGAAACAGAGCGAGTACTCTGTATTCCTATTATTGCAATTACACTTGACAGGCTGGCATACTTTAACTAGTTCAATTAAATATTAATTTTTAAATATTTATTGTTATTTGATATATATATATATAGTATATATATATGCATCAAAATAAAAGGTAATTCTGCAACAAGATCTCTAAAAATTCGTTATTTAATTAATATACTGCAAGTTATATAATTTATTAGTACAAACCCGCCTATAATAGGTCAACTTATAAAAGGTTTCACCTTAACCTTGTAATGAACTATAATGCCTAAACGTATGGATCCACATATCATAAATTCGCGTATACACATACATCATCAGATTAAGTGTTATGATGTCCCCTGTTATTCCCTTAACTCGAGCCAGTATAATATAAACATACATAAACATACGTACATAAATCAATACATACTATAATTTACTTACGCTACGAATATTCTCAAATTCCAAGAACTGTTCAAATCAATACATACTTTACTTACGTTATCAATATTCTCAAATTCCAAGAACTGTTTACGAACTTTATTTAGTTCACCATTAATAATTTGCACTCCCAATAAATAAATGCAACTCCAACATTTAAACAAATTTATTGGGAATCGCTTTTGCAACAATTGTTGACAAAGCAAATTTTTATAAAAATAATAAATTGTTAAATTAGTATTTAAGGAAGTACAAGAAGATCAATAAACAAGTCTTAATTTGGAAGTGAAAAGGTGAACCAGTGTTTTTTTTATAACATAATTCTACTTAAGATACAAAAGTGGCGCAGTCGGTAGGATTCGTAAGTCCTATCCAACATAAAAGTAAAAAGTGAAAATCTTTGTTTGTGATAGTACTAGGATTTTTATCCTTAATACGGATTCTGCAAACTAAGGATATAAAGATATATCCTTAGAAAAATTTTTTAAAGGGATAAGAAGACTTATCTTTTAAAATAAGGATATAAAGATATATCCTTAAAGAAATTTTTTTTTGACACATAAAAAGGATAAAAAGATTTATCTTTTAAACAAGGATATACAGATATATCCTTAGAGAGAAAAAAGTATATCGTTGAAGGAAGAAAACCAGTTCACACCGAGAACTGCACAACCATAAATAGCAGCATTTCATAAAAAAAAGGGTCCATCAAGAAGATAACAACCAAAAAAAACTGCACGAGTTCCAAGAAGACAACACCTTCAAGAGGACGACACTATAATCAACCAATCAACTAAAAGTATATCCTTGAAGGAAGAAAGCCAGTTCACGCCGAGAACTCCACAACCTTAAATAGCAACAACTCACGAAAACCTCAAGTTCATCAAGAAAACAACTGCACGAGTTCCAAGAAGACAACACCTTCAAGAGGACAACAATATTAACTAAAAGTAAGATTAGATTAATTTTTATATTTATTTTTATACATAAATTAAAATTGGGGGACAAATTTTTTGAAGAAAAGAAAAGAGGCACAATAAATTTGTGGCGATCGGAATTTTTGCAATATATATACATGAGTGATAATAGTTCAGTATCCGACTATCCTTCAGACATAGAATTCGTAGAAGAAGCCATAGACCCCAACCCACAATATACTTTAGACTCAGGGTTCGAATCGAATGAAGGTTACCTGACGGACATTAACGAAGTCAAAACACCAGAACCACATAGAAGAATTACTAGGAATAGACGCTTTTTTAGGAAAATATTAAGACGTTTTCATAACAACAGAAATGACTGAACAAAACCGACCACTTGCAGTTAGAATAGACCCAATAAAATACTTAGGTCATCTTCCCGAATTTAATGGGGATTATCGCGAACTACAAAATTTCATTAATTTAATAGACAGAGTACATCCGATTCTGGCCGCATATGACGAGCCATCCCAACTCTTATTCTCAGACCTAATTAAAGCTAAACTTACTGGGAGGGCACGGGAAATCATAGAAATTAACTGCCAAGCTCAATCTTGGACAGATGTTAAGACAATACTAAACCACAACTTTGGCGACAGGTGTAGCCTAGAAGAATTGTTCGACAAACTAAGAAACACTAACGGAGACCATAAAAAGTGAACACCTTGACAAAAATCACCGAGGTATTCAAGCAGTTTTTAAAGAACTCATAACACGTATCTACAACCCTAAATTGAAACTAAGAATTACACAGTTTATAAACAACTGCGAAATATGCAACCTTGAGAAATACGAGAGGAAACCTCCCAAAATACCGTACAAAATTACTGAAACTCCATCTAGACCCCGCGAAGTGATGCACTTGGATGTATTTTACACTTTAGAAAAAAAATGTTCATGACAGCAATAGACAAATTCTCCAAACTCGCAATGGCATTTCAAATTAATGGAAGGAATTGGACAGAGTTTAAAACCAAATTACTGCAAATTATAAATACGTACGGCAAAGTAAATAAAATTATAGTGGACAACGAACTCGGATTTAAGGCTATTCCGATGCAACAATTTTTGAAAGAGGAGGACATTGAAATACACTTCACATCTAATAGCAATCACACATCTAACGCAGACATCGAACGGTTACACAATACTATTAACGAGCACATACGTTTACTAAGACATGATGACAGAAATAGGGACGAAACTATAGAAGACAAAATGATAAGGATAATAGGTTTCTACAACAATACAATCCATAGTACAACAGGAATCAAACCCATTGACTTTCTAAATGGCAAGATACATGAAGATAGGTATAAAGAAATTCAGATCCTAATAAACTCAAAAAAGGAAAAATATATACAAAAATTAAATGAAAATAGAAAAGATATAGAACTGGAAGATGGAACAAACTATATTAGAGAAATAAGAGGTGGGAAGAATCATAGAAAATATAGAAAGGTAAATACAAAAATAATAGATGAGGATCATATACAGACAATAGGAACCGGGCACAAATATTATAAATCTCACGTTAAACACAAAAGAAAACACCAGGACAGAGACAATCCTACTATAAAATCCACAAAATAATTCCCTTTCAGATGACAACTTGGGCGCTAATATTCACTCTCTTCACAATCACAAAAACGCAATATTTAGATATCCAGGACCTAACTAACAACAATGGATATATTCCAATTAAACTAGACGAAGTCAAACCGATAGAATCCAGAATACTCCAAAATAATACACGTGATTAATACAACCTTGTATGGGACAACACTTGACTTAATTGCACATAACATAGCTATACTAAAAACTACTACCACGGACACTAAGACATTATTAGATACTGTTGACAAAAACTTCGTCATACTTAAGGCTAAGATTGAAAGTTTGAATCCAAAATTCAGACAAAAACGAGGACTGGTCAATATACTAGGGAAAGGATTAAAAGTTATAGCAGGAACAATGGACAGTGAAGACGAAGAACACATTAATACAAGTCTGAAACAACTTTACGAAAACGAAGGACTTTTAACTAACACAATACATAACCTAACACAAGTCAACAACTTACTATCAGCGCAAATACAGAATATAACGAATCATATTAACATACAACAAACACACATAGGAAAGTACTTAAATCAATTCAAAGATATTTTCCAGAATAAAATAACAACACTAGAGGACGAGGTAGTATTTATGAAAAACATCTATCAAATTAGCAACGACATATCACTTTTACGAGATCATATCGACGACATAGGGAAGGTAATTTTTTCTAGCAAACTTGGAATTATCCCAACAGACATTTTAACGCCAAAGGAAACGGACCTTATAACAGATTTTGATAGCTACACAAACATAAAAGTGTCTGTGGCCCTTCACGACGAAAATATATTACTAATTTTCAAAATACCCTTATATTCAAAATACACTCTTAACAAAATCACTTTCGAACCAATTCCGAATATTAAAAATAAAACATTAGCATTAAAACCACATACAATACTTACCGATCAAAACAAAAAAATATATAAGCCATTTTTTCAAGATAACTTAGAGAAAAACCTAATCACTCTTAAAAATGACTGTATACAAAATATTTTAGAATATAAAGAAGCTAACTGTCCTATGGAAAATTTTGAAACGGAAGAAGTAGTAGAAATACTTCCCGGACTACTTATATTTAAAAATTATTACCAAAATCTTAAACATAACTGTAACAAAGAAGAATTAAAAATTAAAGGAACCTTCCTCATAAAATTCGAAAATTGTAAGGTTTTAACAAACAACAATAATTTTACTAATGTTAACTTAAGAATTAGAGATAAAATAATATTACCAAATATTATAACAAAAATCAAAAACAACAAAAATGTTACCCAAAACGATTTAAAATTAGAAACACTATATTTGAAACAATTAAAATACGAAGAAAATTTAAACAATGTATTATACTACGATAAGACAACAAAAACTATTAGTTACAGCGTTGACATCATAATTATTTTATGCATCATTCTAGTAGTTATATATATTATAAGACCAAAACAAATCTATAAAGTTTCGTCGGAGCCTCAATCTAACGGTGGGGGTGTTATGATGTCCCATGTTATTCCCTTAACTCGAGCCAGTATAATATAAACATACATAAACATACGTACATAAATCAATACATACTATAATTTACTTACGCTACGAATATTCTCAAATTCCAAGAACTGTTCAAATCAATACATACTTTACTTACGTTATCAATATTATCAAATTCCAAGAACTGTTTACGAACTTTATTTAGTTCACCATTAATAATTTGCACTCCCAATAAATAAATGCAACTCCAACATTTAAACAAATTTATTGGGAATCGCTTTTGCAACAATTGTTGACAAAGCAAATTTTTATAAAAATAATAAATTGTTAAATTAGTATTTAAGGAAGTACAAGAAGATCAATAAACAAGTCTTAATTTGGAAGTGAAAAGGTGAACAAGTGTTTTTTTTTTAACATAATTCTACTTAAGATACAAAAGTATTAAGCTCTACAACCAGGGTCCCGCCTTGACCTCCCGATACACATAGAGATTCCTATTCCAATTGAATATGTATGTGTGCGCGTTTACCCTCAGGAAAATTATTTACTTTGTAACGAGGTGAATTGCCGCGGTACGCTAGCCGGCGTCCAGCGTAGTTTGGTTATAAAACTCCATAAGTTTCGTTACATAATATTACTTTTATTGACCAACTTTTAACTATCTGGCAAATGTTTTGACAGTTCCATCACAGGAGTTTAATAGTATATTACATAACGAGCGATGAAAGTGGAATTTAAGATGAGCACTTTTCTGCGAGTAGTGTACGCTTTTTTTCGCACGACCAAAACTGGGTTTTCTGCTAAACCAGTTATGCGCAATGCAATCCACCAACTGCGAAAGGTAGAACCTCTGCCAAGCTATGAGCGAAACTAGATTTAATGGTTTGAAACCCCTTCTAATCTTTCTTATTTCTAATACTAAAAATAATCGTGAGTATTATAAATTTATTCGTGAGTATTTCGAATATAAATTTACAGTGCGATTCTAGCGCATCTCTTAGATGTATTAACGAAGAGATATCTCTTAGTTAAGAGATTTTGCTTATTTGGCGATTCTCGATAAAATCTCTTAAGTTAAATACCATTGAAATAGGTAGTATTAGCAAAGCATCATTATTATTTTGACGTTTATTGATTGTTGAACAGTGTAATAAAAATGTTTAAGCTGTGTTTATCAAAATATGAATATGGATGATTTATTAGAATTGTTGACGCTTTTACTTGGCGAATTAGAAAAGTTAGTATTTTGGTTTATAATAAATACTATATGATATACATTTATTAATAATTATGTATGTTTTTTTTAGTGAAAATCGAAGACAGCTACTTCGGCATCCATTTGCATTACGGGTTTATATTTATTTAGATAACACATATAAAACAAAAATAATATTCTAAATTCATTCATGTAGGTGCTTTCTACCCTTCATTTTTTGGGACATGGATCATACCAACGAAGTATAGCATCTAATTATCTCCTTTCAATGAGCCAATCGAGTATATCACGGAAAATACAATACATTTGCCAACTTGTGGTATCACACATGGCACATCATGTAAAATATTGTGTTACTCAGGAAGAAAAGAATACGATTAAAGAAGGGTAAGTATCTCCAACTCATATACATATAAGGTTAATACTACTTAAGAAATATATTGCTGATTTTTTAATAAATTTGGCATAAAAGGCGTTGTAGGTGCTATTGACTGTACCAATATTGGTATCGTAGCACCACCGATAAATGATCCTGAGAGACGACCAGCAAGGATTTAAATGAATAGGAAAGGGTATCACAGCATAAATTTGGAAGCGGTAATTTAAAAACTATGCTTTATATGCATGTAAATAAATTTGTAATCTATTTTTAACTTTTACAGATTGTGGATTCAAACCTTAAGTTTTTAGCAGTTAACGCAAAATATCCTGGTAGTGTTCACGATTCGGCAATTTGGCAAACAACACCAGTAATAATACAACTTATTAGGCAACACGATTTAATTTATGCGTCTAATAAAACAAATAAATTGTATAGTAAAAAAAATGTTCATGTATTGTATAATTTCTTATTGATTTATATTTCTAATATTATTATTTGTTTGAACTTGTTTGGCTATCACATACAACGCCTCCGCCATCCGCGTTAATGCATCCGCATTTTGTTGATCAATAGCCAAACGTTGTTCGGCTATCATTTTTTCGTAGATTGCACGTTCCTCAGCTATTAGTTGAATTTTTTTTACGCAGTCAGCAATACCGGTAACTGCCGATTTACGTTTCCGCCCTACGTTCATTGAATTTTCTGTTACAATGGTTGGACGCGTATTATTTGTAGCTGACTGCATTTTTTGGGATGATGTACTTTGCATGCCCATTACTGATACCTCCGATAGAAAGCTGCATCGTTCATTCGTGACGGCTTCAACCATTGCTTGTGGTCTGATCTAAAATACATTACAAAATTATATTATATAATTTATTAAATAAAGATTAAACAGCTCTTACTTCAACTTCTCTTAAGACAGTTATGTCGTTATCACCTGTTCAGACACCTTACAAAACAAATTAAGTGCTCGTTCTTCCAATCTCGTTAATTCTGCCGTTGCTGCCTCACCATTATTTTTCCGGCTTTAGACTTTACTTGGTATTTCCAATGATTTAGCGACTAGAACAACAACAAAAAATGAAAATAAATATTACAGTAGTGTTATACAAACACATTACGAATTGATACTTACTAATTTCCATTCCTTTAAAGTCTTTAGTGGACCTCTACACATATTTAATTTATTTCCCAACTCGGCCCACTTTTCTTGGAGGTAATTAGTATTTTCAGGTGTGTTTTTACCTGCTCTGAATTGGGGATTTTCCACAAGAAAGCTTAAATAAGTTTCAAACTGTTCAACACTTGTACGCTGCTTCCGTTTGTTCTCCATTTTATAATAGGCATAAACAAACTGACAGCTCTACAAAAAAAAATTGGAGAATTTTGAAGAGATATTTTAAGAGATAATAACTCAGAATAGCAATTAAAAAAACTCTTAAAAAAAATCTCTTACAAAAAATATCTTTTCTAAGAGATGTAAGGGATCTCTTAGCTCAGAATCGCAATGTTATTCGTAAATATTTCCGATATTCTTTCTAAGTTTAATTTCAATCGTGAGCGTTAATTTCTAAGTTTCCTGTATACAAGTATTTGTTTTAATCGTGAGTTTCTATTAGTGAGTGTTCTAATTTTAAGCATTTAAATTTTAAGTTTATTTTATTTTAAAATAAAATTCTATGTTAGATAAAATGTATTGTATATGTATGTATCATGAAAAAATGTATTTTAGGGTGGAATCTGGCCCGCTGAGATGTGTTGTGGTGGTTGGTTGTGTTGTATGGGTGATTTTGGGAGCGCCCAAAATCTTCCTTACACCCCCTGCTCCGGGTCTGAGTCGCCTGGTTGATGCGTCGCATAACCACTTGGGGCCACTGGTCCAGGGGTCCTCGGACGGAGATTGGAGAACGGGGCTCTACGTTGCCCGTCCCCCTTCCTTCCAGGAACTGTTTCCCTCTGTTGTTGTGTTGCCGTTGTACTCGATTGCCTTTACCCTGTTGCTTTCGCTGTCATCGCCGTGAACTTCGCTGTTCGGGGAATGATGACGGCCTTCCCGGTTGCCTGTGCTGAGCGTGCCGATCCGCACTGGGGAATAGTGGCGGTCTTCCCGGATTTCACTGCATCTGCTGACTCTGCCGCTGTGTCCATCGCCGGAGACGCCGTGTTGCTGTACCGGGGAATGTTGGCGTTCCTCCCGGTATTGGAGCTTGATGTTTGGTAGGTCTTCCTGAGCAAAGTTTTGGATCACCTCGGCGATCTCTTTGCTCTTGTTGCTATCTCCCTTGGCCTTGCTGTGTTCTCTCCTGCTGACGTGTCATGTTCTCCTGCTGTGTACATTGCTCCTGCTATGCAATTTGCTAGCGACGCTGGTGCTTGGGCGTGCATTTCTCCTCTTCTGCATCGGGGTACTGGGCCTATGGATTCTGGAGCTTTCTCATACCTAGGTCACCGGGATTCTTGACTTGCTGTTTTTATACGGTGTGTCCTGGGTTTCCCTTGCAAGCTCTTGTTGATCTGTGGCTGCGTTGGCGGTGTTTCCTTCGGGGGTCTGGACCTGCTCCTGCGCTGTGCTGTGGTTTTTCATGGCGTTCTTTGTCTGCGATTTTGGGCTGTTCTTTCGACTGGGGTGCGGAGTCATCGCTGATATATTCCTTAAGGTCGCTGATGTGCGTGCTGCGAACTTTGCCGTTTGTGCGAAGCTGCAAGATTACTGGGGATACAAAGCCGATGACTTCAAGTGGTCCGACATACCGTGGGGCGAGTTTCGCCGTGAAACTGTCGATTGCCTTGGACAAGTGGTGCTGCTTAACTAGGACCTTCTGTCCGACTGTGGGCTTCCAGGGTCTACGGCGGAGATTGTAATATCTGGCTTGATTGCGGGCTGCTTGCTATAGATTTTGGCGTACAAATTGAAAGAATTCTTGGAGACACTCCGCCCTTTCTTTCGGTGATTGCTCTACATGCCCTCTCCCGCTCGTTCGACGAAGTGTCCGTGTCACCTTACTCATCTCCGTCCATTTAGAAAACTTGTCGAACAACACTAGCATGACCGTGTTGCCGTTCTTGCTTCTGCGTAGGGGTCCGACGAAATCTGCACACACTGTACTCTATGGTTCGTCTGCGATCTGAGAAGCATGGCTCCGCCCGGCTTCTGTTGGATGCACTTGTACTTCTGGCAGGACTCGCAGCGACAGCGAAGAGGTGTATTTGGGAACGCCCAAAATGTTCCTTACACAGCTCCCCTTGGTTCGGTTGGACAATTTAGATTTATAAATTTAGGCCAGACAACACCCGAAGGAAGGTGTGTTGAGTTATTCGCTGAGTTTAATCACCTAAGTCAGCTTGTAAATGAGCCTACCCGAATACCTGACATTGCATATCATTCCGCTAACACCCTTGGCTTGTTCCTTACTTCTCGTCCTGATAAATACTCCGTCAATGTAATATCGCCTCCAGGCTCGTCAGACCATTGTGTAGTATCAGCTAATTTCTCCTTAATAAACTACGTAGAGAAAAAAACTCCCAAAAAAATCGTATGGCAATGTGAGAAAGCCAATTGGGAAGGCCTTAACAACTTCTTTGGGAGAACTAACTGGTCGTTTTTTTTCGTGATAGCAACGTGGATGCCCCCGCTTATGCAATCACAAACATCATTCTTATTGGTATGAGAAAGTTTTTCCCTTTCAGGAATAAATCTATCAAATCAAAGGAAGATGGATGGTATGACTTGAGCTGTAAAGAGGCTTCTAGGATTAGAGAGGTATGCTTTCGGTCTTATAAAGCAAACCTTACCGAGAAAACCCGAAAAAAGTTTAAACGAGCAAGAAATGATTGCAATGTCCATCTTCGGCGAGTCAAATTCGCCTACAACCAAAAATTAAGGTAAAAAATACTACAATGTCCCAAAGGTAGTAAAAATTCTGGTCTTTCGTGAAAAGAATCAAAAACACGACCTCGTCGTCGATTCCAACACTCATTTATAATGACATTCCAGTTGTCAGCTCTATAGACTTGGCCAATCTGTTTGCTGCGCATTTCGCCGCTAGCTCTACGCTTCCAGATTGTGAATTTCCGCCTCCTGCACCTCAGAGTATTTAACACTCTATGGGAGAGATATTTATTCGTACTCGTGCAGTTGCTAGAGTTTTAAATGATCTCAACACTCACAAATCCGCTGGGCCAGATGGTATTTCTCCATTAGTTCTGAAGAGGTGTTCTTCCAAGCTGCCATTACCATTGCGTAAGCTTTTCCATCTATCTTATTCTTCTGAACTCTTCCCGAGAAGTTGGAAAACAGCATTTGTCCAGCCCATACCCAAAAAAGGCGAGCCGTTGTCTCCATCTTAGTACCGACCCATAGCACTTACATCCATTCTTTTCAAGGTCATGGAAACGCTGATCAATTATCAGCTTAAGATCTTGAAACCAACGAAATCCTTAGTGACCGGCAGTATGGATTTCGTGGGCAACGTTTTACTAATGATTTGATGGTAAATGGTATATCACCGAACAGTGGAACCGATCTTTGCATCATTTTGGAGAAAGCAAAGCTGTTGCACTCGATATTTCTAAAGCATTTGACAGAGTTTGGCATCAAGCTCTTTTGTCTAAAATGCGTGCATATGGAGTCGATGATAAACTGTTTCATTGGACTAGAAGCTATCTTTTGGACCGCTCAATTCAAGTTGTTTTGGACGGTTTCAAGTCTGAAATACACCACATAAATGCTGGCGTTTTTTTTTAAATTTTTGGGGCCCAATGACCCTGGGACCCGGGGTCTCCAAAATTTTTACAAAAAGTGTTTTTCACCGGAGATACATTTATCAAAAATTGTATAAAATGTATCATGTATTCTGCTCCTGCTAGAATAGATGAAAGAAATTTATTTAGTATCCCAAAGAACCCTATACCTTTTGATGCCATCCATATTGATCATCTTGGCCCATTGCCAAGTCTGAAATCAAAAAGGAAGTATTTGCTGGTAGTAATAGATGCTTTTACTAAGTACGTGAAGTTATACCCGGTAAATTCTACAAGCACCCGAGAGGTCATTGACTCATTGAAAATATTTTCAATACTACAGTCGTCCTGGTAGGATAATCTCAGACAGAGGCACATGTTTCACCTCATTGGAATTTAGTAAATTTTTAGTAGACAATAATATTAATCATATCAAGGTTGCTGTTGGGTCCCCTCAAGCTAACGGACAAGTTGAACGAGTCAATCGAGTTATATCCCCCATGCTAAGTAAACTCAGTGAGCCTCTCCAACATTCTGATTGGACATCGAAGCTAGTTGCTGTCGAATTTGCTCTTAACAACACTAGTCACAGCTCGACTGAAAAGACTCCTGCGACTCTGCTGTTTGGTGCTGAGCAAAAGGGGCCTGCAATTGATGAATTCACTGAATATCTAAGTGAACACCATCCAAAGAAGGTACGAAATTTGGATTTAGATAGACATGAAGCTGGTGAGGCAATCATAAAGTCACAGAGGCACAACGAGGTATACTTTGAGGATGGTCACAGAACGGCTAAAGAGTTTTCCGTTGGTGATTATATAGTAATAAAAAACGTAGATAGTTCCATAGGAGTGAATAAAAACTTATTACCAAAATTTAAGGGGCCTTATGTGATTCACAAAAAATTGCTTAATGATCGTTATGTTGTCAGGGACATTGAAAATTGTCAGGTCACTCAGATACCTTATAACGGGGTCATTGAATCTCGACATATACGTCTATGGAAAGAGAGTAATAATGCAAGGGCCCAAGATTTTCTTCTGATCCATTACAAGGGACAACACTTATTTGTTTTATTCTATTCTATTTTAATTAATTTGTTTTCTTTGATCGAGGTCGATCAATTGTCAGATTGGCCGAACTGTAGTGTATTCATACATTGTTGATTTATTTTCTTGCTTTCGCCAGACGTATCACGCCAGACGGTGCAGGGTAACAGTAGACAGTGTAAGAGTGCACTAGTGCAGTCGTGGCTATCAAATAAGTTGTATTTTTTTTGGTTAATAATAATTTTAAAGAAAACTTAATTTATTTGTTTACTTTTGACGCTCCCACTATTTTTAACCAAACTCTATCGTGAGACAATCACCTTGCAAACTCAGTTGGTCGAATCTATGCTCTCTGCGGGTCTTATGTATTGCTGGAAGTTGCCTTCCAGTCTCGACAAAAATGATGATAGCCAAAACTCTTGTTCTACGGATAGTGCAAACAAGCGCAAATTCCAAGTAGTGTTCAATAACATTGTTCGTTTTATTTATGGATTACGTCGTTTCGATCATGTTTCGGTACAAGCAGGTAGTGTTTTTAATATGCCTCTAAACAAGTATATAGATTTTCTAAGTTTAACGTTTCTTTTTAAACTCATACAATCTAGATCTCCTAATTATCTTTTCGAGAAACTAATTTTCCCAGTGAATCAGTTTTTTGTACATGCTGATGGCCTCTGGAACTCCCTGCCGGCGAACTTGAGGGGTCAGAAAAGCTATATTTCCTTTGAAAACTCTTTAAAAAACCTATATAAATGCTGAAACTATTTCTAAAACATTGATTATCATAGAAAATTTCAATATTTTTACATCTATTTATATAAAAATCTCGTGTCCCGGTGTTTTTCCTCCAACTGCTCCGAAACGGCGCGACCGATTGTTATGACATTTTTTATGTATATTTGGTAGGTATGGGAATATGTTTTAAAGTATATTTCATACCGCTAGGTGAAAAAAAAAAAAAAAAAAAAAAAAAAAAAAAAAAAAAAACTTTGAGAACGACTGGGCCGATTTGGCTAACTTTTATTTTATAAATTCGCCATAGTCCGAATAAGGTTTATGCATAAAAAAAAATAGAAAAGTTGCCCGGAAAATTGTAAAATTCGGAAAAAACTGAAAGTGCTGTTTTCCATAGCTGATACATTTGCACGGTCTTTCTTTTGCTATCTGTCAACGCATCCCAATGATTCCGACCGACATGCCAGTAGACTTTAAGCACTTGCAGTTTCGGCTGCGGTTTTTATTCACAATTACAACAAATAAATCAGTTTTCGCGGTATTAACCTTGAAAATCAAAACTATCAGCGTCGTTTGCTTACGCGCAAGTCAACAAAAATAATAAAAAACAGTGCGTGTTTAACGCGCAATTGGAGTGAAACTTTTTTGATGTTGTGGGCAAAAAGATCTCCAAAAGACCCCAAAAGACCATCAAAAGGCCCCTAAGACCCCGAAAAGAATCACAAAAAGACCTCCGAAAGTCCCTCAAAATCCCCAAAAATCATTAAAGACCCCCCAAAAGATCCCCAAAAGAACCACAAAAGATCCTCAAAAGAATTCCCGAAATACCACAAAAAGACCCTCAAAAGACCCCCAAAAAACCCCAAAAGACCCTGAAAGGATTTTAATTTAAATCCATATATCATAAGTATTATAAATAAGACTTTGTTTTAAAATGCTTATAATTTCAATAAATACAAATACAAATATAGATTCATTAAAAACCTGCCATGTCTATGTGGAAGAGTCATCATTTTTTTAAAAACAAAAGAACAACACGTTCAAGATATCCAATGGGTACAAGCCCTTTATGATGCGTTTCTATGGAAAAGTCAAAATTTCTTAAAAAATAAGTCGAGAGGTGGTATAGAACGTGCACGGAAAAGCTAGAAGCAATTAAAAACTATCGTCAACCCGCCACACTATTTGCCCTCAGATCATTTCTTGGATTAGCAAGTTATTACAGATGTTTTATTAAAGACTTCGCTAGTATAGCGCGACCTTTAACAAATGTACTCAAGGGAGAAAATGGTAAAGTTAAAGCAATACAATCAAAGCAAATTCAAATACAGCTAGACACAAAGCAAATTCTCGCCTTCAGTAAATTAAGAGAAATCTTGATCTCTGAGGACGTGATGTTAAGGTACCCCGACTTTAATAAGGCATTCGATTTGACGACAGATGCCTCATCATATGGTTTAGGCGCGGTTCTCTCTCAAGAGGGAAAACCAATAACATTCATATCACGAACTCTGAAAGCACTCGCAGCTAACGAAAAAGAATTGCTAGGCATTATATGGGCTTTAAAGAACTTACGAAATTATTTATATGGGGTAAAAAATTTAAACATACTTACTGACCACCAGCCATTGACTTTTTCTGTATCAGATAAAAACACTAACGCAAAAATTAAACACTGGAAGGGCTTCATAGACGAGCATAATGCAAAATTACATTATAAGCCAGGAAAAGAAAATTATGTAGCAGACGCTTTATAACGTCAGCATGTTCATGCAATAGAGGAAAATGCGACTTCAAACTGTGCTACCATACACAGCGAAGAATCATTGACCTACACCATGGAAGCCACGGATAAGCCGGTCAACTGATACAGAAACCAATTAATAATTGAGGAAGCTGAAGCTTCTTCAAAACATACATTTATAATGTTTGGAACGAAAACCAGGCATATAATTAATATCATTAGTAAAAATAATTTATTGGAACTACTCCAGGATGTAGTAAATGTAGTGTTATAAATGCACTACATTGCACATTGCCAATTCTTGCTCAAATTCAACATAAGTTTTGGACGGTTTCAAGTCTGAAATACACCACATAAATGCTGGCGTTTTTTTTTTAAAATTTTTGGGGCCCAATGACCCTGGGACCCGGGGTCTCCAAAATTTTTACAAAAAGTGTTTTTCACCGGAGATACATTTATCAAAAATTGTATAAAATGTATCATGTATTCTGCTCCTGCTAGAATAGATGAAAGAAATTTATTTAGTATCCCAAAGAACCCTATACCTTTTGATGCCATCCATATTGATCATCTTGGCCCATTGCCAAGTCTGAAATCAAAAAGGAAGTATTTGCTGGTAGTAATAGATGCTTTTACTAAGTACGTGAAGTTATACCCGGTAAATTCTACAAGCACCCGAGAGGTCATTGACTCATTGAAAATATTTTCAATACTACAGTCGTCCTGGTAGGATAATCTCAGACAGAGGCACATGTTTCACCTCATTGGAATTTAGTAAATTTTTAGTAGACAATAATATTAATCATATCAAGGTTGCTGTTGGGTCCCCTCAAGCTAACGGACAAGTTGAACGAGTCAATCGAGTTATATCCCCCATGCTAAGTAAACTCAGTGAGCCTCTCCAACATTCTGATTGGACATCGAAGCTAGTTGCTGTCGAATTTGCTCTTAACAACACTAGTCACAGCTCGACTGAAAAGACTCCTGCGACTCTGCTGTTTGGTGCTGAGCAAAAGGGGCCTGCAATTGATGAATTCACTGAATATCTAAGTGAACACCATCCAAAGAAGGTACGAAATTTGGATTTAGATAGACATGAAGCTGGTGAGGCAATCATAAAGTCACAGAGGCACAACGAGGTATACTTTGAGGATGGTCACAGAACGGCTAAAGAGTTTTCCGTTGGT
Source organism: Nephrocerus scutellatus (assembly GCA_947095585.1). Classification (NCBI taxonomy): domain Eukaryota; kingdom Metazoa; phylum Arthropoda; class Insecta; order Diptera; family Pipunculidae; genus Nephrocerus; species Nephrocerus scutellatus. Next base: position 58,600,526 of record OX352762.1, on the reverse strand, counting down.
GATTATATAGTAATAAAAAACGTAGATAGTTCCATAGGAGTGAATAAAAACTTATTACCAAAATTTAAGGGGCCTTATGTGATTCACAAAAAATTGCTTAATGATCGTTATGTTGTCAGGGACATTGAAAATTGTCAGGTCACTCAGATACCTTATAACGGGGTCATTGAATCTCGACATATACGTCTATGGAAAGAGAGTAATAATGCAAGGGCCCAAGATTTTCTTCTGATCCATTACAAGGGACAACACTTATTTGTTTTATTCTATTCTATTTTAATTAATTTGTTTTCTTTGATCGAGGTCGATCAATTGTCAGATTGGCCGAACTGTAGTGTATTCATACATTGTTGATTTATTTTCTTGCTTTCGCCAGACGTATCACGCCAGACGGTGCAGGGTAACAGTAGACAGTGTAAGAGTGCACTAGTGCAGTCGTGGCTATCAAATAAGTTGTATTTTTTTTGGTTAATAATAATTTTAAAGAAAACTTAATTTATTTGTTTACTTTTGACGCTCCCACTATTTTTAACCAAACTCTATCGTGAGACAATCACCTTGCAAACTCAGTTGGTCGAATCTATGCTCTCTGCGGGTCTTATGTATTGCTGGAAGTTGCCTTCCAGTCTCGACAAAAATGATGATAGCCAAAACTCTTGTTCTACGGATAGTGCAAACAAGCGCAAATTCCAAGTAGTGTTCAATAACATTGTTCGTTTTATTTATGGATTACGTCGTTTCGATCATGTTTCGGTACAAGCAGGTAGTGTTTTTAATATGCCTCTAAACAAGTATATAGATTTTCTAAGTTTAACGTTTCTTTTTAAACTCATACAATCTAGATCTCCTAATTATCTTTTCGAGAAACTAATTTTCCCAGTGAATCAGTTTTTTGTACATGCTGATGGCCTCTGGAACTCCCTGCCGGCGAACTTGAGGGGTCAGAAAAGCTATATTTCCTTTGAAAACTCTTTAAAAAACCTATATAAATGCTGAAACTATTTCTAAAACATTGATTATCATAGAAAATTTCAATATTTTTACATCTATTTATATAAAAATCTCGTGTCCCGGTGTTTTTCCTCCAACTGCTCCGAAACGGCGCGACCGATTGTTATGACATTTTTTATGTATATTTGGTAGGTATGGGAATATGTTTTAAAGTATATTTCATACCGCTAGGTGAAAAAAAAAAAAAAAAAAACTTTGAGAACGACTGGGCCGATTTGGCTAACTTTTATTTTATAAATTCGCCATAGTCCGAATAAGGTTTATGCATAAAAAAAAATAGAAAAGTTGCCCGGAAAATTGTAAAATTCGGAAAAAACTGAAAGTGCTGTTTTCCATAGCTGATACATTTGCACGGTCTTTCTTTTGCTATCTGTCAACGCATCCCAATGATTCCGACCGACATGCCAGTAGACTTTAAGCACTTGCAGTTTCGGCTGCGGTTTTTATTCACAATTACAACAAATAAATCAGTTTTCGCGGTATTAACCTTGAAAATCAAAACTATCAGCGTCGTTTGCTTACGCGCAAGTCAACAAAAATAATAAAAAACAGTGCGTGTTTAACGCGCAATTGGAGTGAAACTTTTTTGATGTTGTGGGCAAAAAGATCTCCAAAAGACCCCAAAAGACCATCAAAAGGCCCCTAAGACCCCGAAAAGAATCACAAAAAGACCTCCGAAAGTCCCTCAAAATCCCCAAAAATCATTAAAGACCCCCCAAAAGATCCCCAAAAGAACCACAAAAGATCCTCAAAAGAATTCCCGAAATACCACAAAAAGACCCTCAAAAGACCCCCAAAAAACCCCAAAAGACCCTGAAAGGATTTTAATTTAAATCCATATATCATAAGTATTATAAATAAGACTTTGTTTTAAAATGCTTATAATTTCAATAAATACAAATACAAATATAGATTCATTAAAAACCTGCCATGTCTATGTGGAAGAGTCATCATTTTTTCAAAAACAAAAGAACAACACGTTCAAGATATCCAATGGGTACAAGCCCTTTATGATGCGTTTCTATGGAAAAGTCAAAATTTCTTAAAAAATAAGTCGAGAGGTGGTATAGAACGTGCACGGAAAAGCTAGAAGCAATTAAAAACTATCGTCAACCCGCCACACTATTTGCCCTCAGATCATTTCTTGGATTAGCAAGTTATTACAGATGTTTTATTAAAGACTTCGCTAGTATAGCGCGACCTTTAACAAATGTACTCAAGGGAGAAAATGGTAAAGTTAAAGCAATACAATCAAAGCAAATTCAAATACAGCTAGACACAAAGCAAATTCTCGCCTTCAGTAAATTAAGAGAAATCTTGATCTCTGAGGACGTGATGTTAAGGTACCCCGACTTTAATAAGGCATTCGATTTGACGACAGATGCCTCATCATATGGTTTAGGCGCGGTTCTCTCTCAAGAGGGAAAACCAATAACATTCATATCACGAACTCTGAAAGCACTCGCAGCTAACGAAAAAGAATTGCTAGGCATTATATGGGCTTTAAAGAACTTACGAAATTATTTATATGGGGTAAAAAATTTAAACATACTTACTGACCACCAGCCATTGACTTTTTCTGTATCAGATAAAAACACTAACGCAAAAATTAAACACTGGAAGGGCTTCATAGACGAGCATAATGCAAAATTACATTATAAGCCAGGAAAAGAAAATTATGTAGCAGACGCTTTATAACGTCAGCATGTTCATGCAATAGAGGAAAATGCGACTTCAAACTGTGCTACCATACACAGCGAAGAATCATTGACCTACACCATGGAAGCCACGGATAAGCCGGTCAACTGATACAGAAACCAATTAATAATTGAGGAAGCTGAAGCTTCTTCAAAACATACATTTATAATGTTTGGAACGAAAACCAGGCATATAATTAATATCATTAGTAAAAATAATTTATTGGAACTACTCCAGGATGTAGTAAATGTAGTGTTATAAATGCACTACATTGCACATTGCCAATTCTTCCTCAAATTCAACATAAGTTAAAAATAAGAAACATTCCCCACAACTAAATTCGTGTACGCAAAAAATGTTGTAATCGATATTGTTGATCCTGATGAGCAAACAGAAATTGTTGTTACTGAACATAATAGAGCCCACAGGGCCTCCCAAGAAAACACAAAACAGATATTAAATGCAATAGGCACCCAGTGAAACATCCAATTGCAGAAACCCCGATTCCTACTCATATCGGTGAATTATTACACATTGATATTTATTCTACAGATTCTAAGCACTATCGAACGTGTATTGATAAATTTTCGCTAACTCGGCTAACTTTTATTTTATAAATTCGCCATAGTCCGAATAAGGTTTATACATAAAAAAAATAGAAAAGTTGCCCGGAAAATTGTAAAATTCGGAAAAAACTGAAAGTGCTGTTTTCCATAGGATTTTTGTATGAACTCGCAGCCATAACTCACGATTCGAACGATGGATTTGCGTAATTTGCAATTGACCGATTTGGCTAACTTTTATTTTATAAATTCGCCATATTCCGAATAAGGTTTATACATAAAAAAAATAGAAAAGTTGCCCGGAAAATTGTAAAATTCGGAAAAAACTGAAAGTACTGTTTTCCATAGGATTTTTGTATGAACTCGCAGCCATAACTCACGATTCGAACGATGGATTTGCGTAATTCTTTTTTTGTTTTGTTCGTTATAGTCCTGGAAAACAAAGAAAATTACAAAACAAAGTCGAATAATTCGGACAAACAGCAAAAAGCGTTTTGTTCGTTATGCTCCCGGAGATATTTTTAGCAAAATACAATTTGGGAAAATTTGGAAAACGATAAATTGGATATTTTTTGAGGAAATTGAATGTTTTTGGTGAAATGAAAACTCTGGAAAAACGCATTCCAGCCTAAATTTAAATAAAATTAAAATTGTGTTGATTCGCGATCTGTCCAACAAAAGTTTAGGTTACGTTCGCAAATGTCATTTTACAGCTGATCGATTTGCACGGTCTTTCTTTTGCTATCTAAATTCGTGTACGCAAAAAATGTTGTAATCGATATTGTTGATCCTGATGAGCAAAAAGAAATTGTTGTTACTGAACATAATAGAGCCCACAGGGCCCCCCAAGAAAACACAAAACAGATATTAAATGCAATAGGCACCCAGTGAAACATCCAATTGCAGAAACCCCGATTCCTACTAATAAGAGTAATAATGCAAGGGCCCAAGATTTTCTTCTGATCCATTACAAGAGACAACACTTATTTGTTTTATTCTATTCTATTTTAATTAATTTCTTTTCTTTGATCGAGGTCGATCAATTGTCAGATTGGCCGAACTGTAGTGTATTCATACATTGTTGATTTATTTTCTTGCTTTCGCCAGACGTATCACGCCAGACGGTGCAGGGTAACAGTAGACAGTGTAAGAGTGCACTAGTGCAGTTGTGGCTATCAAATAAGTTGTTTTTTTTTGGTTAATAATAAATTTAAAGAAAACTTAATTTATTTGTTTACTTTTGACGCTCCCATTATTTTTAACCAAACTCTATCGTGAGACAATCACCTTGCAAACTCAATTGGTCGAATCTATGCTCTCTGCGGGTCTTATGTATTGCTGGAAGTTGCCTTCCAGTCTCGACAAAAATGATGATAGCCAAAACTCTTGTTCTACGGATAGTGCAAACAAGCGCAAATTCCAAGTATTACGTCGTTTCGATCATGTTTCGGTACAAGCAGGTAGTGTTTTTAATATGCCTCTAAACAAGTATATAGATTTTCTAAGTTTAAAGTATATTTCATACCGCTAGGTGAAAAAAAAAAAAAAAAAAAAAAAAAAAAAAACTTTGAGAACGACTGGACCGATATGCCTAACTTTTATTTTATAAATTCGCCATAGTCCGAATAAGGTTTATGCATAAAAAAAAAGAAAAGTTGCCCGGAAAATTGTAAAATTCGGAAAAAACTGAAAGTGCTGTTTTCCATAGCTGATACATTTGCACGGTCTTTCTTTTGCTATCTGTCAACGCATCCCAATGATTCCGACCGACATGCCAGTAGACTTTAAGCACTTGCAGTTTCGGCTGCGGTTTTCATTCACAATTACAACAAATAAATCAGTTTTCGCGGTATTAACCTTGAAAATCAAAACTATCAGCGTCGTTTGCTTACGCGCAAGTCAACAAAAATAATAAAAAACAGTGCGTGTTTAACGCGCAATTGGAGTGAAACTTTTTTGATGTTGTGAGCAAAAAGATCTCCAAAAGACCCCAAAAGACCATCAAAAGGCCCCTAAGACCCCGAAAAGAATCACAAAAAGACCTCCGAAAGTCCCTCAAAATCCCCAAAAATCATTAAAGACCCCCCAAAAGATCATCAAAAGATCCCCAAAAGAACCGCGGTTCTCTCTCAAGAGGGAAAACCAATAACATTCATATCACGAACTCTGAAAGCACTCGCAGCTAACGAAAAAGAATTGCTAGGCATTATATGGGCTTTAAAGAACTTACGAAATTATTTATATGGGGTAAAAAATTTAAACATACTTACTGACCACCAGCCATTGACTTTTTCTGTATCAGATAAAAACACTAACGCAAAAATTAAACACTGGAAGGGCTTCATAGACGAGCATAATGCAAAATTACATTATAAGCCAGGAAAAGAAAATTATGTAGCAGACGCTTTATAACGTCAGCATGTTCATGCAATAGAGGAAAATGCGACTTCAAACTGTGCTACCATACACAGCGAAGAATCATTGACCTACACCATGGAAGCCACGGATAAGCCGGTCAACTGATACAGAAACCAATTAATAATTGAGGAAGCTGAAGCTTCTTCAAAACATACATTTATAATGTTTGGAACGAAAACCAGGCATATAATTAATATCATTAGTAAAAATAATTTATTGGAACTACTCCAGGATGTAGTAAATGTAGTGTTATAAATGCACTACATTGCACATTGCCAATTCTTCCTCAAATTCAACATAAGTTAAAAATAAGAAACATTCCCCACAACTAAATTCGTGTACGCAAAAAATGTTGTAATCGATATTGTTGATCCTGATGAGCAAACAGAAATTGTTGTTACTGAACATAATAGAGCCCACAGGGCCTCCCAAGAAAACACAAAACAGATATTAAATGCAATAGGCACCCAGTGAAACATCCAATTGCAGAAACCCCGATTCCTACTCATATCGGTGAATTATTACACATTGATATTTATTCTACAGATTCTAAGCACTATCGAACGTGTATTGATAAATTTTCGCTAACTCGGCTAACTTTTATTTTATAAATTCGCCATAGTCCGAATAAGGTTTATACATAAAAAAAATAGAAAAGTTGCCCGGAAAATTGTAAAATTCGGAAAAAACTGAAAGTGCTGTTTTCCATAGGATTTTTGTATGAACTCGCAGCCATAACTCACGATTCGAACGATGGATTTGCGTAATTTGCAATTGACCGATTTGGCTAACTTTTATTTTATAAATTCGCCATATTCCGAATAAGGTTTATACATAAAAAAAATAGAAAAGTTGCCCGGAAAATTGTAAAATTCGGAAAAAACTGAAAGTACTGTTTTCCATAGGATTTTTGTATGAACTCGCAGCCATAACTCACGATTCGAACGATGGATTTGCGTAATTCTTTTTTTGTTTTGTTCGTTATAGTCCTGGAAAACAAAGAAAATTACAAAACAAAGTCGAATAATTCGGACAAACAGCAAAAAGCGTTTTGTTCGTTATGCTCCCGGAGATATTTTTAGCAAAATACAATTTGGGAAAATTTGGAAAACGATAAATTGGATATTTTTTGAGGAAATTGAATGTTTTTGGTGAAATGAAAACTCTGGAAAAACGCATTCCAGCCTAAATTTAAATAAAATTAAAATTGTGTTGATTCGTGATCTGTCCAACAAAAGTTTAGGTTACGTTCGCAAATGTCATTTTACAGCTGATCCATTTGCACGGTCTTTCTTTTGCTATCTAAATTCGTGTACGCAAAAAATGTTGTAATCGATATTGTTGATCCTGATGAGCAAAAAGAAATTGTTGTTACTGAACATAATAGAGCCCACAGGGCCTCCCAAGAAAACACAAAACAGATATTAAATGCAATAGGCACCCAGTGAAACATCCAATTGCAGAAACCCCGATTCCTACTAATATCGGTGAATTATTACACATTGATATTTATTCTACAGATTCTAAGCACTATCGAACGTGTATTAATAAATTCTCGAAATTTGCAATTGAATTAAAATTTCCAATTGAATCGCGAACGATCACAGACGTTAAACCAAAATTACTTCAATTTTTGAACCTTTTTTCAAAAACAAAAACCATTTATTGCGATAATGAACCTTCATTTAATTCAATGTCTCTCAATCGCCGCGGTGCATGGACGTGCTGCACTTCAGCACGCGCGTGGTTGATTTAAAAAGCAGAACAGCAAAAAAAAATATAGTGTTGTGTTGGCGCAAAAAAAATTGAAAACTTTAGTGCCGTTTAAAATAACAGCTCGCGCGTTCGCTCGGTCACCTAACACCAAGTACAAAGTGCAGTGTGCGGTGTCCGTTCGTCCCATCCTCAACAGCTAAACAAAAGAATTTGGAGAATTATGTTGTTGTATGCTTGCATACACAATGTGATAATCTAATTATTTTGTAATTAAATAACGGATTGTGAGTGGTTTCTTTTGGTGATTTAACTCATTTTGTCGTGAAGGCATAACACTGGCGACAATTTGTGTTGATAATCCACTTAGAGACATACTCTTCTCAATTTGGTTTAAAGAAGCGGTAAGTTGTGTTTTGTGTGTTTGTTTTTTGTACAATGTGCGTTTTCAAAGTGGATCTCAGCAACATACGTGGGCTGAGAACGAATTCTTTTTCTGTGTTTAACCATGTACATGTCCACAGGCCAGCAATTTTGGCACTGAGTGAAATTCAGGTGTAATAATTATATTTAATTCTGATGTTTCGGAATTTAATCTGCCTGGGTATAGCTTGGTGCCATTATTTTTTTCTCGAAGAGGACTTGCAATATATGTCCGGAGTAATGTTGCGTTTCAGCTTTTGCCTCAATTTAGCCAAAGTTCCAAACCGGAATTCAATTTCATTTGGCTTAAAGTTAAGGTACAAGAGCGCAACATCTACTACTGTTTCCTTTACAGAAGCCCGAACTTAGACAGTGTTTCAACTCAGAGTGAGTTTGATGCACTGTCTGATTCAATCTTAAGAATTGATAAAAAACATGAAATCGTTATTGCGGGCGATTTCAATGTACGCAATTCTGGGTGGCATCGCCATTCTGGCCAGATAACACCCTAGGGAAGGTGTGTTGAGATGTTTGCTGAGTTTAATCACCTTACTCAGCTTGTAAATGAGCCTACAAGAATACCTGACATTGCAAATCATTCCCTTGACTTATTCCATAACTCTCGTCCTGATAAATACTCCGTCAATGTAATATCGCCTCTAGGCTCGTCAGACCATTGTGTAGTATCAGCTAATTTCTCGTTAATAAACTACGTAGAGAAAAAAACTCCCAAAAAAATCGTATGGCAATGTGAGAAAGCCAATTGGGACGGCCTTAACAACTTCTTTGGGAGAACTAACTGGTCGCTATTTTTTCGTGATAGCAACTGGATGCCGCCGCTGATGAAATCACAAACATCATTCTTATTGGTATGAGAAATTTTATCCCTTTAAGGAATAAATCTATCAAATCAAAGGAAGATGGATGGTATGACTTGAGCTGTAAAGAGGCTTCCAGGATTAGAGAGGTATGCTTTCGGTTTTACAAAGCAGCCCCTACCGAGGAAAACCGAAAAAAGTTTAAACGAGCAAGAAATGACTGCAATGTCCATCTTCGGCGAGTCAAATTCGCCTACGACCAAAAATTAAGGCAAAAAATACTACAATGTCCCAAAGGTAGTAAAAATTTATGGTCTTTCGTGAAAAGAATCAAAAATACAGCCTCATCGTCGATTCCAACGCTCATTTATAATGACATTCCAGTTGTCAGCTCTATAGACAAGGCCAATCTGTTTGCTGCGCATTTCGCAGCTGGCTCTACGCTTCCAGATTGTGCATTGCCGCCTCCTGTACCTCAGAGTATTGAACACTCGTGCAGTTGCTAGAGTTTTAAATGATCTCAACACTCACAAATCCGCTGGGCCAGATGGTATTTCTCCATTAGTTCTGAAGAGGTGTTCTTCCAAGCTGGTATTACCATTTCGTAAGCTTTTCCATCTATTCTATTCTTCTGGACTCTTCCCGATAAGTTGGAAAACAGCATTTGTCCAGCCCATACCCAAAAAAGGCGAGCCGTCGTCTCCATCTTAGTACCGACCCATAGCACTTACATCCATTCTTTCCAAGGTCATGGAAGCGCTGATCAATTATCAGCTTAAGAAATATCTTGAAACCAACGAAATCCTTAGTGACCGGCAGTATGGATTTCGTGGGCAACGTTTTACTAATGATTTGATGGTATATCTCACCGAACAGTGGAACCGATCTTTGCATCATTTTGGAGAAAGCAAAGCTGTTGCACTCGATATTTCAAAGGCATTTGACAGAGTTTGGCATCAAGCTCTTTTGTGTAAAATGCGTGCTTATGGTGTCGTTGATAAACTGCTTCATTGGATTAGAAGCTATCTTTTGGACCGCTCAATTCAAGTTGTTTTGGACGGTTTCAAGTCTGAAATACACCACATAAATGCTGGCGTTCCCCAGGGCTCTGGACTGTCCCCGACACTCTCTCTAATTTTTATTAATGATCTCTTATCTGAGACTTCTAACCTAATTCACTCTTTCGCTGACGACAGCACTCTCAGCTTCACATATAAGTTTGAGGAACGTCCCTCCTCTTCTGATGTAAAATTCAAACAACTTCTTATGTTAAGCACGTTAAATTCTGACCTTGACATCATAAAACAATGGGGAGAAATCAGTCAAGTAGAATTTAACGCTTCCAAAACACAATGCTGTCTCCTGTCGTCCAAGCGAATCCTAAACCCCATGCCATTATTCAAGAATGGAACTTGCATCGAGGAAACTGAAAATCTCGCAATTCTCGGTATGTGCTTTGTTTGAATGACCACATATTTACCGTCGCTAAAAATGCTGCGAAATGTTTAGGTTTTCTAGCCCGGTGCAAGAAATATTTCACTCCCTCTGATCTGGCTACCATATACAAGGCTTTTATTCGCCCAAAACTTGAGTACAATTGCCATATCTGGTCTGGTGCGCCTAAGAATAATTTGCATCAGCTAGATAGAATAGAAAATCGCGCGATAAAACTTATCGGTGACGAAAATATAGCGAAATCAATAGATTCGCTTGAACACCGCAGGAACGTTTCTTGCTTGTCACTGTTGTATCGCTTCTTTTACCAGCGGTGCTCAAGAGAAATAGCCAGCTGCATGCCACCCCTCCTTGAATTCAACCGCAATACTCGTGGCGCTCTAAATGCTCATCAGATTGCCCTCAAGCCCATCTTCGGACGTACAGTTAAATTCAGGGATTCGTTCTTCAGCCGTACAACACGTATGTGGAATGCTCTGCCCAGATCTGTCTTCCCACATCACTATGATCCACAGGCATTCAAAACACAAGCTCATAGACATCTCCTCTTTTCTCCTCCTCTTTCTTAACGCCCACGCTGTGCCAAGCATATAGCCGAGCGTTATAAGAGTGCGAACCCCTTGAAGCGTGCGCGAATTATAAAAATAAAAAAAATTTAATTTAATAGTCATAAGCGAGTGGATTCCAACCGTATGTTGGACATAGTCTTCATCCAAACATTACACCTGCCATACACCGCCATCTTTCAGTGGTTTATGGCTGTCTTGCCGTCACTTTGTAAGACCATCAGCCTTTTTAATACTTTACAGCGTTCCTGCCAATTTCTGCATACGTAAGGCAGTATAGTGTCAAAGTTCATGCACTAATTATGTTAAAGGTTTTTTTTAAGATAATTCATTCAAAACATCGCCAACGGAGATTTTAATATTACGGTGAATGTATAAGTTATCCCCAGCCACTTCGGATAAGCATAGAGTGACGACGTTGCGAATCGTTACCGCCAGATATTCCAACTGTGCGATAGCACCGTCGATACGGGCTACGCAGTATCACAATTTATGATAGCAGCGTCGATACGGGCTACGCAGTATCACAATTAAAGATAGCAGCGTCAATACGGGCTACGCAGTAACAGGTTAGATATAAGATTTTTAAAATTGTACGATTAGTTCTTAAGTGAGGCTCAGTGAATAAAGTCATCAATTTAATTTGCGCCCAACGTGGGGCACGTTCAAAATAAACCTATAATAAAAAAAATATTGGAAGATTAATTATCATCAATTAATATACTACGAAGGAAAAATTCACCAATTAACATCCTAAGAAGATCAATATAATTATCAGCTACAATATAATTGTTAACAGAAATTAAAACAATAAAGAAATGTGAGTGATGTGCTCATGTTTATAGTGCTACATTCAAAGAGTGTAAAATATTGCTTTTGTGAAATTTTTTTTAGAGTTATTTAGTCCTTATTTTGCCTATGAGTGAAGAAGAATTAAGTATTATTTTTGATAAATTAAAACTTTGTGAAAATAATAGAAAAGATATGAACGCTGAACAATTGAGTAGTGTTATTCAGTCTGCAGCACTGCACGAACAGAAAAAAGAATTTGAATTACAGATAGAAAATTTAGGAAAGCACATTTCGCATATAAATTCTGTTAGTCCAGTAGAGACTTATACTGAAGCCCGAATCATTACAGGCGTAAAATGTGAGGAATCATTAGATGTAGTGAAGACATTGCCTGAATTCGATGGGCAACAAAATAATTATGTTTCTTGGCGTCAAGCGGCGCACACAGCATTCAAGGTATTCCAAAATTCCGATGGTAGTTCAAAACACCAAACATTAGCTATTATCAGAAATAAAATCAGAGGCCCTGCCGACGGAGTGTTAGCATCATTTGGCACTGTTCTGTTTTAAGGCGATTATTGCACAGTTAGACTTCACATACTCGGATAAGCGTCCGATTTACATCATTGAACAAGAGATGTCTACCCTGCATCAAGGTAATCTGTCTGTCCTCAAATTCTTTGATGAAGTAGAGAAGAAACTTACCATATTAACAAACAAAGCCGTTATGAGATATGACCGTAATTCAGCTTCAACAATAAACGAAAAGTATAGAGCTGACGCTCTCCGCGTTTTTATTTCAGGCTTAACAAAGCCGCTGTGACATTTTGTTTGCTTCTAGGCCAAATGATTTGCCATCAGCTCTTGCGTTGGCACAAGAAGTTGAATCAAATCATGCACGATACGTATTTGCGACAACCTTCGCGAACAAAAATGAAGATTTTTGCAGGCAAAAAAACAAATTTGGAGGCAGGCCTAATATTGGAAATCAGCAAAAAAATCCCCATTTTTATAGAAATAGGGAACCGCCAAAAACGTTCGATTCTTATAATAAATTAGATGAGGTTAAACCAATGGATGTAGATCCCTCCATACCTTACATACGCAGATCAGGAAATTTTAGAAATTACGACGGAAGAACTTACCAACCTCAACAGTATAGGGCTACTAATTTTTAGAATGATATGCAGAATCAAATGCAATTCAAAAGAAATGCGAGTTCAGACAGGGCTACAGGTCCCAAGCTGTAAAGAATAAATCATGTCATTCAAGACAATAATAAAGAACAACATTATAATAATGCGGCACAAGGCGAAACCTCAGATATCGAAGAAGAGGAACAGGTGAATTTTTTAGAGAATCAGCAGATCAGCAGAACCATAGGCAGAGCAAAAAGACACATCAAACTGCTAGTGGACACTGGTGCCGCTAAAAATTATATAAAAAAATTAGACGATCTAAAAGGCATCAGATCGGTGTCTACCTTTTTTGTAGTGAAATCAATCCATGGTTTCAATAAAATCAGTGAAAAACGTAAAATAAATATTTTTAGAGTCGATTCAGACTTTTTTATATTACCAAGCTTAACAACTTTTGATGGAATTATAGGGCTTGATCTTTTAACAAAGGTTAATGCTAAAATAGACCTAAAGCAAAAATAAATAAAGCATGATTCAGGAACGGAAGAAATTCTATTCTTAGAATGTGAGAATGTAAATGTGCTAAGTATTCAGAGAGATGAAATTCCAGAAGCAGTTAGGGAACAATTTATGAAAATGATTAAAGGTCAAAAAGAAGTATTTGCCGATCCAAAGAAAAAACTTCCTTTTAATACAAACATCGTTGCTACAATACCAACTTCAGACCAAGACTCGGTCTATTCAAAATTATACCCATACCCTATGGGAGTAGCAAGCTTTGTAAATGAAGAATTAAAGCAACTTTTTAACGACGGTATAATTAGACCGTCTAAATCACCCTACAACAATCCTGTCGTAATAATGGTAATAGAAAGAAGCGAATTGTCTTAGATTTCCGTTAGCTTAACGCTAAAACCATTGATGATAAATAAATGGTGATATTATCAAATATGGGTAAAGCATAATACTTCACAACCCTTGATCTTAAATCAGGGTTTCATCAAATAGAATTGAAGGAAAGTGACAGAGAAAAGACTGCCTTCGCAGTAAATAATGAGCAGCTAGCAGCCTTGGAGGAATCCATCCTGGATGAGGTGGCGCTGGGCTGGGAAGTCAAAATTGGCTTCGACGGCGTCCACTTCAGGCCAGGGATGATTCTTGTCGATTGTTGCGATGGACGCTCGGCGGCTTGGCTGAAGGCACATGCTCCAACCCTTTCGACGTGGAAGGGACCGAAGCTCGTGGCCAGGGACGGGGACGATATTCCCAAGCCGACTATCATGTCGGTGTATCTGCCACGCAGCAACCGGCAGGGGATGGAGCGCTCCATCTCCCTGATTGGAGCACAAAATGAGGGTCTCCATGTAAATATGTGGAAGGTTATCGGCTGTCGAGAGGAAAGGGGTGGGGTATTTGCCACTATATCCATAGACTCTCGAAGCCGAGACATAATAAAAGGGGCAGGCCACTCCATTAGATACCGGTATGGCAAGATATCGGTGGGTGGTCTGAAAAAGAAGGAAGCCATACAGGTGGAGAAGGGGCTGATAGACCCTCCCGCCGTAGTAGAAGATGAACCCAAGGGGGCAAGTACAATGGACACGGAAGGAGAAGCGGGAGCAGAAGAGGTACCCATTATGGAAGACCTCGCTGCCCTTCCCCAACCGAACATTGTACTAGACGAGCTGGAGGCGATCCGACAACTAGAGGAGGACGAGTTGCTGGAGGAGATCCAGCACCTTGAGCTTGAGACTGGAGAGGGGCAGCCGCCCTCTTCAGACAACTAAAGCATGACCAGCACACGCATTGCTCAGGTGAACACCCACAAGGCCAAAGGGGCAGCCGCCGTGGTGGCCAGGACGTTCACCAAACAACATCTAGAGCTAGTGCTGGTCCAGGAACCCTGGTTCTACAGGGGACAGATATGTGGTCTGTCTTGCAAAGATGCTAAGGTAATATATGACGTGGGGCAAGCTGCCCCACGGGCCTGCATCGTCGTTAGAAATAGTATTAATTATCTATCTCTTTCAGAATTTATAACCCGGGACGTGGTAGCAATCCAGTGCCAGTTTAACATAGACGGCATGCACCGGGAGCTAGTCATAGCTTCGGCCTATTTCGCCGGGGACAAGGATGAAATACCGCCACCAGAAATTCAAGAACTGGTAGATCATTGCCGAAGGCTAAGCAAACCTCTTCTGATCGGGTGCGATGCAAATGCACACAATGAAGAATGGGGGAGCACCGACACGAATAAGAGGGGTGAGTACCTTTTAGAGTTTTTGGTGAAGGAAAACCTTGATATTTACAATGTAGGAAGTACTCCAACATTCGTGACTAGGGTTAGGGAAGAGGTACTCGACATCACCTTCGGAACTCCGACAGTGAGTCGTTTACTCAGTAATTGGAGGGTTTCCTCCGAACCAACTCTGTCAGACCATAGATTAATTCTGTTTGAATTGGGAGGGGTGGTCGTAGGGGAAAGGGTTATTAGAAACCCCAGAAGGACAAATTGGGAAAACTTTAGAGTCTATTTACAGAGCAATCTACTACACGCTTCAGTTCAAAGAGTGGCCAGGTGCCCGCGCGAACTAGAATGCGCAGCAGTGGAAATGAACAGGGCAATCTCTGACGCATATGAGTCGAGCTGCCCGATGAGTTCACCCAAAGGGGGTAATGAAGTTCCTTGGTGGAACGCAGAACTGTCAGCCCATCGAAGGCAGGTAAGAAAACTCTTCAAGACCGCCAAGAGAAGGGGCAATTGGCAGGAATACAGAAAGTCTCTCACGGCATATAATACAGAAGTGAGAAGAGCAAAGCGCAGAAGTTTTCGTAAATTCTGTGAGGAGGTTAAAGACACTAAGGAGTCTGCCAGGCTGTACAAAGCGATGGCAAAAGACCCTAGTTGTTTCAAGGCTTCACTGAGAAACCAGGAAGGTGAGTTCACAGAAAACGAAGAGCAGAGAGCTCTACTCCTCCTGAGAAGTCACTTCCCGGGGAGTACGGTGAACAGTACTGAATCTGATAGAGGCTCAAACCGTCTAAGATTTAATAGAGAAGACTGGAAGAAAGCCTCGGAGATATGCACCGAGCATAGAATCCGGTGGGCAGTTAAAAGCTTCCAGCCCTTTAAGTCAGCAGGTGTAGATGGGATAATCCCAGTTGTCATGCAAATGGGGCTAGACAATCTCCTCCCATACCTACTAAGAATCTACAGAAGTAGCCTAGCACTCGGATACATACCGAAGAGCTGGAGAAGGGCTCGGGTGGTATTTATACCGAAGGTAGGGAAGAAAGATCCCACACACCCAAAGTCCTACAGACCAATCAGTCTCACTTCGTTTGTCCTAAAGACTATCGAAAAGGTCATCGACAACTATGTAAGGTCGACTTTACTGGTAAAAGAACCACTACATTCCAGTCAACACGCATACAGAGCGGGCAGATCTACGGAGACCGCACTGTGGGAACTGACGGAAAGAATAGAGGGCTCCCTTGCCAGTAAGGAAATCGCTCTATGCGCCTTCTTAGATATCGAAGGGGCGTTCGACAACGCATCACACGAGGCGATAAGGAATGCTCTGGATAAGAAAACAGTTGATGGCACAATCAGTAAATGGATGTGCGAGATGCTAGTCACTAGAACAGCAGAAACTATAGTCGGGGATAAAACCATTATGGTTAACACGACAAGAGGGTGTCCACAAGGAGGAGTACTCTCCCCACTACTGTGGAGCATCCTTGTAGACGAACTACTTCAGCGACTAGCTAAAGCAGGAATCGTATCTCAGGGTTACGCGGACGATATAGTCATTGTGGCCAGGGGGAAGTTCGAGGAAGTTCTATGTGACATAGTTCAAAATGGACTAAATATCACAAGCAGATGGTGCCATGAGGTGGGACTTAGGGTGAACCCAAGCAAAACCACACTGGTTCCCTTCAGTAACAGAAGAAAATTGGGGCGAATGCGACCAATAACCCTCAATGGCGAAGTGATCTCAATCAGCGAAGAGGTCAAGTACCTGGGTCTGATATTAGACAAGAGACTGCTATGGAATAAACATCAGCAGGCAATTATTAAAAAATCTAAGAGAGCGCTCATGGTGTGCAGAAGGGTAGCGGGCAAATCATGGGGAGTAAGCCCCAAAATAATGCACTGGATGTACACTATGATAGTTATACCAATGATCACCTACGGAGCAGTGGCATGGGCAGGTAGAACCAAGCTAAGCACCACAAGGAAAGAATTGGAAAAGGTACAAAGGCTAGCTTGTGTCCTAATCACAGGAGCTATGAGGACCTGCCCAACGGCGGGTATGGAGGTAATCACTGGGCTACTCCCGCTGCATATAGTGGTAGAGGGCAAATCCATTGAAACCATTGTACGCCTGACCAAGGTTGGCTGCTTAACGGGTAGCAGAGCGGAGAGCTTAATGAACTCACTAGCCAAGCTAACTCCTGTGGCATGCATGCCATGTGACAGCATGGTGCAAAAGCTTGAGTTCATAAAGAACTATGAGGTTAAACTAAGCAACAAGACGGACTTTAAGTCCGAAACAGACTACAAGATACATCCAGGAACTATAAAATGGTATACGGATGGATCAAAGAAGGTGGATGGCACAGGTGCGGGAGTAATAGGGCCACGAACCAAGTACTCTGAAGCAATGGGCCATTATCCAAGTATTTTCCAGGCAGAGGTTCACGCCATCGAAAGATGCGCTCAATTCAATCTGGATAGGAAATACATGAGGATGGAAATTGCCATCATGTCAGACAGCCAAGCCGCGCTTAAAGCTCTAGATGCAGTCCACACCACGTCCAGACTGGTGGAAGAATGCAAAACAAAGTTAAACAAACTTGGTGCAGACAACAAAGTAAAGTTATACTGGGTGCCGGGACACATCGGTATAGAAGGGAATGAACAAGCGGACAAGCTCGCAAACATAGGGGCAGAGACTACGCTTGTAAGGCCGGAACCCTTTTGTGGAATTGGGTACAGTATTATGCGTGAAGAATTACGCAATATAGGTAAAAACACCGCTTCATTAAGATGGGAGGAACTCCCAGGTCTACGGCAAGCGAAGGAAATGTTGGGTAGATATAATCCAAAGAGGTCCCGATCAATAATGGGACTAAGTAGGGGTAACGTGAAAATCATTACGGGGTTCCTAACAGGGCACTGCAGACTGAAGGGACACCTTAAGAAAATGAAATTAGAAGAGGATGACAGCTGCAGGCTATGTGGTGAAGCGGAGGAAACCCCGTGGCATCTTCTCAACGACTGTGGAGCAACGATCCGCCAGAGAAGGGAACAGCTGGGAACTCACGCACTCTCCGAGCTTGAACGTCACTCATTAGAACCTCTCCATATCATTAGGTTCATAAAGGCCATTGGCATGGAGGGGGTGCTCTAGGGCTGGGCATGCACCGCCCCTACAGCGCTAGTCGGGGGGGGGCGCAATAGATCCACTTGGGTCGCAGTGCCATGGTTTTTCACCCCCAACATCATCATCATCATCATCATCATCAAATAATGGCAAATATGAATTTTGTCGATTGCCATTCGGGCTCAATTTGCTTCCAGCATTTTTCAACGAGCCAGTGATGACGTACTTAGAAAAATTAGCAAAACCCAGTAAATTACTATTTTATAATATTTTTCGCATAATTTTTTCCTTTTTTATATTTTTAATTTATTTTTAATTTCTTTAACTTTGATCATGATCATGACCATTTTTCTTACATATTAATATCAATTAATTTTTTACCAATTTCTGTCAGAATCAATGGGAAATACTTTCAGCAAACCTTTTATATCAAGTTTTCAATCATGAAATGGTTGTTTGGTCCTCCTCAGGGGGCGTCTTAAAATTATCGATTGTAATGAGTGCAGTTGACGGTAGAGGGGTTTCACAGGTTGGCAGTTCAACAAGTTTGAACAAAACTAGGACAATGTTAAATGTTTTTCGAAATAGATACGATGGATTATCTATTTGTCATATAAATTTACAAAGTTTGCTGAAGCATTTGGACGAATTCAAAAGCATTTTTAATGATAAAGCTATGGACATCATCTGTGTGTCAGAAACATGGTTGACTGAACAGGTAGATAGCGGTTTTTTGATCACGGGTAACTATAATGTATTTCGTTCTGATTGTGTAGTTTCCAGGGGTGGAGGCGTAGCTATTTTCATAAAAAAAAGTTAAAAAGCAAGTTTATTAAGAGTGATGACAGTAGTAATGAAATACAAAACCTTTTTATAGAAGTTGCTTGTGCAACTGAAAAACTGCTGGTTGGTGTAATCTACAAACCTCCCTGTAATAGCATGGAGCGGGTGATAGAATGAAAGACGTGTGTTTATACTGAGTGTCTATAATATACTGACTCGCTTTATTGAGAGTTGTTGCATACACTAAGGTGTTGCCAGATAGGCATGTGACATCCTCCTTTTTTTAAAGAATATATAAAGAATATATATAAAGAACAAAAATATATTGAATGTAAATTGAATGTAAATTAAATGAAAATAAATTTTAATTTTTATTAAATTAAATTAAATTGCATGTACTTTGGATTCGGCTTTGAGACACGACCACTTCGTGTTATGTATGGACCCACTGTCGACGGTATAGGCGCTTTTGATGTTTTAGCGTTGGTTTTCGTCGAAGTGGTAGCACTCGCAGTTGTAGTTGGTTCATCATGCGTGCTGCGATTTGCATCCATTTGATCTTCCGTGGTAGCTGTCGTGTTCCCTAAGCCGGCGTTGTCATGCGAAGTCGATGTGTTTGCTTCGCTTGTATCGAATGATGGCCATTCGATGTTAGGGTCGTGAATATTTGCTTTTGTATTGTGCAAATGATGATTGTTACGACGATAGCGTCTGCCATCGTTGGTTTGCACAATGACTGAGCGTGGATACTCCGTTTCGTTGACCACTTTGCTGATGTCCAATCACGATGACCTTTTTGCATTCGCACTTTGTCGCCAATTTTCAGTTGTTCGAATGGGCTAGCGACACGATCTACGTAATGTTTTTGTTTCAATCGCAGATTGCGTAGCTCATCGGTGACGCTTTCGACCGCCTTCGGTTGCAATTGCTCTCTGTCGGTTTGTATCATCGTTCGTGTTGATCGACTGAACAAGCGTTGACACGGTGATTTTAATTTGTCATTGCGGGGCGTATTTCTTAGCATCAATAAAATCAATTTTAGAAATTACGACGGAAGAACTTACCAACCTCAACAGTATAGGGCTACTAATTTTTAGAATGATATGCAGAATCAAATGCAATTCAAAAGAAATGCGAGTTCAGACAGGGCTACAGGTCCCAAGCTGTAAAGAATAAATCATGTCATTCAAGACAATAATAAAGAACAACATTATAATAATGCGGCACAAGGCGAAACCTCAGATATCGAAGAAGAGGAACAGGTGAATTTTTTAGAGAATCAGCAGATCAGCAGAACCATAGGCAGAGCAAAAAGACACATCAAACTGCTAGTGGACACTGGTGCCGCTAAAAATTATATAAAAAAATTAGACGATCTAAAAGGCATCAGATCGGTGTCTACCTCTTTTGTAGTGAAATCAATCCATGGTTTCAATAAAATCAGTGAAAAACGTAAAATAAATATTTTTAGAGTCGATTCAGACTTTTTTATATTACCAAGCTTAACAACTTTTGATGGAATTATAGGGCTTGATCTTTTAACAAAGGTTAATGCTAAAATAGACCTAAAGCAAAAATAAATAAAGCATGATTCAGGAACGGAAGAAATTCTATTCTTAGAATGTGAGAATGTAAATGTGCTAAGTATTCAGAGAGATGAAATTCCAGAAGCAGTTAGGGAACAATTTATGAAAATGATTAAAGGTCAAAAAGAAGTATTTGCCGATCCAAAGAAAAAACTTCCTTTTAATACAAACATCGTTGCTACAATACCAACTTCAGACCAAGACTCGGTCTATTCAAAATTATACCCATACCCTATGGGAGTAGCAAGCTTTGTAAATGAAGAATTAAAGCAACTTTTTAACGACGGTATAATTAGACCGTCTAAATCACCCTACAACAATCCTGTCTGGGTTGTTGATAAAAAAGGCACTGACGAAAATGGTAATAGAAAGAAGCGAATTGTCTTAGATTTCCGTTAGCTTAACGCTAAAACCATTGATGATAAATATGGTGATATTATCAAATATGGGTAAAGCATAATACTTCACAACCCTTGATCTTAAATCAGGGTTTCATCAAATAGAATTGAAGGAAAGTGACAGAGAAAAGACTGCCTTCGCAGTAAATAATGGCAAATATGAATTTTGTCGATTGCCATTCGGGCTCAATTTGCTTCCAGCATTTTTCAACGAGCCAGTGATGACGTACTTAGAAAAATTAGCAAAACCCAGTAAATTACTATTTTATAATATTTTTCGCATAATTTTTTCCTTTTTTATATTTTTAATTTATTTTTAATTTCTTTAACTTTGATCATGATCATGACCATTTTTCTTACATATTAATATCAATTAATTTTTTACCAATTTCTGTCAGAATCAATGGGAAATACTTTCAGCAAACCTTTTATATCAAGTTTTCAATCATGAAATGGTTGTTTGGTCCTCCTCAGGGGGCGTCTTAAAATTATCGATTGTAATGAGTGCAGTTGACGGTAGAGGGGTTTCACAGGTTGGCAGTTCAACAAGTTTGAACAAAACTAGGACAATGTTAAATGTTTTTCGAAATAGATACGATGGATTATCTATTTGTCATATAAATTCACAAAGTTTGCTGAAGCATTTGGACGAATTCAAAAGCATTTTTAATGATAAAGCTATGGACATCATCTGTGTGTCAGAAACATGGTTGACTGAACAGGTAGATAGCGGTTTTTTGATCACGGGTAACTATAATGTATTTCGTTCTGATTGTGTAGTTTCCAGGGGTGGAGGTGTAGCTATTTTCATAAAAAAAAGTTAAAAAGCAAGTTTATTAAGAGTGATGACAGTAGTAATGAAATACAAAACCTTTTTATAGAAGTTGCTTGTGCAACTGAAAAACTGCTGGTTGGTGTAATCTACAAACCTCCCTGTAATAGCATGGAGCGGGTGATAGAATGAAAGACGTGTGTTTATACTGAGTGTCTATAATATACTGACTCGCTTTATTGAGAGTTGTTGCATACACTAAGGTGTTGCCAGATAGGCATGTGACATCCTCCTTTTTTTAAAGAATATATAAAGAATATATATAAAGAACAAAAATATATTGAATGTAAATTGAATGTAAATTAAATGAAAATAAATTTTAATTTTTATTAAATTAAATTAAATTGCATGTACTTTGGATTCGGCTTTGAGACACGACCACTTCGTGTTATGTATGGACCCACTGTCGACGGTATAGGCGCTTTTGATGTTTTAGCGTTGGTTTTCGTCGAAGTGGTAGCACTCGCAGTTGTAGTTGGTTCATCATGCGTGCTGCGATTTGCATCCATTTGATCTTCCGTGGTAGCTGTCGTGTTCCCTAAGCCGGCGTTGTCATGCGAAGTCGATGTGTTTGCTTCGCTTGTATCGAATGATGGCCATTCGATGTTAGGGTCGTGAATATTTGCTTTTGTATTGTGCAAATGATGATTGTTACGACGATAGTGTCTGCCATCGTTGGTTTGCACAATGACTGAGCGTGGATACTCCGTTTCGTTGACCACTTTGCTGATGTCCAATCACGATGACCTTTTTGCATTCGCACTTTGTCGCCAATTTTCAGTTGTTCGAATGGGCTAGCGACACGATCTACGTAATGTTTTTGTTTCAATCGCAGATTGCGTAGCTCATCGGTGACGCTTTCGACCGCCTTCGGTTTCAATTGCTCTCTGTCGGTTTGTATCATCGTTCGTGTTGATCGACTGAACAAGCGTTGACACGGTGATTTTAATTTGTCATTGCGGGGCGTATTTCTTAGCATCAATAACGCCTTTTATACGTCGGTGTTGTCGAGATACGCCTGTTTCATTAGATTTTTCGCTGTTTGGACATTTCTCTCGGCGAAACCATTTGATCGTGGATAATATGGTGATGACATCCGATGTGTAAAGTTCCAATCACGCGCAAAATCGGCGAATTTTCACGATGTATATTGCGGGCCACCATCGGTTTCCAAAATTGCAGGTATTCCATGAATCGAAAACCATTGTTTGAAGTGCTGAATTACCTCAGCTGATGTCGATGCCTTTAATTCTCGAAAATCGATGAATCCCGAATAATGATCAGCGATTAGAAGACATTCATCGCCCTTGAAGTAGAAAATGTCGCTCGAAACATGTTGAAATGGGTAATCTGAAACAGTTTTCATCAGCATTGGCTCACGAACGTTGCTTCTTTGCGTGCTTTGAAAACGCGGCACACTTTTCGACGTAATTTGTGATATCGTTCGTTTGACCGTACCAATACAGCGATTGCCTGGCTCTGGCCAATGATTTCGTGATGCCAGCGTGACCAGTGTGAACCTGTTTGATGATATTTTGAATTTCAGATTCAGGCACTATCACTTTATGCGCTTTGAGTAGCAATCCATTTTCGTATGTGATCTCCTCCTTGAACGTAGCGTATTTTTTGATTGCCTTTGGCAATTGATCGTCTTCGTCGGGCCATCCACGTTGCATGATTGCTTTGAGCGAACGTAACTCAAAATCGTTTTGCGTCATTTCTATGAATCGTTGCTCAGCTTCTTTTGTCATTGCTAACATGATGTTCACCGCGTATTGTTCTTCCTCTTCGTATTCGTTCAGGTTGCAATCGCGACTAAGTGTGTCAGCGAGTGGTATTTCGAGTCCTTTGACTTATTTGACGGTCGGTGAATATTGCAAAACATCCCAAATAATTTTTTGCAATCGAAGCGACGCATTTTGCAATGGTTTCTTGAAGATTGTTTACAACGGTTTGTGTTCAGTTTCCACTTCCAGTCGTTTGCCATGCACATACTGATGGAATTTTATGCATGCGAATTTGATTTTCATTGCTTCTTTCTCGGATTGTGGATAGTTTTGCTGCGATTTTGTGAAAGCTCTGTTCGCGTAAGCCACTGGTCGGCCTTCTTGCATCAGGCATGCTCCCATGGAATGTGAACTCACATCGACTGATAGCTTTACGTCTTGATTCACGTCGTAATATTTCCAAACCGGCGTCGTTGTCAATGTTCTTTTGATGTTTTCAAAACCTTCTTGCTGTTCAGCATCCTAAAACCACTCCACGTCTTTGTGAAGCAATTTTCGTAATGGTTCAGTTAATTCAGACAAATTTGCTATGAATATTCCCAAAAAGTTGATCATTCCAAGCAAACGCTGCAGTTCCGTGACATTTTCCGATACTTTTAATTGTTTGATCGCTTCGATTTTCTCTGGATCTGCTTCGCAGTCATTTTGTGTAAACATGTGTCGGAGGAATTTAACTCGCGTTTTGTTGAACTCACATTTTGTCTTGTTGAGCGTAAAACCAGTTTGAGTAAGCCGATCAATGACGATTTTCGTTGTATTTTCCAGCTCCTTGATTGTTTCAGCGTAGATGAAAAAGTCGTCAATTGCCACCTCGCAATTGTCGTTTCCATTCAATGCGGTTCATTACTTCCGAAAAAATCTCTGGCGCTGATAAAATGCCAAATGGCAGTCGAAGATATCTATATCGACCCCATGGCGTCGCCATTGTCAAATATTTTGATGTGCGCTCGGTGACTTTGAGTTGCCAAAAACCTTTTTGACAGTCCAATTTAGTGAAATATTTAGCGTTGCGCACTTTTACTGCGATAATAATAATGTCGTCGTTTGATATTTTTATTCAATTCGGTTGGATCCATGCAAATGCGCGTCTTTTCACCTTTGTTAACGATCACCATTGGGCTGACAGCTGGTCTTGGTTCGGTAATCGGTTCGATCACTTTTAGTTTGACCATTTTATCCAATTCCTTTTTCACTTTTTCTCTCAAAGCGTGAGCGATTCGACGAGCCGGAATTATTTTAAAATTCGGATTTTCGATAAAATCGATTTCGTACACAAAATTGTTGAAGCAGCCAAGTTCATTCTCTGGATCATCGATTCGATGCACTCATACGATAAATCCAAGTTTTTCGCACATTGCGCCGCCCAGAATCGAGAGCACATCATTTTTTACAATTTTGAATAAGACAGGCACGAATTTGTTTTTAACTTCACATGCGATGAACGTTTTACCGATCACTTTAATCGGCCTGTTGTTGTAAGCGATTAGTCGTTTGGTCGTCGATTTTTCAATTTTCGCTTTTAATTCTTTCGCCACATTTTTCGAGAGTACATTGCATTGAGCTCCAGTGTCTAATTTTAATTGAAGCTTCTTTTCACCAACACGCACTTTCGCAGACCATTTTTCGTCTTCGTCAACTAAATTGACTTTAAATTCTTTTTTTGATTTTTTGTTTTCTATTTTCACCAAGCCGACCTTGAATTGGTTCGGCTCATCACTGTCGGAATCGCTCGACTCATCTGAATCGTTTCCGTCTTCGCTGTCCGAATCTGATTCCACACAATGCACTCTTTTTCCGTTTTTGTTTTTATATTTCTTATATTTTTCCGAATTTTCTTTTACTTTTTTGTCTTTTTTCGAATTGGATTTGCACATTGATTCGAAATTACCTTTTGTGCCACACTTTTTGAACTTTTTGTTGAATGCTGGGCAACTGCGATAACCGTGTGTGGTGCCACAGCGTTTGCACTACAACTTTCTCCTTGTTTAAAGCGTTGACATATGCGCTTGTGCTCGCATTTGCACCGTCTTGAATTTCCGAAATCTGTTTCGTTGCACGTTCAGCTGCTCGACAAATCTTTTTTGTTTTCGCGAAATCCAATTTCTCTTCCGTACACAATTTTTGTCTGGTGGCATCTGAATAAATGCCAACGACTATTTGATCCATTGTGAATTCGTCTTCTTTGTTTCCGTATGAACATTTTTTTTACTTGCGTCTGCAGCTTCTGTAGAAAACTTTCGAACAATTCATTTTGCTGTTGCTTGATGCGATGAAATTGGCATCGTTCGTAGGTTTTATTTTTCGCAAGCGCAAAATGCTGCGTCAGTTTGGTTTTTATGGTGGCCAACTCCTTTTTTTCGTCGTTGCTCAGCCCCAAATTGTTGATCACTTTCAATGCGTTGCGACCAATAATTGCAAGAAAATTTGCTGCTTGAACTCCTGCTTCTTCTTTATTAACTTTTGCCGCCGTGAAATAATTTTCGTAAACTTCTAGCCATTCGGTCCACTCCTGTGACATGTCGATGTCACTATTGACCAACAACGGCTTCGGCGGTTTGATCGACATTTCGTAGTTTTCGTTTTCACTTTTGTCGTTGCTGGTTCACAAATATTTATTTGTCTAAAATCAATTTATTTCGCTGTTTCGATGCACGTTCAGCTGCAAATTCCAATTCGCGAAATTCAAATCGTACGATGCCGCTGACTCATAAACACACACGAGCTCTTTGTTCAAATTCAGTTTATTTAATTCCCAGAATCGATTACACTCGCGATTTGCTTTTCTCTGCTTATTCTATCGTTCTGTTGTCACCACAGCGTCGCTCGCATACACACACACTCTCGTTAATTCTTTACCCTGGAATGTGCTTCGCTTGCTTTGTTCACTTGTTCGTTAATTTTCACGACTTTGATTTTTGTTGCGCAATATCGAGCCGCTGTGTAATAGGCGTATGTTCTATGCCGGCGATTTTCAATCTTTTTCGTTTCACTCGCGATGCCTTTTATCGACAAAACTTTCGATAAAAACTAATTGTTTTTATTATTTCACTCGCGATGCCTTTTTTCGGCAAAACTTTCGAATAATAATTTATATTTTTACTAATTAAATCGCTCGGCTTTGTATTAGTCACCAATTCTGACACCATGTAATAGCATGGAGCGGGTGATAGAATGAAAGACGTGTGTTTATACTGAGTGTCTATAATATACTGACTCGCTTTATTGAGAGTTGTTGCATACACTAAGGTGTTGCCAGATAGGCATGTGACACTCCCCATATAACTGAGTCAAACAAACCAAAACAAAACAAGTCAAAAAAACCGACCTGATCTTGTCAATTTTTCCAAGCACGATTTGATTGTCGTATTTTATAACATTTGAATTAATGCGAATGTAGCAATGGAAAACATTTTGTTTAGAATTTTTAACTCCATAGATATGCAATCACTAATAGCAAGTATTTATAGTTCTAATCTTGAAAATATATATCATCTGTCTGACGTTGATGAGCAAGTGCAATTTCTTACAAATACAATTAATTATCTGTTTGAAACTTTTGTACCTATTAAAACTATAAGAATTAGGATGGTACACTAGCGAAATTGATAACCTTATCATAGGAAGAAATACAGCTTATAGACGCTGGAAAAGATTCAGACAACCACAAATGTTACACCAGTATAAAAATTTAAGAAATGCAGTAAATGTTGAAATAAGAAATTCCAAACGGAGATTTTTTGCTACAAAATTTAATAATCTGTCTTTCAAAAAACTGTGGAAAAATATAAAATCTTTTGGTATTGCAAGGCAAAAAAAGAATGCGAAGAATAAGTTTGTAAATTCTGTCCCGGACACAAATGCTGGTGCGGAGCTTGAAAGAATTTTTAGCGAGTGTTTGATAAGTTTCTTTCAAGTTTCAATTTTAAAAGAGTTTTTGAAGTAGATGTATACAAAGCTGTAAAAGACATAAAATCAGAAGCTATTGGATTAGACAATATGCATCCGAACTTTGTTAAAATAATTCTCATTTTTATATCTCCTTTCCTGACACACCATTTTTTATACCATCTTAACAAAGTCTTGTTATCCAAAATTATGGAAAGCTTCAAAAATAATTCCAATTCTTAAGAAGTCAAGCATGCAACAAAAAGAATGCCGACCAATTTCCATCCTACCTTTCATCTCCAAAGCATTTGAAAAATTATTAGTCGACAAATTTTGACGTTTTTGGAAACCCATAGCCTGATAACACCGACGCAATCTGGTTTCAGACCAAAACACAGCTGCACAACTGCGCTTCTTAAAATAACTGATGACATACGGCAGCAAATTGATAATAATTAAGTAACAACTCTGGTTTTACTGGATTTCTCCAAAGCGTTTGACACTGTCTCGCATAACATACTTTTGAAAAAGCTTAAGAATTTTTTTCTTTTTCGAAAACTCAGCTTTAACGCTACTTGGACAGTACCTTAGCCACAGAACTCAAGCAGTTTATGCGAACTGCAGACTATCTGACTTTCACTCCACCGCTACTGGTGTGCCCCAGGGATCAATATTGGGACCACTCTTGTTCACTCTATTCAACAACGACCTTCCCCCTATACTCAAGTATTGTAATATTCATATGTACGCAGACGATGTGCAAATTCATTTAAGCTACCGAATTGGCATGGTTGAAGATGCAACGGCCAGAATAAATGAAGATCTGATGAGTAAAGCACAGGGGTCTAGAAAAAATCACCTTAAACTTAATAAATGTCAGGCAATTGTTATAAGTAATACTGCTATTGATGTGTCATACCTGCCAAGTATCGAACTTAGGGGAAAACATTGAATTACGTTAAAAAAGTAAAAAATTTAGGGGTGTAGTGTATTCATAAATTGTTGATTTATTTTCTTGCTTTCATAACTACGTCGCCACATAAGAGTACCTAAGAAGAGACCGTAACCGCACACAACGTATCATAAACGAGTATTTAGCCTTCCCCAGACGTATCACGCCAGACGATGACCAACGGTTTAATTTTTTTTTGTTTTCTTTTGCGTTCGCGTTTTCGATAGCTTTGGTCGTCTTATGTGGTGACATATGTACGAACGAGTTCAGGGTAACATATCTAAGGGCATTGTTCAGTAGACAGTGTAAGAGTGCACTAGTGCAGTCGTGGCTCTCAAATAAGTTGTTTTTTGGTTAATAATAAATTTAAAGAAAACTTTATTTATTTGATTACTTTTGACGCTCCCATTACATCAGATGTGAGGTCGAGGAAATTATTTGACAACAGTATCCAGTAATTAAAAGTTTTTTTCAAAAAAAAAAAAAAAACTAGCAATTGTGCGTTGTACGTTCAGTGAATTGAAAAGAGCGAAGTGTGTGAGTAAAAATAAAATGTCGCGCAAAATCAAAAAAGTTGAAGTGGCTAAAGATTTAGAGCTTTGTGCTCCAACAGAGGAGTTTGCTGATGCTACTTCTGGCGAGGCAGTTGGGTATGATACGGTGATTTGCGACGACATTGATGCGACATTGATGTTGGAAAAAAAGAAAAAGATGCCGATGTTACAGAAGGAGTTGCAAGAGATGGAGGAAGCTGTTGTAGGATCCCAAAATTTTCTGGTGACAATGCTTATCCGATTGATAAGTGGCTTCTCGACTTCGAAAATACTATCAAAATAAGTCCACAGAGCGATCATTTTTGCTACATGTGTATGCGGCGTCTATTAACGGGAACAGCAGATATTTTCTAACGAACATCGAATGCAGCTAAATATGAAGAACTGAAAGATGACCTCATCAGAAAATTTAAGAAAAATGTGTCCACCAACGATGTCTACCGAGAACTTTACAAACGCCATCGATTGCCGAATGAGAGCATCCTCTCGTATTTGTTATCTATGAAAGAAATTGCTGCTCAAGCTAACCTCGATGAAGAAGAGATCATCAATGCAGTTATCGATGGACTTCGTGATAATACCGCTTACGCATCCATTTTATATACAGCGAAAACACTTTTTGAACTCCAAGATCTTCTGCTCAAATACGAGAAAAAACGAGTGAGTGACCGCCCCATAAGAAATACTCCCCAACGGATCGTCAGTTCATCCCCGGCTGACCCGAGATGTTTCAACTGCTCTCAATTTGGTCACATCGCCAGTCAATGCAAACAGCCCAAGCGACTACCGGGATCTTGCTTCAGATGTGGCAGTAAGGAGCATATCTTGAAGAACTGTAAGCAGCCACCGTTGATGAAGGAAGCAGTGAACGTTGTCAACCGAGATGATGCAGAAGCTGAGCCTATCGACAATTGTCCTATTAATTTTACTCAAACCGTAAGTGTTGTCTTTTGTATTTCTAATGTGGATTAGGAGAGGGTATTTACAGAAACCATTTCTCTCATTGATAGTGGTAGTCCAGTCAGCTTTATCAGCCAACAACTTTTGCCATTTAATTTGTTAAACGATCATCAAGTAATATCTGAATATCATTGGAGGTTTTAGGTTGAAAACTTTCGGTAAAATTGATTGCGGGATTTTGCTCCATAACCGAACTAACACTTTGTCTCTTTTTATATTATCGGAAGGTCTTTTGCCAAAACCTCTCTTGTTGGGTCGTGACTTTTTAAATAAGTTTAATATAAAATTGTTTATGTGTTCTGAAAAAAATAAAGATGACTTAAGTCAAGCTAAATTTGATATTCCTTTATGTTTAGTAGTAAATACATTTCAGACGGGGGCCGATGTGGCTGATTGCCTTGAAGCTTCAGATTTAAGAGTTTTGAGTGATTGTTTTCGGTGTGTTACTTGTTACACAAGTGTTGGGGATAGTGATTGCTTCGGTGAATCTAAAAGCACCAGTAACAATTGTCATCTTCAGTCGAAATTAGATGAAAACTCTGACATTTCTAATACAAATGAAGTAAAGGAACATGTTAGTGCTATTACAATAGATCAGTGCCCTTTCAAAATTAACATTGATGAACCAAGAAGTGAAGATTCAGAACAGTGTCTGTCTTTTTATTCAGATTGTGACTTTAACGATATTAACTTAATTGATGTTGATAATCCTTATGAAAACAGAACTGATGAACTTGATATAGGACTATCATTAACGCCAGAAGTACGTTCTTTCAATATTTTTACATCTATATATATAAAAATCTCGTTTCCCGGTGTTTTTCCTCTAACTGCTCCGAAACGGCTCGACCGATTGTTATGAAATTTTTTATGTATATTTGGTAGGTATGAGAATATGTTTTAAAGTATATTTCATACCGCTAGGTAAAAAAAAAAAACTTTGAGAACGACTGGACCGATTTGGCTAACTTTTATTTTATAAATTCGCCATAGTCCGAATAAGGTTTATGCATAAAAAAAATAGAAAAGTTGCCCGTTAAATTGTAAAATTCGGAAAAAACTGAAAGTGCTGTTTTCCATAGGATTTTTGTATGAACTCGCAGCCATAACTCACGATTCGAACGATGGATTTGCGTAATTCTTTTTTTGTTTTGTTCGTTATAGTCCTGGAAAACAAAGACAATTACAAAACAAAGTCGAATAATTCGGACAAACAGCAAAAAGCGTTTTGTTCGTTATGCTCCCGGAGATATTTTTAGCAAAATACAATTTGGGAAAATTTGGAAAACGATAAATTGGATATTTTTTGAGGAAATAACTCAATTGAATGTTTTTGGTGAAATGAAAACTCTGGAAAAACGCATTCCAGCCTAAATTTAAATAAAATTAAAATTGTGTTGATTCGCGATCTGTCCAACAAAAGTTTAGGTTACTTGCGCAAATGTCATTTTACAGCTGATCCATTTGCACGGTCCTTCTTTTGCTATCTGTCAACGCATCCCAATGATTCCGACCGACATGCCAGTAGACTTTAAGCACTTGAATTTTCGGCTGCGGTTTTCATTCACAATTACAACAAATAAATCAGTTTTCGCGGTATTAACCTTGAAAATCAAAATTATCACCTTCGTTTGCTTACGCGCAAGTCAACAAAAATAATAAAAAAACAGTGCGTGTTTAACGCGGAATTGGAGTGAAACTTTTTTGATGTTGTGGGCAAAAAGATCTCCAAAAGACCCCAAAAGACCATCAAAAGGCCCCTAAGACCCCGAAAAGACCTCCGAAAGTCCCTCAAAATCCCCAAAAATCATTAAAGACCCTCCAAAAGATCATCAAAAGAATTCCCGAAATACCACAAAAACACCCTCAAAAGACCCCCAAAAAACCCCAAAAGACCCTGAAAGGATTTTAATTTAAATCCATATATCATAAGTATTATAAATAAGACTTTGTTTTAAAATGCTTATAATTTCAATAAATACAAATACAAATATAGATTCATTAAAAACCTGCCATGTCTATGTGGAAGAGTCATCATTTTTTCAAAAACAAAAGAACAACACGTTCAAGATATCCAATGGGTACAAGCCCTTTATGATGCGTTTCTATGGAAAAGTCAAAATTTCTTAAAAAATAAGTCGAGAGGTGGTATAGAACGTGCACGGAAAAGCTAGAAGCAATTAAAAACTATCGTCAACCCGCCACACTATTTGCCCTCAGATCATTTCTTGGATTAGCAAGTTATTACAGATGTTTTATTAAAGACTTCGCTAGTATAGCGCGACTTTTAACAAATGTACTCAAGGGAGAAAATGGTAAAGTTAAAGCAATACAATCAAAGCAAATTCAAATACAGCTAGACACAAAGCAAATTCTCGCCTTCAGTAAATTAAGAGAAATCTTGATCTCTGAGGACGTGATGTTAAGGTACCCCGACTTTAATAAGGCATTCGATTTGACGACAGATGCCTCATCATATGGTTTAGGCGCGGTTCTCTCTCAAGAGGGAAAACCAATAACATTCATATCACGAACTCTGAAAGCACTCGCAGCTAACGAAAAAGAATTGCTAGGCATTATATGGGCTTTAAAGAACTTACGAAATTATTTATATGGGGTAAAAAATTTAAACATACTTACTGACCACCAGCCATTGACTTTTTCTGTATCAGATAAAAACACTAACGCAAAAATTAAACACTGGAAGGGCTTCATAGACGAGCATAATGCAAAATTACATTATAAGCCAGGAAAAGAAAATTATGTAGCAGACGCTTTATAACGTCAGCATGTTCATGCAATAGAGGAAAATGCGACTTCAAACTGTGCTACCATACACAGCGAAGAATCATTGACCTACACCATGGAAGCCACGGATAAGCCGGTCAACTGATACAGAAACCAATTAATAATTGAGGAAGCTGAAGCTTCTTCAAAACATACATTTATAATGTTTGGAACGAAAACCAGGCATATAATTAATATCATTAGTAAAAATAATTTATTGGAACTACTCCAGGATGTAGTAAATGTAGTGTTATAAATGCACTACATTGCACATTGCCAATTCTTCCTCAAATTCAACATAAGTTAAAAATAAGAAACATTCCCCACAACTAAATTCGTGTACGCAAAAAATGTTGTAATCGATATTGTTGATCCTGATGAGCAAACAGAAATTGTTGTTACTGAACATAATAGAGCCCACAGGGCCTCCCAAGAAAACACAAAACAGATATTAAATGCAATAGGCACCCAGTGAAACATCCAATTGCAGAAACCCCGATTCCTACTCATATCGGTGAATTATTACACATTGATATTTATTCTACAGATTCTAAGCACTATCGAACGTGTATTGATAAATTCTCGCTAACTCTGCTAACTTTTATTTTATACATTCGCCATAGTCCGAATAAGGTTTATACATAAAAAAAATAGAAAAGTTGCCCGGAAAATTGTAAAATTCGGAAAAAACTGAAAGTGCTGTTTTCCATAGGATTTTTGTATGAACTCGCAGCCATAACTCACGATTCGAACGATGGATTTGCGTAATTTGCAATTGACCGATTTGGCTAACTTTTATTTTATAAATTCGCCATAATCCGAATAAGGTTTATACATAAAAAAAATAGAAAAGTTGCCCGGAAAATTGTAAAATTCGGAAAAAACTGAAAGTGCTGTTTTCCATAGGATTTTTGTATGAACTCGCAGCCATAACTCACGATTCGAACGATGGATTTGCGTAATTCTTTTTTTGTTTTGTTCGTTATAGTCCTGGAAAACAAAGAAAATTACAAAACAAAGTCGAATAATTCGGACAAACAGCAAAAAGCGTTTTGTTCGTTATGCTCCCGGAGATATTTTTAGCAAAATACAATTTGGGAAAATTTGGAAAACGATAAATTGGATATTTTTTGAGGAAATTGAATGTTTTTGGTGAAATGAAAACTCTGGAAAAACGCATTCCAGCCTAAATTTAAATAAAATTAAAATTGTGTTGATTCGCGATCTGTCCAACAAAAGTTTAGGTTACGTTCGCAAATGTCATTTTACAGCTGATCGATTTGCACGGTCTTTCTTTTGCTATCTAAATTCGTGTACGCAAAAAATGTTGTAATCGATATTGTTGATCCTGATGAGCAAAAAGAAATTGTTGTTACTGAACATAATAGAGCCCACAGGGCCCCCCAAGAAAACACAAAACAGATATTAAATGCAATAGGCACCCAGTGAAACATCCAATTGCAGAAACCCCGATTCCTACTAATAAGAGTAATAATGCAAGGGCCCAAGATTTTCTTCTGATCCATTACAAGAGACAACACTTATTTGTTTTATTCTATTCTATTTTAATTAATTTCTTTTCTTTGATCGAGGTCGATCAATTGTCAGATTGGCCGAACTGTAGTGTATTCATACATTGTTGATTTATTTTCTTGCTTTCGCCAGACGTATCACGCCAGACGGTGCAGGGTAACAGTAGACAGTGTAAGAGTGCACTAGTGCAGTCGTGGCTATCAAATAAGTTGTATTTTTTTTGGTTAATAATAAATTTAAAGAAAACTTAATTTATTTGTTTACTTTTGACGCTCCCACTATTTTTAACCAAACTCTATCGTGAGACAATCACCTTGCAAACTCAGTTGGTCGAATCTATGCTCTCTGCGGGTCTTATGTATTGCTGGAAGTTGCCTTCCAGTCTCGACAAAAATGATGATAGCCAAAACTCTTGTTCTACGGATAGTGCAAACAAGCGCAAATTCCAAGTAGTGTTCAATAACATTGTTCGTTTTATTTATGGATTACGTCGTTTCGATCATGTTTCGGTACAAGCAGGTAGTGTTTTTAATATGCCTCTAAACAAGTATATAGATTTTCTAAGTTTAACGTTTCTTTTTAAACTCATACAATCTAGATCTCCTAATTATCTTTTCGAGAAACTAATTTTCCCAGTGAATCAGTTTTTTGTACATGCTGATGGCCTCTGGAACTCCCTGCCGGCGAACTTGAGGGGTCAGAAAATTTCCTTTGAAAACTCATTAAAAAACCTATATAAATGCTGAAACTATTTCTAAAACATTGATAACATTGATTATCATAGAAAATTTCAATATTTTTACATCTATTTATATAAAAATCTCGTGTCCCTGTGTTTTTCCTCCAACTGCTCCATTGATACTGATAACATTGATTATCATAGAAAATTTCAATATTTTTACATCTATTTATATAAAAATCTCGTGTCCCTGTGTTTTTCCTCCAACTGCTCCGAAACGGCTCGACCGATTGTTATGAAATTTTTTATGTATATTTGGTAGGTATGGGATATGGGTATGTTTTAAAGTATATTTCATACCGCTAGGTGAAAAAAAAAAAAAAAAAAAAAAAAAAAAAAAAAAAAAAAAAAAACTTTGAGAACGACTGGACCGATTTGGCTAACTTTTATTTTATAAATTCGTATTAGCAGAGCGAGGTTGAAAAGAAAACGATGTTGCCTTTACAAGTGATACAATCAAACAGAAAGAATATATTTCAATATAATAGTAATGACAGATGACAATATGGAGTGCGTTCATAGCTTAACAACACTCTCACTTGTTGAATAATTAAGTTATAAAAAATTAACATAACAAAAATTTAATTCAATTATAAAACAATTAAAAGTTAATTTTAATTATTTAAGATTCTTCAACATAATCCCATAGCTTTGACGCAAAAATTATGTTTGTCCTTAGTGACTGCTTTAGTTAAACTGTCGGCAACCATTTCATTCGTTGGAGTGTAGCGTATTGTTATGATTTTGTCGTTAACCTTTTCTCGAATATGGTGGTGTCGAATATCAATGTGCTTGCTTCTTGGTCGATAAGCATCCAACTCAGCTAAACATATTGCACTTTGATTGTCACAGAAAATATTAACCGGCTTGAGCAATTTGAGATCGAGTTCGTCAGCCAATTGCTTCAGCCAGATGGCTTCTTGGGTTGCTGAGGACATTGCCATATATTCGGCCTCAGTGCTAGATAAAGCGATGGTTGGTTGTCGTTTACTGGACCATGTAATAGCTGCATTTGCTAATTTAAACAGGTAACCTGTACAAGATCGACGTTTATCCACGTCCGATGCCCAATCAGCATCACTAAATCCAATGATTGAATAATCATCAGTCTTTTCATACCGAAGTTTATAATTAATTGTACCATGTAAATATCGCAGGATTCTTTTCACTGCCTTCCAATGCGCACTACCGAAATTTGAATTGAAACGACTTACATCATTTACTGCAAAGTTTATATCTGGTCTCGTACATTGCGTAAGGTATTGTAAGCATCCCACAGCTTGTTGATACGGTACGTCGTGTAAGTTTTCTTCTTTACCATCTGACGACATACTTATTGAAAGTTTTTGATTCAAGTCGCTGGGTGTGCCAATCGGCTACAATTTTTCATTCCAAAACGAGTTAATATTTCTTTGATGTACGAGGATTGGTCCAGCTCAATGCTGTTTTTATTTTGTTGTATGCGAATACCCACGCATTCCGTGGCAGTACCTAAATCTTTCATTTTGAACTGCGTGCATAAAAATTGCTTAAGCTTGATTAAATCTTCTTCATTTTTCCAGAATATCATCAAGTCATCTACATAACAAGCTACTATTAAATTAGATCCTCGATTAAAATAAATGCATGGATCCAATTCGGATTTTACTAAACCAAATTCCTTTAATGCAGTTTCTAGTTTAATATTCCACTGGCGTCCAGCTTGTTTGAGTCCATACATAGCTCGATTCAGTTTACAAGCTCTATTTGTTCCATCATTAAAACATTCCGGTTGCTCGATATACACATCTGCATCAATGTCGCCTTGCAAGAAAGCGGTGACAGCGTCCATTTGATGTATTTTCAAACCATTTTCAACTGCTAAAGCCATCAAAAATCTTATCGAAGCATAGCGAACCACAGGCGAGAAAGTTTCATTGTATTCTACACCATATTTCTGTGAGCAACCTTTCACAACCAAGCGAGCCTTGTAACGCAATACGTTGCCATCATTGTCAAATTTGCGTTTGAATACCCATTTTGTCTTGATAGCGTTTCTTCCAGGCGGTAATTTGATGAGACTCCAAGTTTTGTTTTCTACTAACGATGCAATTTCTTCATGCATGGCACACTGCCACTTTGAAGAATCATCACGTGCTGCAGCTTCTTTTACTGTTTGAGGATCAAAATCGTTAATATTATTTAATGAAAAATAACTTACATAATCATTAAATTCTCGAAGCTTTGGTTCACGCGTAGATCTTCTTAATACATTTTCAGGTGTCGCAACATCTTTTTCAGGTTGATAATCTCGATCATCAATATTATCAATTTCACCAGTATCAATCAAAGTAACATCAGTTTCAAACGATGAATCTTCATTGTTCTCATAATCTCTCACTTCAGCTGGACTCACATTGTTATCAGTTGATAACGTCACCATCGAATCACAATTTTTTTCATGAAAAACAACATCTCTACTTATTGTTAGTTGTTTCGTTTTTGGATCAATGCAACGAAAACCTTTTGTATTGCTGTCATACCCCACGAATATCATTTTTCGCGACTTCGAGTCGAACTTCTTCCTCTTTTGTTTAGGAACATGTACCATTACAGCGGATCCAAAAATTTTCATATGAGATACATTTACTTTGATGCCCGTCCATACTTCTTCAGGAGTTTTGTTCACCAAAATTGTTGAAGTTGTTCTATTGATAATGTAGGCTGCCATTGCAACCGCTTCGGCCCAAAAACTTTTGTCCAAATCAGCATCGAACATCATACACCTTGAACGTTCCACAATCGTTCGGTTCATTCTCTCCGCAAGACCATTTTGTTGAGGAGTGTACACATTTGTAAATTGATGCTGTATACCGCATTTTTTAAGAAAAATCTCAAACTCTTTGGAACAATATTCAGTGCCATTGTCAGTTCTGAATTTCTTTATTTTACGACCAGTCTGATTTTCTACATATGATTTGAAATCAACAAATGATTCAAAAACTTCAGATTTGGACGACAAAAAATAGACAAATAGTTTTCTTGAATAATCATCAATGAATGACAAGAAATATTTTGCGCCACCAATTGAATTTTTCTCCATCGGACCACAAACATCAGAGTGGATTAAATCCAGCACATTATTTGAACGCTTACCACTAGGCTTGAAAGGGAGGCGCGATTGCTTGCCCATTGCACAAACTTCACATTTCAAGATTTCATCATTCTTGAACATCATTCCATCTACTACATTACGCATGTCACAAAGTGTTTTGTAGTTTACATGACCAAGACGTCTGTGCCATGTCAATGCACTACTTTCTCTAGATTTTGTCAACATACATTTATCAGTAGAGGTTGAAATCCTGTATACACCATCCTGTGACTGACATTGCGCAAACAAATCACCATTTTTGTCATAAATTTTACCACCATCACTATCAAAAACAATTTTATTACCTTTTTCAACAATTTTGCTGACAGATAAAAGATTAGCAGACAGATCAGGAACATGCAAAACTTCTGCTACTGGTATTGTATCATTATTTATTGATAGAACAGTTTCACCAACACATTTCACTGGCATCTTCGTGTCGTTTGCTGCTACTATTTCAGCAGCTTTAGTGGATCTTCTATTTTTTAAAAAATTTGCATCAGGCGTCATGTGACTCGACGCATCACTGTCTAAAAACCAATCTGATATATTTGATTTCGAGAACAAAGATACAGCTAATGCTCTTTTAGCCGATTCACTTTTAAAGCTTTTAACATTGTTTTGACTTTTATTCTTCTCAAAATTAGACAATGACTTCTGCTTCTCTTTGATTTTATAGCATTCAAAACTCTTGTGATTTTTACCACCACATTCATAACAAATTATACCTCCAGTATGACTATTTTTATGTTTTGATGCATTTTTTACATTGTATTTACTGAAAAACGCATTGCTTTCGTTTGTCTTTGATACATACTGTGTGTCAAGTAATTTCATTTTGATGTGATCTGCATTGATGGTTTCACTTGCCTCAAAACTCAGAATAAGAGGTTTAAATTCATTTGTCAAACCTGCCAACATAATTGCAGCCAACCAGTCATCATCTATTTTGAATCCAATGCTATTTAATTTGCACGAAATTGAGGTTATCTCATCAATGTAATTTTGCATGTTTTCACAACTTTCTAAACGAATTGAAATGAGAGTTCGTAACAACGTAGTTTTTCTTAATAATCCACGGTCTTCATACAAATTTTTAAATTTTTCCCATATCTCAAGGGCTGAATTGCAATTTAAAATGTGAAGAAAAAGTTCAGGCTCCACACTCAGAGCCAACGTAGATATTGATTCACGCAACATGTCTTCATTATTTTCTACCGGCTTTTTAGCATCGTCTGGAGACTTCTGGATACACTTATGCCATTTTTTCATATCGAAATAATTCTGCATAGCAAAACACCACATATGATAATTATCCGCACCGCGTAGTTTTTGGATGTGAAAATCCGATTTGCTGTTTGATCCTGCCATTTTCTTCTCATAAAACGTGTTTATGACGATACAAATTTTACAACAAATGTAAAATCAATCTGAATTGCGATTAAATTCAAAGTCCAGTGACTTGATTAAACAATTAACTATTTAATTGTATACAACAAATGTATTTATAATTTAATATATTCGCGATGATTTCAGATTTAATTAACTTGGGACTGGGCCCATAACCTATTAGCAGAGCGAGGTTGAAAAGAAAACGATGTTGCCTTTACAAGTGATACAATCAAACAGAAAGAATATATTTCAATATAATAGTAATGACAGATGACAATATGGAGTGCGTTCATAGCTTAACAACAATTCGCCATAGTCCGAATAAGGTTTATGCATAAAAAAAAATAGAAAAGTTGCCCGGAAAATTGTAAAATTCGGAAAAAACTGAAAGTGCTGTTTTCCATAGCTGATACATTTGCACGGTCTTTCTTTTGCTATCTGTCAACGCATCCCAATGATTCCGACCGACATGCCAGTAGACTTTAAGCACTTGCAGTTTCGGCTGCGGTTTTCATTCACAATTACAACAAATAAATCAGTTTTCGCGGTATTAACCTTGAAAATCAAAACTATCAGCGTCGTTTGCTTACGCGCAAGTCAACAAAAATAATAAAAAACAGTGCGTGTTTAACGCGCAATTGGAGTGAAACTTTTTTGATGTTGTGAGCAAAAAGATCTCCAAAAGACCCCAAAAGACCATCAAAAGGCCCCTAAGACCCCGAAAAGAATCACAAAAAGACCTCCGAAAGTCCCTCAAAATCCCCAAAAATCATTAAAGACCCCCCCAAAAGATCATCAAAAGATCCTCAAAAGAATTCCCGAAATACCATAAAAAGACCCTCAAAAGACCCCCAAAAAACCCCAAAAGACCCTGAAAGGATTTTAATTTAAATCCATATATCATAAGTATTATAAATAAGACTTTGTTTTAAAATGCTTATAATTTCAATAAATACAAATACAAATATAGATTCATTAAAAACCTGCCATGTCTATGTGGAAGACGTCATCATTTTTTCAAAAACAAAAGAACAACACGTTCAAGATATCCTGCCATGTCTATGTGGAAGACGTCATCATTTTTTCAAAAACAAAAGAACAACACGTTCAAGATATCCAATGGGTACTACAAGCCCTTTATGATGCGTTTCTATGGAAAAGTCAGAATTTCTTAAAAAAGAAGTCGAGAGGTGGTATAGAACGTGCACGGAAAAGCTCGAAGCAATTAAAAACTATCGTCAACCCACCACGCTATTTGCCCCCAGATCATTTCTTGGATTAGCAAGTTATTACAGATGTTTTATTAAAGACTTCGCTAGTATAGCGAGACCTTTAACAAATGTACTCAAGGGAGAAAATGGTAAAGTTAAAGCAATACAATCAAAAGCAATTACAAATATAGCTAGACACAAAGCAAATTCTCGCCTTCAGTAAATTAAGATAAATCTTGATCTCTGAGGACGTGATGTTAAGGTACCCCGACTTTAATAAGGCATTCGATTTGACGACAGATGCCTCATCATATGGTTTAGGCGCGGTTCTCTCTCAAGAGGGAAAACCAAACCCATTCATATCACGAACTCTGAAAGCACTCGCAGCTAACGAAAAAGAATTGCTAGGCATTATATGGGCTTTAAGGAACTTACGAAATCATTTACATGGGGTAAAAAATTTAAACATACTTACTGACCACCAGCCATTGACTTTTTCTGTATCAGATAAAAACACTAACGCAAAAATTAAACACTGGAAGGGCTTCATAGACGAGCATAATGCAAAATTACATCATAAGCCAGGAAAAGAAAATTATGTAGCAGACGCTTTATAACGTCAGCATGTTCATGCAATAGAGGAAAATGCGACTTCAAACTGTGCTACCATACACAGCGAAGAATCATTGACCTACACCATGGAAGCCACTGATAAGCCGGTCAACTGATACAGAAACCAATTAATAATTGAGGAAGCTGAAGCTTCTTCAAAACATACATTTATAATGTTTGGAACGAAAACCAGGCATATAATTAATATCATTAGTAAAAATAATTTATTGGAACTACTCCAGGATGTAGTAAATGTAGTGTTGTAAATGCACTACATTGCACATTGCCAATTCTTGCTCAAATTCAACATAAGTTAAACATAAGAAACATTCCCCACAACTAAATTCGTGTACGCAAAAAATGTTGTAATCGATATTGTTGATCCTGATGAGCAAAAAGAAATTGTTGTTACTGAACATAATAGAGCCCACAGGGCCTCCCAAGAAAACACAAAACAGATATTAAATGCAATAGGCACCCAGTGAAACATCCAATTGCAGAAACCCCGATTCCTACTCATATCGGTGAATTATTACACATTGATATTTATTCTACAGATTCTAAGCACTATCGAACGTGTATTGATATATTCTCGAAATTTGCAATTGCATTAAAATTTCCAATTGAATCGCGAACGATCACAGACGTTAAACCAAAATTACTTCAAATTTTGAACCCTTTTTTCAAAATCAAAAACCATTTATTGCGATAATGAACCTTCATTTAATTCAATGTCTCTCAATCGCCGCGGTTCATGAACGTGCTGCACTTCAGCACGCGCGTTGTTGATTTAAAAAGCAGAACAGGAAAAAAAAATATAGTGTTGTGTTGGCGCAAAAAAAATTTAAAACTTAAGTGCCGCCTAAAATAACAGCTCGCGCGTTCGCTCGGTCACAAAGTACAAAGTGCAGTGTCCGTTCGTCATTTCTTGGATTAGCAAGTTATTACAGATGTTTTATTAAAGACTTCGCTAGTATAGCGAGACCTTTAACAAATGTACTCAAGGGAGAAAATGGTAAAGTTAAAGCAATACAATCAAAGCAATACAATCAAAGCAATACAATCAAAGCAATACAATCAAAGCAAATTCAAATACAGCTAGACACAAAGCAAATTCTCGCCTTCAGTAAATTAAGAGAAATCTTGATCTCTGAGGACGTGATGTTATGGTACCCCGACTTTAATAAGGCATTCGATTTGACGACAGATGCCTCATCATATGGTTTAGGCGCGGTTCTCTCTCAAGAGGGAAAACCAATAACATTCATATCACGAACTCTGAAAGCACTCGCAGCTAACGAAAAAGAATTGCTAGGCATTATATGGGCTTTAAAGAACTTACGAAATTATTTATATGGGGTAAAAAATTTAAACATACTTACTGACCACCATTGCCATTGACTTTTTCTGTATCAGATAAAAACACTAACGCAAAAATTAAACACTGGAAGGGCTTCATAGACGTGCATAATGCAAAATTACATTATAAGCCAGGAAAAGAAAATTATGTAGCAGACGCTTTATAACGTCATCATGTTCATGCAATAGAGGAAAATGCGACTTCAAACTGTGCTACCATACACAGCGAAGAATCATTGACCTACACCATGGAAGCCACGGATAAGCCGGTCAACTGATACAGAAACCAATTAATAATTGAGGAAGCTGAAGCTTCTTCAAAACATACATTTATAATGTTTGGAACGAAAACCAGGCATATAATTAATATCATTAGTAAAAATAATTTATTGGAACTACTCCAGGATGTAGTAAATGTTGTGTTGTAAATGCACTACATTGCACATTGCCAATTCTTGCTCAAAGCTCGCGCGTTCGCTCGGTCACCAAGTACAAAGTGCAGTGTGCGGTGTCCGTTCGTCCCATTTTCAACAGCTAAACAAAATAATTTGGAGAATTATGTTGTTGTATGCTTGCATACGCAATGTGATAATCTAATTATTTTGTAATTAAATAACGGATTGTGAGTGGTTTCTTTTGGTGATTTAACTCATTTTATCGTGAAGGCATAACACTGGCGACAATTTGTGTTGATAATCCACTTAAAGACATACTCTTCTCAATTTGGTTTAAAAAAGCGGTAAGTTGTGTTTTGTGTGTTTGTTTTTTGTACTATGTGTGTTTTCAGAGTGGATCTCAGCAACATACGTGGGCTGAGAACGAATTCTTTTTCTGTGTTTAACCATGTACATGTCCACAGGCCAGCAATTTTGGCACTGAGTGAAACTCAGGTGTAATAATTATATTTAATTCTGATGTTTCGGAATTTAATCTGCCTGGGTATAGCTTGGTGCCATTATTTTTCTCTCGACGAGGACTCGCAATATATGTCCGGAGTGATGTTGCGTTTCAGCTTTTGCCTCAATTTAGTCAAAGTTCCAAACCGGAATTCAATTTCATTTGGCCTAAAGTTAAGGAACAAGAGCGCAACATCTACTACTGTTTCCTTTACAGAAGCCCCAACTCAGAGTGAGTTTGATGCACTGTCTGATTCAATCTTAAGAATTGATAAAAAACATGAAATCGTTATTGCGGGCGATTTCAATGTACCCAATTCTGGGTGGCTTCGACATTCTGGCCAGATAACACCCGAAGGAAGGTGTGTTGAGTTATTCGCCGAGTTCAATCACCTTACTCAGCTTGTAAATGAGCCTACCCGAATACCTGACATTGCATATCATTCCGCTAACACCCTTGACTTGTTCCTTACCTCTCCTCCTGAGAAATACTCCGTCAATGTATTATCGCCTCTAGGCTCGTCAGACCATTGTGTAGTATCAGCTAATTTCTCGTTAATAAACCACGTAGTTAGAGAAAAAACTCCCAAAAAAAATAGTATGGCAATACGAGAAAGCCAATTGGGACGGCCTTAACAACTTCTTTGGGAGAACTAACTGGATGCTTACTCTGGACTCTTACATCTCAACTCAAACATCTGGACTACGCTGACGACGTTTATTTACTCTCACACAGAATTATGGAGCTGCACCAAATGACAACAAATGTGGAGAGGGGACATATGTTGCGGGTTTGAAGATTAATACTGCCAAAACCAAAATCATCAACCTCGGCACTAACTCACTTAGTCATGTTAACATTGCTGGACAGCCGGTAGAGAGAGTAGAGAGTTTCCAATATCTTGGGAGTATTGTCTCGACCGAAGATGGAACCGAACAGGACATTGTCAACCGAATCGGCAAAGCAAAATCGGTGTTTGGAATGATGTCCATGATATGGCGA
The DNA here is from genome assembly GCA_947095585.1 of Nephrocerus scutellatus. NCBI lineage: Eukaryota > Metazoa > Arthropoda > Insecta > Diptera > Pipunculidae > Nephrocerus > Nephrocerus scutellatus. The sequence continues at coordinate 58,556,138 of OX352762.1, read as the reverse complement.
AGCAATGCGATCAGCTTAAACACCAAGCTGCGACTGTTCCGCTCAAATGTTGAATCTGTGCTGTTGTATGGGTGCAGCACTTGGAAGGTGACCGCTACTATCACAAAAAGATACAAACGAATCTCTAACGAACATCTTTTCCAGAGAACGGGTCAGGAACCAATAGGCACAACCATCCAACGACGAAAGTGGCAGTGGATTGGTCATACACTCCGAAAAGGCGACAGTTCCATAGCAAACTACGCAATGCAATGGAACCCGTTATCTCAGGATGGTAGAAGAACGGGTCGTCCGAGAAATACATGGCGCAGAACAGTTGAAAAGGAGGCACGGCAATTGGGCAAGAGTTGGAGAGAGCTGAAGCTTATTGCCAGGAACCGCATGCGATGGCGCGTAGGCGTAGTAGAAGCCCTAGGACCCACAAGGGGATACAGGACATAAAGAAAAGAAAGAAGAACGTGGATGCCCCCGTTGATGCAATCACAAAAATCATTCTTATTGGTATGAGAAAGTTTATCCCTTTCAGGAATAAATCTATCAAATCAAAGGAATATGGATGGTATGACTTGAGATGTAAAGAGGCTTCTAGGATTAGAGAGGTATGCTTTCGGTTTTAGAAAGCAAACCCTACCGAGGAAAACCGAAAAAAGTTTAAACGAGCAAGAAACGATTGCAATGCCCATCTTCGGCGAGTCAAATTCGCCTACGACCGAAGCTAGCTCTACGCTTCCAGATTGTGCATTGCCGCCTCCTGCAATGAACACTCTATGGGACAGATATTTATTCGTACTCGTGCAGTTGCTAGAGTTTTGAATGGTCTCTACACACACAAAGCCGCTGGGTCAGATGGTATTTCTCCATTAGTTCTGAAGAGGTGTTCTTCCAAGCTGGCATTATTATTGCGTAAGCTTTTCCATCTATCCTATTCTTCTGGACTCTTCCCGAGAAATTGGAAAACAGCATTTGTCCAGCCCATACCCAAAAAAGGCGAGCCGTCGTCTCCTTCTTCGTACCGACCCATAGCACTTACATCCATTCTTTCCAAGGTCATGGAAACGCTGATCAATTATCAGCTTAAGAAATATCTTGAAACCAACGAAATCCTTAGTGACCGGCAGTATGGATTTCGTGGGCAACGTTCTACTGGTGATTTGATGGTATATCTCACCGAACAGTGGAACCGATCTTTGCATCATTTTGAAGAAAGCAAAGCTTTTGCACTCGATATTTCAAAGGCATTTGACAGAGTTTGGTATCAAGCTCTTTTGTCTAGAATGCGTGCTTATGGTGTTGATGATAAATTGCTTCATTGGATTAGAAGCTATCTTTTGGACCGCTCAATTCAAGTTGTTTTGGACGGTTTCAAGTCTGAAATACACCACATAAATGCAGGCGTTCCCCAGGGCTCTGTTCTGTCCCCGACACTCTTTCTCATTTTTATTAATGATCTCTTATCTGTGACTTCTAATCCAATTCACTCTTTCGCTGACGACAGCACTCTCAGGTTCTCATATAAGTTTGAGGAACGTCCCTCCACCTCTGATGTGGAACTCAAACAACTTCGTATGTTAAGCTCGTTAAATTCTGACCTTGACAGCATAATACAATGGGGAGAAATCAATCGAGTAGAATTTAACGCTTCCAAAACCCAATGCTGTCTCCTGTCGTCCAAGCGAATCCTTAACCCCATGCCATTATCCATGAATGGCACTTGCATCGAGGAAACTGAAAATCTCGCAATTCTCGGTATGTGCGTTAACGACAAGCTTCGTTGGAATGACCACATATTTACCGTCGCCAAAAATGCTGCGAAATGTTTAGGTTTTCTAGCCCGGTGCAAGAAATATTTCACTCCCTCTGATCTGGCTACCATATATAAGGCTTTTATTCGCCCAAAACTTGAGTACAATTGCCATATCTGGTCTGGTGCGCCTATGACTACTTTGCATCAGCTAGATAGAATACAAAACCGCATCAATAGATTCGCCTAAACACCGCAGGAACGTTTCTTGCTTGTCACTGTTTTATCGCTTCTTCTTCCAGCGGTGCTCAAGAGAAATAGGCAGCTGCATGCCACCTCTCCTTGAATTCAACCACAATACTCGTGGCGCTCTAAATGCTCATCAGTTTACCCTCAAGCCCATCTTCGGACGTACAGTTAAATTCAGGGATTCGTTCGCCGTACAACACGTATGTGGAATGCTCTGCCAAGCTCTGTCTTCCCACCTCACTATGATCCACAGGCATTCAAAACACAAGCTCATAGACATCTCCTCTTTTCTCCTCCTCTTCCTTAACGCCCACGCTGTGCCAACCATATAGCCGAGCATTATAAGGGTGCGAAAGGCAATAAATTAACGCCGTTATATTCAGAACAAATCAAAGAAAAGTATTTAGGGACGACTGCCTTTATTAAAGGGAGCGTGGTCCACAAAGACAATCTCAGAATTAATAAACAAAACTCATACCTAGTGCGTTTGTTTTTAGGTGGATGTTAACTTTGATCCTCTTTGGCACACTTGCAACTGCAGAGATAATTGCCTACACTCATGAAATCTAAAACACGTGATAAATCTAACGGAATATTCTATATTGTCAGAGGAATCGCATTAACTTCTTTACGCATTTCCAACAACCCCAATAAAAAACCTACTCGAAGCTGATTTTTACCACGTCCAAAATTTGATAAAAACAATAAGCATTCGACAAAGACAAACGCGTAGCATAAACTTCTTAGGAACAACACTTAAGGTAATAGCCGAAACACCAGATTTTGATGATTTCCAGAAAATAACCGGTAAAATAGAGGAGTTAATAGACGCCAACAAACAGAAGGTACAAATAAATTCTCAGTTGCATAAAAAGATATTTAAAATAACAGAAGGTAAAAACGAAAATATCGATACCGAAAACCTTTTTGAACTGCTGTTTGCACGCAATAGAGCCATAATCACTCTTATTTTCTCAATCACTCTGGCAAAAATAGGTATTTTGAATTTTTTATTACTTCATTCCTATGCAATAAATTCATTAATAGAAAATGAGCACCTCACAAATATAACAATTACCGACTTAATGTTAGTGTCTAAGTTTAAAGTATTACAAAATAATGATGTAATAATTTTTCTTATAAAATATCCTAAACCAAAATTAGTATGTTAGAAACTTCTAATTTTCCCGGTGGCCCACAATAATACCATGCTATTCTTAGAAGAGAATTCAGTAGCTTTTTGCGGAAAAATTCATATTCTGTGAATGACTGCGCTGGAACGACAAAGCTGTTTTGCAAACTATCAAGCAGGAAAAGTTGTACGCAACAATTAACATCTGATTCCAAAGCCCAATGCGGAACAACATTCAGCCAATTGCTTCCCATAAGTGAAGTCAATGACGGCCTCGTCATTGTCAATGACGTACCTATATCAATAAAAGTAACGAACCGTACCACTAATTATGCTAAAGGCACATTCGATAGCCAAATTATTATTAATGGATCCGAATATTTCAACAGAAACGCTATGCCCATGAGAACAGCCGAAATGCCGCTAAATGTAAAAATTGATTTTAGCGGATACAAAGAAATGATCAGTTTACCATACTTACAACATCACAGTATGAAAAATAGACAACTTATTACGAGCTTGTACTCTGATTTAGAAACATGGTCAACAATTACAATTAGCAGTGTAATTACCATCATCATATTCGGCGTGCTTGTGCGTAATTAATTCCTTGGAAGCTTAATCAAAAACGAAAGAAACAGTTTGTAAGAGTGCTTAAAATAGCTATAAACAAAGCATTGGGAAGTACCGAGGACGGCACTCACTTGGCAGGGGAGGAGTTATCGCCAGCCACTCCGGATGAGGGACAACTGGTGCAATCAGCATAGAGTGACGACGTTGCTAATCGTTATCGCCAGATATTCCAACTGCGCGATAGCACCGTCGATACGGGATACGCAGTATCACAATTTAAGATAGCAGCGTCGATACGGGCTACGCAGTATCACAATTGAAGATAGCAGCGTCAATACGGGCTACGCAGTAACAGTTTAGATATAAGATTTTTAAAATTGTACGTTTAGTTCTTAAGTGAGACTCAGTGAATAAAGTCATCAATTAAATTTATATATTCGCTAAACCGTTCTTTAGCTATGGTGCTATGTACTTAGGTTCAAAATAATTTTAACTTATTAGTTGTGTGATAAATTTTACAATTAATTTTAGTGCAGAAGGAAATACACAACTATCACACAGACTAAGTGCGTAAAAATCCCAATAGACCCAGTGAGAACTGTTTTTTTCTCCACGCAGGTCATCGCCTTGCTTTAAGATATTTTAACAACTTACCTTAGAAAATATGTTTTTTGTCTGATTTGGTGTATGATGTTAATTTTCTAATAAATTTTTTACAGTAAATATTGTGTCATAAAAAGTAAAAAACCTTTATTACATTTCTAACATAAACTGTGCAAACATTTATAGTTGATTTACTCCAATTTACTCTAGTCAAAAAGTGGTCTAAAGTACTGGCCAAAGACCGAATATATTACTTTTGCTTCTTGTCTTTTTTGCTAAATAACAGAAAAACAAATTTTAAGTTTAAATATAAGAAATAGAAGTAATATTGGCTATATACTTTGTTACAATCACCAACAAAATTCCTAGGCTTCTGTTTCAGCACCTTTCAATCTGAGTCGTGCAAAATCTTCAAAGATTATATCGTCATCTTGGCCATTATCGTCCCTAAAATTTATAGTGCGTTAAAAATGTCGGTAACTTTATACATAAAAAATTTGTTCCTTTACCCATCTAATTGAATTAGATTTGTCGTCGGTACCTCAACTTGGTTATTTTGTGCATTGTTTTCTTGTGATTGAAAACTTCGGCTAGACAAACGCTCTGAATATATTGGGTTTATGTCATCATTTTCTGGTTTTGGGTGCATCAAAATAAAAGGCAATTCTGCAACAAGATCCCTAAAAATTCGTTATTTAATAAATATACTGCAAGTTATATAATTTATTAGTACAAACCCGCCCATAATAGGTCCACTTATAAAAAGTTTCACCTTAACCTTGTAATGAACTATAATGCCTAAACTCTCTCGTTGAGATGGATCCGCAACTCTGTAAATATTTTATATAGTACAAGCTAATAAGTAAACAATAATCTTAATATATAAGTAAAAGAATTTATATGATCTATGATTCGTATATACTTCGTGCTCTCATTCTCGGAGGATTCATGAAAAATAAGTGTATGTTTTTTCTCAAAATTTGACACATAATAGATATCGAAATTGTTTCACCTATAGCCTATACCAAGCTTACCTCTTGATAATTTTAAAATCATTTAATATGGATAATTTTCATCCACAAATCATAAATTCCACAACTGACCACGAATAGAACTAAAAATATAACCTTGAAGTCGCGTATACACATACATCATCATATTTAGCTCTACAACCAGGGTCCTGCCTTGACCTCCCGATACACATAGAGACTCCTATTCCAATTGAATATGATGTGTGCGCGTTTACCCTCAGGAAAAATATTTACTTTGTAACGAGGTAAATTGCCGCGGTAGGCTAGCCGGCGTCCAGCGTAGTTTAGTTATAAAACTCCATAAGTTTCGTTACATAATAATATTTCGTTACCCGTTGTTATGGGAAGTCTCCGATAAGCACAGCACACAACGGAAGGCGTCACAAAAAGTTGACCAACTATCTGGCAAATGCTTTGACAGTTCTATCACAGGAGTTTAATAGTATATTACATAACGAGCGATGAAAGTGGAATTTACGATGAGCACTTTTCTGCGAGTAATGTACGCTTTTTTTCACACAACCAAAACTGGTTTTTCTGCTAAACCAGTTATGCGCAATGCAAAATTACTCTTTGAATGTGTGGTCGCTGTGACTGCAGTAAATAACAAAAGTATTTTCTATGTTAACTCACTTGTGTGTATAACGGCTACTTTCGAAGCTAGGTCATAGTTTATGAATCAGTCACTTTCGTCTATAGGCGTGTGAAAAGTTTATTTTGACATTTATTTTTGTTTGCCTGTACGGCGATAACGTATTCAATGGGTCACCTCTTTGTGTTACATACGGCAACGTCAACGAATACGTCGACGCAACGGACGTTACTTTGTAACGTAAGCCAAAGTTTTTGTAGAATACAATTCAGCTGTATGAACTCTTTTGAAACCGTTGAATGATTTGAATGTTGTTCAATACTATTACGAAATTCAGGCTTTCCAGTTCGTAAAAGATTTCGCAAATAAAACACAACTAATTAATTAATTTACAAATGATAACTGTAAATTTACACAAAAACACTTATTACTTATACTTTACAACATTTCTGCAAGCAAGGGCTTTTCAACTGCACTGGTTAAATTCCAATTAACTAATGTATTCTCTACAGTGAACGCCACCTTTTATACTCATTGAAAAGCTTCCAGAAACTTCCAATGTAATAGACAAAAATATCGAGAAAATACCAGAAAATTGTAGCCTTATTTCCTTATTTACAACTAACGATACTTATATGTAATAAGTAATCTCCTAAAAATAAACTACATGTTCAATCAGGTTGCAATGTTTTACAAAAACCGTGTAAGCCGCACAAACCGGTTTGACTACATTTTTGACCAGTACGTAATGATTCAAACTTACAGGCGGTTATATTTCAAATTTCAAATAATCTAATAGTCTTACATGCTACATAAAAGTGCTTATTTTTAGTATGCAGTATGTACATTGCGATTTATCTTAGGATTCGAATTCTATTATATGCGCTACTAACTACCTTTCGTAACAATACCATAACTCCATATGGGTTTTATAACTTGCTTATAAAGCAAAACTTTGTTATATGTTGATAGGCAAGATTATCTTCCTATTATCTAGTATATTTTTCTGTACCGAATACCAATCTCCTGTCTTTTTTTTCTTGACATGGACTTTCCAGCTAGGTTTCACATACAATTTCATACCAAAACACTTTGCACCATTTGCGTGCGGTACAGCTTGGTTATTAATACACATATACTGGTATGTGATCTACTTTTCTATTTGTGAACTCAACATGATTTTGATTCGTTTAATCGTATTCGCCATTTTCTTGCCCAATTTTGAATTTGCGAGATCGCCCCTTGTAGTTTAAGAGTTGTGTCAACATTATATTAAGCAACTGCTTTAAAGCCGCGTCGTCAACGAAAGTAGCATTCGTCGTTGTATTCTAGCGTCGGAATATCGTGAGTATACTGGAGATATAGTATTGTCCCAAGAACGCTTCCTTGGGGTACAGCCGCTCTGATATCTTTAAGCTCCGAATATGTGTCTTTCTCTTTTATTTCAGCATGTTCGTTGGGTAGTATCTTTTTTTAGTTTGTATACCAATATCTCATGCCGAACTTTATCAAATGCTTGTGCTACACATTAAGAAAGACTGTAGAACAAGCTTGGTTGTTAGTGTTGTGTTAGAAGGAAAACCATGTACGTTTACTTTGGATACTGGAGCTTCCAGATCATTTGTAAATCCTAAAGTGGTGTCCAAAGGCCAAGTGGAAAAAGTATTTCGTTATAATTTTAGGACAGCGACAGGTGAAGTTGCATCAAAGGAGAGTGCTCCTGTAGTGTCATGTTTGGAGGAATACGGTTTTCTCATAGGTTTATTGTTGCCCGTGTACAAGATGACTGCATATTGGGTCTGGACTTTATGATGGCGCACCAGATGTCAGTTGATTTGAGAAAGCAAGTACTGCGATGGCGTAATGTGGAAGTTCCGCTCAGCATGACCGGCAATCACAATGGTGGATTATTGAGGAAGTATTGTGTCCCCGAGTACAAACAAAGTAGAAGATCGGAAAACCAAAAATGTTCAGTTGCTTCACGAATCACGGTCCAGCAGATGAAAGATCATTTGACAAGATAGCAGCTAAGGGAAGAACAAGAGCAGGACGATTCAATTGGTCCAGTACTTCGATTGATAGAGCAAGGTGAAAGACCGCAGTGGCACGAAATTGCAACAGCAAGTCCGACAAGAAAAGTTACCTTGATAGGACACTAGATGAAGTAAGAAGTCGATTCTTTTGGTCAATTGTCGCAGAGATGTTGAAAGAATTCCGATCGAAGACCAATGTTGATAATGTCCATAGATTAGTAAAGAACAACGTCGTGAATGGTAACGAAGGAATGAAAACACGAGCAAAATTGCGGGAAGAAGACTTCGTTTGGCTATACAATTCCAAAACAAGACAAGGGAAATTACAGAAACCACAACAAAGTTGGGAAGAAACCTACAAGAGGAACAACGACGCAGTATATCAGATTCAACAAAACCCCAGATGTCAAAAGAAAGTTGTCTGCATTAACAGATTGACAAGGTACAACATTAGAGGGAGTCCTGAATCTGTTCGGGACGAACAGAATTAAGGTGGGGGGTAATGTTACGAAAGCCGGTCTGGCCATGCGAAGTCTTCTTTGTATGCTATCGTAACGAGTAAGACGATATAGCCAGCGAGCTTGTGCCCGGTCTCCAGGGGCGTAATACTGGACAACGGGGGACAGCGAAGAGTGTATGAGAGTGATGTTTGGCGAATGATCCGGACTCTCGGGATTGGGTGGTAATGTCTGTTTACTCCATGTTAGGGGCGGCTACAAGCGGGTGTCTGTCGTGTATCATGCGACTCGCTATATAAATGTGTTCATCAGGCATCGACTGTTTGCCTTAAGGTCTAAATCACCTTCAGTCTCCTCCAGGGGGTTGCGCAGGGCCAGCAACCCAGCCTTTAAATAGTTTACTCTAGAAACGGAAACAAGCCTCGAATATGGACAGGATTCTTCGGTTACGACTTTTACAAGGACTAAGCGAAATGAGATGGAAGGGACAAGGTGATTTTCAAACACGGACTGGACAATACCTCATGTACAGTGACAACAACAGCGCTCATATTAATGGAGTGGAATCCTTATAAAACCTATAGCCAGGAATTTAAACCCATCTCGGACCGCATAATTATGGCACGATTCCATACCAAATTTAGGAACATCACCGTTATTCAATGCTATGCACCCACCGACCCAGATGATGACGAACCTCATGCACTGTGGCAACAACAGCGCTCACATTAATGGAGTGGGAATCCTTATAACACCTATAGCCAGGAATTTAAACCCATCTCGGACCGCATAATTTGTGCACGATTCCACACCAAATTTAGGAACGTCACCGTTATTCAATGCTATGCACCCACCCACCAACCCAGATTGTTCAACCATTTCACAAACGGAGCTAAAAATGAATCAATAAGCTGTCAACATCATCAAAAGATGAGCGATAGCTAAATTCAGCATTTTTGACATTTGACGGCTGATGCAGGAAACGTCATAAAGTTGTCTCTGTCTACTTCCTTTTTTAAGCAAAAAACCTTCAGCAATTTTCTCTCCCAGGAAAAGTTTTTCATTTTAGTATTTTAAAAATCAATAAAATCAATAAAATCTTAAATCGTAAATTCTTTTTTTCAATCAAACATTGGTCCTTCGAGCCGGATTACAGATTATCAAGATTTATTTTACGAATAATCTTTTGAGCTGTAAAAATCCAGATTTATTTTACGAATAAATAGCAAACCGTGAAAATGAGTGCTTTAGAGGGCATTAAAAAGCAGTGGTCAGTATTTAGAGGAATGCTAACTAGATTATCTTAATTTGCAGATGGTCTTAAGGAAGAAACACCAACATCAATTGAAGAGCTAAGCATAAAGGTGAATCGCGCAAAAGAAATTTTGGATAAGATTGTCGAAATAGAAGCCAGCATGTTCGCGCTCGATAGTAAGTTGGATTCTAAATTGGAGGAATCCGAAGAATTCTATTACAACATTGTTTTAAAACTGAACGATCGTATCAAAAAACGCGATATTGCTGAAATGAGCAATACGGGCAACGAAATTACACTGAATGCAACCACCATGAATTCAGGACCAGAAGTGCGTCTTGCGAAACTACAAGTTCCCACGTTTTCTGGCGATTATACAGAATGGCAAAGCTTCTTTGACCTGTTCCATTCCAGCATTCATGGCAGAGAAAATATATCATCTGTGCAAAAATTTCAATACTTGATTGGCTTGCTTAGAGGAGATGCACTTTCGTTAGTGAGACACTTCAAGATCACCGACTCCAATTACATTGAAGCTTTGAAGAAACTCATACAAAGATACGATCGCAAGCGCCATACAATCATCATACAAATCAGCTTTTATAAGTAGATTTATCGATCAACCCCACGTGCAAGTGGCAAATGCTAACAGTATACGAAAATTACTTGATACATCAGATGAAACGATCCGTGGTCTGAAGGCTTTGGGTGACAAAGCTGAAAGTAGAGATCCATGGCTCATATATTTGCTACTCAATAAACTAGACGATGAAACTCGCAGTCTATGGGCCCAGCAAAACACCGACAATGATTTTCCGAAAATATCACAGTTTTTTGAGTTTTTATTAAAAAGAACTGACGCGCTTGAGTCGATTAAGACACATTCCGTTCGACCATCAAGATCAAATGCTTCAATGAAATTGAAACAAAGCCTCACTACCATAATAAGTGCTGCCTGTATAGTCTGTAAGAAAGCCAATCATAGACTACTTGATTGTGATCAATTTAAACATCTGGAAGTTCTCGAAAGAAGAAAGTTAATCGCCAATGACAATCGATGTTTCAATTGCCTTAATTCAGGCCATTCAGTTTACGACTGCAAAATCAGAGGTAGATGTCATCATTGTTCAAAAAAACATCATACTCTTCTACATTTGAATCAAAATACGAATGCGGCAGCTGCAAACACAGAAGTATCCAGCTCCAACGTCGCAGCATTAAATCTTCACACGAGGAGTTTCGAGCAGATTATCGATAAAGTTAACACTATCTCATCAAAATCAACTTTTCAGGCAGTGCTGCCAACGGCAGTTGTAAATGTATGGGATAATCTTGGCACACCGCATTCATGCCGCGCATTACTGGATACGGCCTCTCAATCTTCTTTCGTCACCGAAACACTAGTACAGAAGTTAAGCTTGCCTCGAACAAACTGCAGGAGCCTAATATCAGGAATCGGTCAAGCAAATGGAGGAAGATCTCATGGATCTACAACATTGCGCCTAACTTCAAGATTTAATGACATACAGATAGCATCCATACAGGCACTCATTATGCCAAAAATTACATCATTGTTGCCATCCTTCGAATTCAATCCTGATTGCATGCACAATTTAGCAAATATCGATTTGGCTGATCCTAATTTCTGCAAACCCGGAAACATCGACATTTTGCTTGGTGCCGACATTGTCTTCGATCTATTGGAAGATCACAGCATAAACATAGATAATTCTAATATGAAAGCACACAAGACAAAAATAGGGTGGATTATCGGAGGTAAACATGAGGCATATCCGGATGGAATAACGCAATCATTAGCAGCCATAGTAGACATTGATGCCACATTACAACGTTTTTGGACAACTGAAGAAATACCTAATTTTGACAAAACCTCAAAGGAAGAAGAAGCTCGGGAATCATGGTTCAAGGCTACTACCGCACGAGCAGCAGATGGTAGGTTCTTTACAAAACTTCCATTTAAAGACATACAACAACCTTGGGGTCCACTTACCAACAATCATTGTCAAGGTTATTGGCCATGGAAAGGCGTTTCAAATTCGACTCTTTATTCCGTCAACTGTACAATAATTTCCTGCGAGAATACAAAGACTTACACCACATGCAGCCCATCGACCTTAACAGCACAGAATTACAAAGGTCATACATCCAGCCTCATCATGGAGTCTTCAAACACAGCAGCAGCACAACAAAATTGCGCGTGGTCTTCGATGCTTCAGCGAAATCAACCACAGGTGTATCCTTGAACGAAAACCTCATGGTGGGACCTAACGTCAATCATTCCTGTTCCAGATACTTACGCGATTTCGACAACATCCATATGTATTTATAGGTGACATTGAGAAAATGTATCGCCAGATTCGGGTAGACAAAGGTGACGCGGTACATCAAATAATACTATGGAGAGACAACCAGAACCAAATACGCCCCTATATGTTAAATACGGTAACTTATGGTATGGCCTCCGCATCATTCATGGCGACTAGGTGTTTAAAGGAACTAGCCTTGGAACATAGAGATAAGCATCCTGCAGCAGCACGGGCAGTGGAGCGGGATATATATGTCGATGATCTAATGACCGGTGCATCAGAATTATCAGAACTGTTCAAACTACGCTCCAACATAGTAGAAATTTTAAGTAGTGGAGGCTTTAACCTAAGAAAGATGTCGTCCAATAACCCACAAATGCGATATATGCTTAATGATACCGATAGTACCAGCTTGAAAGTATTGTCCGAACATCCAGATCCAGCAACAATACTGGGTATAGTTTGGGACGCCCATATCGATCAATTTATTTTCCAAGTGCATTTGGAAGACAAGGAGATTCATATAAAGCGAAGCCTTCTATCGGAAGCAAGTAAGATTTTCGATCCCCTGGGACTCCTATCCCCAATAACAATTAAAATTAAAATACTGTTCCAGTCCTTGTGGTTAAAGAAGATTGACTGGGATGAGCAATTACCATCAGAAACGCGATCAGCATGGATTCATCTACGTGACAGCATTAGCCAAACTTCAAAGATAAAAATTCCACGCTGTATCACTGCGTCGAAATCTTTAGAATTACATGGATTTTGTGATGCCAGCAAGTGGGCATATGCGGCTGTAGTATATTCTCGATCACAAAATACCTAAGGAGCTTTCGTCACTCATTTAATCTGCGCTAAGACGAAGGTGGCACCATTGAAGCAAATTAGCATACCAAGACTTGAGCTAATGGCTGCAGTTCTTATCAGCAGATTAGTCAACGAAGTCACATCGATCTTAACAATCACAATTTCATCAATTACTATGTGGACCGACTCCAGAATTGTATTGGACTGGCTATCCAGCCCACCAAGGCGATGGCCAACTTTCGTCGCAAATCGCACTTCAGAAATAATCACTTTCCATAAGCGAGATCAATGGAGACACGTTCCGTCTAAGCAGAATCCGGCAGACGATGCCTCTCGCGGCTTATCAGCAAGAGAAATTTCCAACAACGAATTGTGGTGGATGGGTCCATCATGGTTACGGAAGGGCTACGAGCAATGGCCACATCAACCAAAATTATTGGAAACTTCAGAGAAATTCGCAATGCCGACTCAAATACACGACACTGTCACAAAATTTGTGGATACACCCGAATGCCACATCATCGACAAGGTAAGCAAGCAATTCTCTAGCTACTTCCAGATACAAAAGGTCCTTGCGTACATACTACGGTTTATCAACAACACACGCTCATGTAAGCGAACATGTGGAGTATTGCTACCAACAGAGTTAGAGCGTGCAACTCAATATCTGGCAATCCATCATCAAGTTCGAGATTTTCCTGAAGAATATAGATGTCTCAAAGATCGTAAATCACTGCCATCCAATAGCAAGCTCAGGCAGTTAGACCCATTTATAGATGCGAAAGGAATTATGCGTGTTGGCGGACGGCTCCAGAAATCAACACTACAATACAGTTCCAAACATCCCATAATACTGTCACATACTAATCCAATCGCCATCGCAATCACTCAAGACGTGCACCAAAGGAAGCAGCATCCTGGTATCAATCTGCTGAATAGTCTAGTGCGTCAAAACTTCTGGATTATTCGCGGCAAAGACGTAGCAAAAAAGGTGTTTAAACGGTGCGTGAAATGTCTAAGACAACGTCCACAAATGATGGCTCAACTTATGGGTCAACTACCAAAGGACCGAGTGAATTACTCCGTACCCTTCGGTGCAATTGGAATCGAATTCTGTGGGCCATTCAAAATACATACTTTAAGGCGAAGAGGATCAATTCCGTCGAAGGCATATTTATGCATTTAAGTATGCTTCGCCACACGCGCAATCCACATCGAAGTTTGCATGAGCTTAAGCACCGATTCATTTTTGGGTGCGTTAAAAAGATTCATCAGTAGAAGGGGTTTATACCACACCATATACTGTGATAATGCATCCAATTTCGTTGGCGCCCGGAATTATTTAAAGGAAGTCTACGAATTTTTGAAGACACATGCAGAAAACATTGCTTCCAGACTCCTACAGGATGGCATAGATCGGCATAGAATGGCGCTTCATTCCGCCAGCGAGTCCACATCAAGGTGCAGTAAAGACGCAACTTACTAGGGCTGTTGGAGCTGAAATACTCACATTAGAGGAATTCAACATAAGTCATTCAGATTGAAGGTATACTCAACTCTAGGCCATTATGTTCCACTAATAGCGATGAACCAGATTTCCTGACACCATCACACTTCCTTATTAGACGACCGATTCATCAATTGCCAAATACCGAATATAAATAGAAATTGTCACCTCATGCAAGATGGGATATTGTAAAGCATATATACCAAAATTTTTGGAGACGCTGGCAATTGGAATATTTAAATACACTTCAATCGCGAGTAAAATGGCAAGTAGAGCAAAGAGGTTTGCAATTAGATGACATGGGACGCGTAACAAAATTATTTTCAGGAGATGACGGGCATGTTCGTGTAGCAGAAATCAAGACCAAAGCTGGACAATTTAAGCGGCCAATACAAAAGTTGAGTCGACTTCCAATCTTTGAATCATATAACGATTCAACCCGGGGAGTATGTTCAACCATTTCACAAACGGAGCTAAAAATGAATCAATAAGCTGTCAACATCATCAAAAGATGAGCGATAGCTAAATTCAGCATTTTTGACATTTGACGGCTGATGCAGGAAACGTCATAAAGTTGTCTCTGTCTACTTCCTTTTTTAAGCAAAAAAACTTCAGCAATTTTCTCTCCCAGGAAAAGTTTTTCATTTTAGTATTTTAAAAATCAATAAAATCAATAAAATCTTAAATCGTAAATTCTTTTTTTCAATCAAACACCAGATGATGACGAGACTAAGGACGAGTTTTATAACCAACTCGAAGCTACTATTGCCAGTTCCCGCAATGTTGATACAAAGCTCATTCCTGGTGACTTTAACGCCAAAGTTGGAAACAATAACACGGATCTCCAAGCAGTTATGGGACCACATGGTCTCGGTAACTCTCGCAACAACAATGGAGAAAGATTAATAGATCTCTGCTCTAGTCATCAGCTGTTTATAGGCGGCACTAGGTTCCCACATCCGAATATTCAAAAGTCCAGCTGCGATTCGCCGCCAGCAGAGATCTTCGCGTAAATTCGATTTACAGAAACTGCGAGACCCTGCTAAAGTGGGAGAATACAAGGCGCGATTTATCACTCACATCGCGGAATCAAATGAAGAGGATACCTGGGAATGCATCGAAAATGCATGCAAAAAGGCAGCAGAAGAAACGCTAGGCTTCGTTCAAACTTCATCGGAAGCCTTGGATAACAGATGAAACCTGGAGATGCATTGAGGATCGAAAAGCCATCAAAATAAGGCTGGATCAGTAGCGTGCGCAGCAGGAAAGGCAACATCTAAGAAGGGAATATAATAACGCGGAACGACAAGTGAGAAGGATGGTGCATATTTATCGAGAGCAATGCACAAACAACATCGCTACGGAAGCGGAGGATGCAGCTCAGTGTGGCGACATTCGCGGTGTGTATTCTGCAATTAGCAAGCAAAGTGGAGAAGGCTTTAAGCAAACAGCACCGCTCAAAGACCGGTTTGGTAATACTCTTGCCACAGAAGACCAACAGCTTGAGAGGTGGATGGAGTTCTTTGATGACTCGACGATCACGGTGATTGTCGATTTTCCCCCAAGGCAAGAACGATGCAATCCAAGGCGCAATATATCTACCGAACCACCAGGTAGAGGGGAGATCGAAATTGCGATCAACAAGTTGAAGAATCACAAATCTCCAGGCCCAGATAACCTGGCAGCGGAGCTTTTGAAAAGCAATTCAAGCGTTCTGGCAAGCACACTATGACCAATCATCCGCGAAGCGTGGATAACATGTAAAATTCCCGACAGTTGGAAAGAAGGTGTCATCATAACGATCCCCAAGAAAGGCGACCTGAGTGACTGTAAAAATTGGAGAGGAATTACTCTACTCAACACGATTGCGATGGTTTTGGCTTTTCTCATATTAGATCGTATATCACATACTGTGAATAGTCTTCTGCGACGTGAACAAGCCGGATTTAGGCCTAATCGATCCTGTGTGGACCACATCAACACACTGCGGATTATTATTGAACATACTGTAGAATGGAGGTCACCGCTGTATCTCTTATTCGTGGATTTTGAGCGAGCTTTTGACACTATATCCATGCGGCATTCAGTGTTCGCTTCAAAGGCAAGCAAAGTGCCAATTTTTACATCACCAAAGGAGTATGTCAAGGTTGTGTATTATCACCACTGCTCTTTTTGGTCGTCCTGGATAGTGTAATGATGCAAACAAACATCGAAGCACCGAAAGGAATACAATGGAGTCCATTTCAAAAGCTGAATGATCTTGATTACGCTGATTACATCTGCCTTATGACACACACGATCACGGACATGAAGTCAAAAATGGAAAGTTTGATCTCCAATGCAAGACGAGTCAGATTGAAAATCAACATGAGCAAAACTAAAATGATGCGCATTGAAACTGGTATCATGACTCCTCTGACGCTAACCTTGGACGATCGAGTGATAACCATCGAGGAGTACAAGAGACACATATATCGTCTCGCTTAAATAAAGCCCGCCACGCATATCACCAACGCACTCTCGTAACATCTCGAGACGCACAAAAATTCACATCTTCAACTCAAGTGTGAAATCAGTCCTTCTCTTTGGTTGTGGGACCTGGCGAGTCACAGATTCTGCAACAAAAAGACTCCAGGTTTTCATCAATAAGTGTCTAAGAAGAGTGTGTTGCATATTCTAGCCCAACACGATATCAAACAACGACCTGCAACAACTAACATCTAGTCAAACAGTTGCGATTGAGATACGGCGAAGAAAGTGTCGGTGGATTGGTCACACTCTGAGGAAACCGGATGATAACATTGCAAAAATGGCGTTTGAATGGAATCCACAAGAAACACGACGAAGGGGGCGCCCGCGTATCAGATGGATGAGATCAGTGTTGAATGAGTCGGGACGTTGCGAGAAATTAAACGACTAGCGCAAGATCGACGAGGATGAGCTTACACGAATACCTGACATTGCAAATCATTCCGCAAACACCCTTGACATGTTCCTTACCTCTCGTCCTGATAATTACTCCGTCAATGTATTATCGCCTTTAGGCTCGTCTGACCATTGTGTTGTATCAGCTAATTTCTCGTTAATAAACCACGCAGTTAGAGAAAAAACTCCCAAAAAAACAGTATGGCAATACGAGAAAGCCGATTGGGACGGCCTTAACAACTGTTAAGATCGTACCGTTCCAGCCCTGTTGGGTAATGATGCTATGAAGAAATAAAACAACAACAACAACAACAACAACAAAGTTTTGGCAAAACGTTTATCTACGCGGTACCGTACCAACTCATCTGACTTAAAGAAGGAAAAAACGTAATTCTCGTCATACTTGTGATCGTTTCGTTTTGCATCACACACAAAGATTTCGTCTAGACGGCGAACTTAGAATATAAGGAAGAAAGAGAAAAATGTAATATTGATGAACATTCGTGTAATTTTTCGTATTGTATATTTTTGTAAGTTGCTTTTTCAATCAACCAGCAAGCGAGCAACATCGATTTAGAAATCTAATAAAAATAATATTGTTTGAATTATTGTGCGGCGTTGGTTTATTATTGGAATTAGTGCGCGGCGTTGGTTCCTCAAATATACAAACAGAGAACTTTTAATATTTCCCAGTTTTTATTTTCTTGAAGAAAATAGAAAAAAACAACCCATAAAAATTAAAATTTTTCATCTAAATTCTCTAATCGCAGAAATTGATATGGGAGCGAGGATCGAGGATCCTGGGCCATTTTTTTTTATTGTAGGAGAAAATCATCGAAACAGACATTTGACATCAGATGTTAAAATTGAAAAAGCTCAGATCATTTTATTCTGAGCACTTAGAGCACGCTCATACTCTGAGCAAATAAGAAACACAAACATTTATCTTGAGAACTCTTTGACTGCTCTGAACTAATTTATAAAAACGCCAAATGACAGAATATTGTGAAAACTTGTTGTTCTATCTGTAAGTTGATATCGACAAAAAAAAAAAAACGACATCAATAAAAATACAATTCAGTAAATAAAAATGTAAGTTGAAGTAAGCATAAAACATTTATGTCTCGTTTCATTTGCTGGGTTCATTTGTGAGTGAGCTAAGATTTCTCTATCTCGCTCCACCACCAAAACCATGCAGCGCAGCCAACTGCGCAGCACACACCGCACACAGTCCATAAAGGGCGACGAATATCTGATGCCAGTATAGATATTTAAAAAATGTATAAGGGCCTTGCGGCCGAACCCGGGACCCGATCACTACCAAATTTTCGAAAAAGTATTGTTTATTGGGTATACACATGTGTGTAAAATTTTAAGAAAATCGGGTAAATTTTTTAAAATTTTTGTTTGGGAGCCCCCCGACCCCGCAGCCCGAGGAGCCTCAAAATTTAATAGAAAGTGTTGTCTCCGGAAATACACATGTGTGCAAAATTTCAATAAAATCGGGCCATGGGAAGTGGGTTAAAAATTGATCGCAAGAATCCACGACAGACGACCGACGACCCACGGGCAAGTGAAGTTAATATAGAGAATTTAAAAATACCAAATAATTGATTAGCAAAACCAAAATTATACAGTCCACTGCCCCGGGTATTTTTCATGGTCCTTCGAACCGGGATCCACCGCCACTTAAGGATAAAAACAGCAAGTACAATATTATTTATGATTATAATTCGAGAGTGTGAACAAGGCCAATTCATCGTGACACGTGTGATATTATTGGTGTGATTTGCGATTATTAATGGTAAAAAAACGACGCATAATTGAGTGAAATATAGTGTAAATTGTATGTGCTGTATAGTTTATGAGTATTCGTGCTTGCATTTTTTTTTGTTTGAGTATAACTGGTGCAATATCTATCAATTTTGAATGATTTTAGCGATATTGGAGAAAATGAATTGAACTTTCGCTGTCTATGTATGAATATAAGACCCATGAAAAAGAATTGGGATAGTTTGTTAGTGAGTATTAACACAATAATTAACTGCCTTGATGTCATTGTTCTTGTGGAAACCAACATTAAAGACGAAGAGAATATGTTCTACTCTTTAGCAGGATTTAGTGCCGAATTTCTTCAAGGGAAAAACGTAGAGGTGGAGGTATTGCCCTGTTTATTAAAAATATCATAAGCTATGAAAGACTTAATAACATCACAGTATCCTTTGAGAGCATAAGCATTAAATGTAACGAAAACCCAAAACAAAAATTTATAACTGCGATTTATAGACCACCGGACTTAAGCGAGAGAAGTTTCATTAATGAATTAGAACTCACCATTGACCAGGAAAGGTGTCGAAGTGACGAAGTAATAATAATGGGCGACATGAACCTAAACATCCTCGATATTAACAGACAGGTAGTAAATGACTATGTCGAGATGATTGCTGCAAAGGGGCTGGTCAATGTCATTAAAGAGCCAACCCGCCGGGATATGCGAATCGGTACCGCGACACTAATTGATCAGATCCTAGTAAGCATACCTGCACAGTCTATGTTTTCGGGGCTGATTGAGTCGTGCATATCAGACCACTACGCAACCTTATATGGAACGTTAACAAAAATAGAGACTAATTTAAACAGAAACAAGAATGAGCGGATTCGAAATCATGTCGTAAACGCATTAATAAAATCCACTGACTAGGAACCTGTACTTCGGGAGCAGAATATCGTCGTAATTTATAGAAACTTCGCCGAAAAAATGCATGAGATTTATAAGTGTGCGACAGTCAAAGAGAAGAAAAAAGAGATAGAATTCAACACCCATGGATAACAACTGAGCTGAAAGAGAAGTGTAGGATGCGCGACCAATTGTACAGAAGATGGAAAAATAACAGACTTAGCTCAATGTACGAAGCAGAATACAAGCAGTGCGTAACAGACTAAATAAAGAAATTCAATTAAGCAAAAGTAATTTTTACAAAAGAACCTTCGCAACCGTTAGAGGGGATCCTCGAAAAACCTGGAAACTTATCAACGAAATAATTGGAAAAAGCAAAATGTCATTGGACCAGCAGGTCCTTAAGAATTTTAACAATAAAAATATCAATGAGGTTATCGATGAGTTCTCAAATTACTTCTCCAAGGAAGCAAAAAATATAATCCATAGATGCGGGAGCATTACCTCAAATCATATGAATAGCAGCATTGCGAACTCAATATATATACAGCACACCAACGCTCATGAAATTCTTAATATATTGCGTGAGTTAAACGTAAGTAAGGCACCGGGCATTGATGGAATAAGGCCAATTGATTTAAAGGAAAATGCAGAAATTCTTGAACCTATACTCACAAAAATAATCAATAGCAGTGGAGCAATGTGTAATACTAAAAACGCTCAAAACGGCTATTGTACGTCCGATTTACAAGAGAGGAGCAAAAAGTAACATTGAAAACTACAGGCCAATATCAATCTTACCTGCTGTCGAAAAATGTCTTGAACAAATTGTTGTGAAAAGGCTCAACGAATTTGTTGGCAGGTATTCCGTGTTGTTGTTGGTCCCTTACATGGGAAAGGACATTTCCAAAGACTCTGTAATGATGCGAATTACGGGCGTAACCGCGATGACGGCATCTTGAAGAAAATAAAACTCGGTAGGCTCCTAATTGGCAGGCACCTAATTCGCATGAGCGAAGAGGATCCTCGAATATTCGATTCTCGAAAATTCTTTGTGACAATCAGTCAGGCCAAGCATACGTTGGAGGGATGGCGTAGTCCAGGACACCTAAAATTCTGAGATTCTAAACTAAATTGGATGACTGGAGAAGAGATTTTCTGCGCGAGGCCAGAACAGGGCTGCAGTTGTAGAGCCAAATATGTTGATGCTGATGAATGTATAGATTTGTATGTTCACATTAAGAAAGTTCACTACAGTACTACCTCAATAATGTAAACTTTTTACAGTACTATCTCAATAATGTAAACTGTTACAGCACTACCTCAATGATAATTTTTTTTTACAGTAGTACCTCAATAATGTAGACATTTACAATACTACCTCGACAATGTTATCGTCGATAATTTGAACTTACAAATCTCTAAGTTTGGAGCAAGTCAAAAATTGTCTGTACTTACAAATATGTAAGTTCACATTATCAGGTAAATACTGTAAACGTTTTTTTATTTTAAGTTAGGGAATCTGAATATCGTTCTATGTCAGCTCTCTCTGTTTTGTACGTAAGGACATAAACTGACAGCTCTGTGTCTTTCAGTATTCTATCATCAAAACTGTAAGTGAATTTATAAAATCAAATACATAACTCAAAGAACTAAATTCTGAAAACGAATTCGCTTCCAATCAAAGTCAAAATGATTTCACTCGCTTCGCTATTTAAAGTTCGGAATGTCACAGCAAACTTTTAAAGTTCCATCCATACTGAAAAAGATCTCCTTTTTAGGAACTGTTACTGCTGTTGTCAACTCAGCAATTCTATTCAGCAGCTCGAAACATTTCAGCCATCCTGGTCCATAATTTGCCATTCATCCACTTAAGTTCCTTGTACAGGACAATTCTGTTGTGTGGATACGGTGATGGTGGTGTTGTGAAGGGAGCATACCAGCGCTAACATAGTATTCAAGGTTAGATCGATTAATTATTCATATAGTCCCGATTCATTGCATTCCTCATAATGCCATCTGCATGTGAACCGCAATTAAAATATTACAGCATAAACACTCAACGAGTGAATAAACAAAAAAGAGTCTTATTACTTTGTCAGCACACTTCATGCCTGAGCATGACAGCATACAAAGTAGTGAGAGTACGATCGGCGGTCGTTAGCCTATGACAACAAACAAAATGCATAGAAAGCATTATAGGCGAGCGAGCGCTGATCATAAAAAAAGTAAATAACGTTCGGTCCCTTACCCGTGCTGTGCATGGCGTTGACCTAACATGCAATAAAATTATAAACAATATAGGTCACTTGCCTGTGCTGGTAAATATGTTACATCAGCAATATATAGACAAGCGACCTGAAGCAATTAAGAATGTTCGGCATATTGGTATACAATAATGCCAAAATGCTGACCAGCACTAATCGATCTAACTAGTATACATGTGTATACTTTTATATGTAATCTTATTAAATTGTGTAGTATGTTTTAAGTCTTTGAACACCTATAAATAAGCAACAAGAATCAAATAAAACTCACTTCTAATTAGAACGTCAAAGCAATACCACCGGTGTTTTCTTAGGCTTGCGAGCCTTAAACTCTAAAGGCATTAGCAGGAGCCTCTCTATTTGGAATCCCACCTTGAGTGCAGGAAACTGCCCCAAAGGTCCAAGTCTCTGGCGTAATAGCCTTGACTAGTGGAAACCAATACGAGACATCAAGGAGTGTTATTCATTACATGGCGATCCTGCCATTACATTGCTATTACCATTACATGGCGACCCTGCCACGTCTACCTGGAATCTTTTAATATTACCAGTCTAAGAAGATCCTTCCAGCCTACTAAGACTATACTGAAAGGAGCTTGCAGTACTATAATCGTTGCCAGATACGACCAATTACAACGTCTTCACATATAATTTCAACCAATGTCCAACGGGGAACAACTGGCCCTTGCAGCCGACGATATCCTGAAAAAAACTAAAATTGAACCAGAACCAAAAGTTGGGCCAAGACCGCTAACCATAGAAGAGTATAGACGAAGAACAGCGAAAAGAACACCAGAGGAACCTCTAATAACACCACCAGCGAAGAAAAAATCAACAAGAGGAGGCCTGCGCGTCAAGCTCCGAAAAGAACAGGCCGAATTAAAAAGATTGGCCAACATTCCCGACCAATCCAGCACCACTAGGGACCATTTCATTTTACAACTGCGGGAGAAAAGGAAGGAACAGCGGGCAGCGGACCGGAAAAAACAGAAAGAAGCCAAGCAATTCCATAAATTATTCAAAAAAGTATCGACTCAAGCAATGAACTGGTACAATGGGAACGAAGGAAAGCAAGGAGGTAATCAACACCGGACCCCAGCTAATAGCTGCACCTAATTTTCAACAGGAGAAACCGATAGATATGACCGCTGCAGTACTTTTACTAACAGCACTTATAATTGCATTCATATACCAGGGACTACAGCACTATAGGCGAAAAATAATAGCCGACACAATTAAGCATTAAGAGCGGCGACCAGCCCAGGTATAAATATAAAATAAACAAAAATAAAATAAATCTTTAAATATGATAAGCAAAATAAAATAAATAAAAAAAAAAAAAAATACTATCCCCATAAAAAATTTTTTTCTTGATTATATAAAGATAGGATCGTTTTTCATTCTAGCCTCTCAACCTAATGAATTTCTCCCAACTAACAGAAGCCCTAAACGCACTAAAAACCTGCTACGACAGCTTAAAAAAATCGCCTAATAGGACAAGAAAAGAGGAAGGGGTACAAAGAAAATTAGAACAGATCGAGGAACTTTGGATCTCTTTTTGCGAACAACTCTCAAAAATAGATCAAGATAGCTGTTCTGAGTTAGGAGTAGTAAACTTAAAAAAACTAATAGCCACCGCAAAAGTTTTTAAACGACAATCGGAAAAAATAGTTAATAGTAGCTTACAACCGAAACCTATCAAAATGGCAGATTCTTTTAATTTCAGCCTCGCGCAAAAATTGCCAACCCTCAACTGCGAAGAGGATAGCAAAAGAGCCGAAAACATCCGCGACTTTATTAATAACGTCGAATTTTACCACGACACTCTTAACGATGATTCTAGACCACCCTTAGTTAAATTCCTTTTAAAATGCAAGGTTCAAGGAAAAGCCCTAACAGAATTTGGTAATCAAAAACCAGAAGATTTTGCATCACTAAAGAAAATTTTGATAGAAAAATGTGGGCCAAAAGAAACAATCGAATCAATACAAACTCAATTAAGTCGTACATACCAAGGTAATCGACCAGTGCACGAATTCGTAACGATTATAGAAAATTTAATATCAAGAATGACGGAACTCGAAGTAGCTTGCCACGGGGAATCTACACGCGAAACACTTACAATAGCAAACGATAGACGCGGATTAGCATTCCTAAAAAAAGGAGTTAACGATAGGCTAAAAATAGTACTTGACAGTGCCAGGCACACTAAACTAAAAGACGCAATTCAACATCTACTAGAGTTGGACCAAAGTTCTACTACTCCCACAAACTCAGTTAGATATTTCGACACCAGATACACTCACAGACAGAACGCTAATTACGTAGGCCAACCAAGATTTTCTAACCAAGGAAGATTCTCATATAATAATGAGCGATACTTTCAAAATAGAAATATCCAAAACCAAAATCAGGGAAGATTATTATACCAGAACGAACGAAACCGAAATAACCAAAGGTTAGGAAACAAAAATAGGCCCAGTATACCGCCAATACCAAATAATTCGTCTCAGTACAGGAATAACTACAACGACAGGTACAGACAGAACAATTTCAATGACAGACAAAACAATCGGGGGCAACCAAACCATAATCAAGACAGACAGAATAGAAACCCATTTAGAAACAGTCAGGCTAGGGGCAACAGAATACTAACAATGGGAAACGAGCAACCCACCGAGGGGGAAGCCGACCCATCGGGGGGAAACCAATAACTCCACAAGTGTCAAAAGCAAATTGCACTGTTGGACCGTCAAACGGCATCCACGTTGAAGTAGGACTAGACAATAATACAGACACAAGATTTTTGCTCGACACAGGAGCCTCGATTTGTGTAATTAAAGAAGGTAAAATCGACAAAAGCATTAGAATATTCACAGACAAAACTACAAATATTTTAGGGATATCAGGAAATCTCCAGACTAAGGGAACATGTTATCTCGATTTGCATATTGATGAGCTCATCGTCCCATACGAATTTCACGTAGTACCCGATTCTTTTCCGATTCCAGTTGAAGGAATTATCGGAGCAAATTTTCTTTTAAAATTTAACGCTATAATCGATTTGGAGGAATTTCTATTAAAACTCACGACAGGTAGTAATACAATTCACTTACCCATATGCTCCCAGCAGCACATACACACTGTCCTACTAGCACCAAGGTGCGAAGCAACCTATTTTCTAAGCACAGAGCACACCGAAGCTCGAGTTTTTGCCCCACAAGAATTAGGTAGAGATGTTTTCATGGCCGGGTCACTATCTACACCCATAAAAGGAAAAATTCCTATTAGAATACTAAATGCACGCGATACAACAGTAACTCTTAAATGGGCTGAGCCTTTATCTTTACCCGCTTCGGAACATTATATCTTACGCTACCACCAGACAGACAAATCGATAAGCACCCGAGTTAATAAGATATTAAGCGAAATAAATTTTGATACATTAAATAGTGAGGAAAAAACGGAAATCGAAGCAATATGTTCTAAATACCAAGATATCTTTCACGTAGAAGGTGATAAATTAACATATACCAATATTGGAAAGGCAGATATCACGCTTAAAGAAGGAGCATCCCCAAAATATACAAAGCCTTATCGCCTACCACACACCCAGAAGCAAGATCTAAAGGAAGAAATACGAAAAATGTTAGCAGATGATATCATAGAGCCATCTATTTCTGCTTGGAATTCCCCAGTACTTATCGTACCCAAAAAGAAAGACCCTGTTACCGGTCTACAGAAATTCCGAATGGTGATAGACTATCGTCACGTTAACGAGCGAATTGAGGATGACAAATTCCCCCTACCCAACATAACAGACATCTATGACATGGTAGGAGGAGCAGCTTACTTTTCGTGCATAGATTTAAGCCAGGGATACTATCAAATGGAGTTAGATGCTAATAGCAGACCAATTACGGCGTTTTCAACAGAAGAAGGTCACTACCAACTAAAACGACTACCGATGGGGCTAAAGATTTCACCCAGCAAATTTTCAAGAATGATGTCCATAGCGATGTCAGGACTAACATATTCACGTTGCTTCGTTTATCTTGATGACCTCATAGTTTTCGGTAAAAGTTTAGAACACCACAATAAAAACTTAATCCAAGTTTTTGAACGTCTCAGAGAAGTAAATCTCAAGATACATCCAGGAAAAAGTTCTTTCTTGCGCAAAGAAGTGTTATACCTAGGACACGTTATCTCTGACAATGGCATACTACCCGATCCCACTAAATCTATTGCTATGAAAAATTATCCAATACCCACCAACGCTGATGAGACCAGAAGTTTTTTGGCCTTTGCAAACTATCCATTCCACTTAATCGATTACTAAAGAAAGATGTCGAGTTCATTTTCAATAAAGATTGCCAAAAATCATTTAATTTGTTAAAAGAAATCCTCACGAGTCCTAAAATCTTACAATTCCCGAATTTTAATGAAGAATTCATTCTACGTACAGATGCGTCAGGTTTCGCTCTTGGAGCAGTGTTATCCAATTCCGATGATAGGCCAATTGCTTACGCAAGCAAGACTCTTAATAAGGCAGAGAAAAACTATAGCACCATTGAGAAAGAATTACTTGCAATAGTGTGGGCAGTCAAACACTATCGACCCTATCTGTTCGGAAGAAGATTTAAGATTTTGACAGACCACAGACCCTTAGTGTACTTGTTCTCACTAAAAGAACCTAGTAGTAGACTAACCAAATTTAGACTATTACTATAGGAATACAATTTTTACGTAGAATATTCTCCCGGCAAAGATAATTGTACCGCAGACGCACTTAGCCGTATAAAATTAGACTCGGACGATTTAAAACAATTACCTATACGTGTTATAACGAGAGCTCAATCGAAAATCAATAGTTATAATCAAAGTCAAACAGGCGATAAAATAGAAAGTAAAGAATCGAAAGAAAATCGTATAATAGAACTACTAAAATTACCAGAAAATGGACTGAAAGTCGTGGAGCTGAAGATCGTTGACAATTTTACGGAAGATTTAGTTAATTACAAGGATATGGACATAATTATAGCCCCAAACAAAGTTTTGGCGTATATTCCAAAAAGGAATTGTTTACTCCTAAATAAATCCAAGGAAAGCACTACAACCCAAGCGGCAGAATTTGGCAAAATACTGTCAAGGGATGTGCAAAAACTCTGCGGATCAAGATCAATTAAGAAAATATATGTTACTAAAAATGAAATGAAGAAACTTGCAGGTGGCCACCGAGAATGCAAAGTAAATGAAATAAAAAAAGATATTAGGAGAAATGTTTAAAGAAAGTAATATCAAAGTGCACATTATAGAAAACCATATCGAAGTAACCGATCCTTGTAAGAAGAAATTAATACTAAATGACATACTAGCGGACATGCCGGAGTAAACCGTATGTTACAAAAAATTAAGAAAAAATACTTTTGGACAGGAATGCAAAACGATGTGACGACATTTGTTAAGCATTGCCCGATTTGCCAAAGAAACAAATATATCCAGCCTAAAAAACAACCCATGACTATTACATCTACAGCCGAATCAGGTTTTGAAAAATTATATCTAGATTTAGTAGGACCCTTAGAAGAATCAGAAGATGGCTCCAAGTATATTCTGACAATACAAGACGAACTTACAAAATTTATGGAAGCTATACCACTTCCAAAAAAAGAATCAGTCACAGTATCAAAAGCTATAGTAGAAGGTTTTATTTTAAGATATGGAGTACCACTTAGAATAGCATCAGATCAAGGAACCGAGTTTCTAAATCAGGTTTTAAAGGGTTGCTGTAAATTGTTGAGGATAGAACAATTACAATCTACAGCATACCATCATGAAAGTATAGGGGCACTAGAAAACTCTCATAAGGTTTTAGGAGCATATCTAAGAAGTTATGTTTCGGATAAACATACCGATTGGAGCACCTGGTTGCCCTATTATGTTTTCTGTTATAATACTTCTGTACACTCAGAAACGGGTTATACACCTTTCGAACTTATATTCGGAAAGCAGTGTAACTTACCATCAAATTTAACGAAACATATAGAACCAGTATACAACTATGAGGACTACGTAATTGTCTTGAAGAATAAATTACAAGTTGCTCATAGTGATGCTCGAGAAACTCTAATAAAAAAGAAAAATGCTAGGAAAGAAAAGTATGACATAGATGGGCACACAAAGAGTGCAAATTTCGAAATAGGAAGTTTGGTTTTATTGAGAAATGAGGCTAGAAAGAAACTAGATCCAATATATATAGGATCATATGAAGTCTTGTCACAAAATGGTGTAAATTGTGAAATCAAATACGAAAACAAAAGAATGACAGTACACAAAAATAGACTAAAGCCATTTTTCATATAAATATTTAACGTTAATAAACGTATAAAAATGATAAAAAAAAAATGTCAAAGGGTGAAAGCATGTATCCCCAAATTGTAAATAAAAAAAAAATATATATATATAAAAGCAACAATAAATAAAAACAAAAAACATAGACAATAATGAATACAAACAAAGTAAGTAAAAATAGAATTTAAGTTAAAAGTCTAAATAACTAAGAAAGTTAGAATTGGCCTATTAAGAACACGTTAACATAGTATAAGGAAAACATATCACTTAAGAAAAGTATAATTTAAGGAAATATCTATACAACATAGTTAAAAAAATATATATATTTAGTGCTTTTGTATTTCTCGGGCACTAATAACTATGAAAGAGAATTATGTCGAGAGATAAGATTTAAGATATTTTCTAAAAAAAGGTTTTTTATTTAAATATAAGGTATTTTGTATTATGCTTGCCAGTCGCTGCGCAAAAAATAATCCGAAAAGAACAAAGAACAAAAATGTAATGTGTCTGAAAAAAAAGGAAAGTCGCTGTCGCGGCGCTGCGAGCGTTGATAGGTCTGTTTTATAGGATCAGTTACAGGTCTGTTCGATGAAATTGGCTACAGTACTCCCCGCCTAGATGAAAATTGGTGTTCATCGATAAATTTATCCGGAATTCGTACCGGCCGCCCAGATCGGGTGGTTTTCGTCGATGTTGGTACTTTCGTAGGTGTAACCGGTTTGTTTGATGTTCGTAAAGTTGACGTCGGCACCACCTCTGTTGCTTCGTTGGTTACGGGCATATAAGCTGGCTTAAGGCGATCGATAGTGACGTTTGAATCACGATTCGGCAGTCGCAAACGAAAATATTTTGATGTTCGATCGAGCACTTCGAAAGGTCCGTTATATGGACGCGTTAAACTCGGGCGAATAGAATCGTCGCGAAGAAATACATGCGTCGCTGTTTTCAAATCACCATGTATGAATACTTTTTTTTTGCAATGCCACGCCGTCGTCGTTGGACGAATATCGCGCATGGCGCTTCGCAGATCGATGACTGTTTGCGTTTCTGTCTTGCCTGATGGCTGCTCGTCGAAAAATTCGCCAGTTAAGCGAAGTGTTGTACCGAAAACAAGTTCGGCCGGTGATGCATTTAAATCCTCTTTATACGTTGCACGGAGGCCGAGGAGAATTGTTGGTAAATGTATTGCCCATTTTTCGGTGTTGTGACAGAGGATTGCTAACTTCAATGTGCGATGCCATCTCTCAATTAGGCCGTTTGCTTGCGGATGATATGCGGTTGTTCTAAAATGCTGAGTTCCGAGCATTCGCATGAGTTCGTTGAAGAGATGCGAATCAAATTGAGCGCCTCGGTCCGTTGTAATTGCTTTTGGAACGCCATATTTTGCTATCCAGCCAGAGATGAGTGCATTTGCAACAGTTGGTGCTGACATATCAGGAATTGGAATCGCTTCTGGCCAACGTGTGAAACGGTCGATTATCGTTAAGCAGTAGCGATTTCCTTCGGATGGTGGAAACGGTCCGACGAGATCAATGTTTATGTGAGCGAATCGTTCACTCGGCGATTCGAATTGTTGTAACGGCGCATGTGTATGACGTCCAATTTTTGCTCGTTGACATTTTAAGCAGCTTCGAACGTATTTTGCAACATCAGATCGAATTCCAGGCCAAACCAATCGTTTAGTCATCAATCTAACCGTGGCACGTACTCCAGGATGCGAGATGTCGTGGATCGCCTGAGTGAATTGGTTTCGGAATCTTTCTGTGACAAACGGACGAATGTTGTCTGTTGAATAGTCGCAAAAAAGTAGCTTCGAGCTGCCTGGAATGGTGAAAAGTTTTAGTTTAATCGAAACGTCGATATTACCTTTTTCGAGTAGCAATTTTAATTCATCATCGTTTCGTTGATCATCCGCTAATTTTTCGTAGTCGATCTGGGCAGTGGAATGAATGCTTTCGACTCGTGACAATAGGTCGGCAGTAACATTTTCAGCTCCTTTTACGTGTCTAATATCGGTGGTTATTTGTCCGATGTAATCAAGTTGCCTTGCTTGACGATCGTTGGCTTTCTCGGGTTTTTGTGCGAAGGCAAAGGTGAGCGGTTTATGATCGGTATAGATGTGACATCTTCTTCCTTGCAGCATGAATTTGAAATGTTTTACTGCCAAGTACATTGCTGTGAGTTCGCGGTCATACGTACTGTAGCGAAGCTGCGCCTTGTCGAACTTTTTCGAGAAAAAACCAAGCGGTTGTAGCGCGTTGTCTACGACTTGATGAAGAACTGCACCAGCAGCAATGTCTGAAGCATCGACATAAAGCGATAGTTCTGCTGTTTTTGATGGATGTGCGAGTAAAGCTGCGTTGGACAAATCGAGTTTGCATTTTTCAAATGCTTTTTTTGCTTCGTTCGTCCACGTAAGCAGCGTTCGATCGTTTTTTTTGTTTCCTGGAATCATTTCAAGCAATTTGGCTTGCGTTTCGATGGCGTTTGGCATGAACTTGCGATAGAAGTTGAGTGTTGCCAAAAAACTTTTTAATTGCTTGACCATGGTCGGAAGTGGAAACGTTTTAATGGCTTGAATCTTTTCGGGCAACGGCAAAAGTCCTCGAGATGACACGCAATGTCCCAGAAATTCGATTTCTTGCTTACCGAATTCACATTTCCCGATATTTATCGCCAAGTTGTATTGCTTTAGTCTTTCAAATAGTATTCGCAAGTGTTCATGATGCTCTTCGGGCGTCGTTGAGGCGATGCACAAATCGTCTATGTATGCAAACACGAAATCGAGGCCACGGCAAACTTCATGAATTAGACGTTGAAATGTTTGCGCGGCATTACAAAGTCCAAACGTCATGAATTTGAACTCGAACAGCCCGAATGGCGTCGTAATAGCCGTCTTTTTAATGTCCTCTTCAGCGACCGGAACTTGATGAAAGGCCTTTTGCAAGTCGATCTTTGAAAATATGGTCTTACCTTGCAAATTACCAGCGAAGTCGTTCAAATATGGTATGGGATAACGATCCGGAATCGTTATCGCGTTTAAAGCGCGATAATCCCCGCACGGGCGCCATGAACCATCGGATTTCCTTACCATATGAAGCGGGCTTGCCCAACAACTGCTTGACGGTCGGCATATTCCTGCTTTTATCAAACAATCGAATTCCTTTTGGGCTGCTTCAAGTTTTTCGGGATCCAATCGTCGAGGTCGAGCGTAGACGGGTTGTCCTGTCGTGATGATTTGATGTATTACAGCGGAGAAAACTTTGCTTCCTGGCTGAGGCAGTTTGATAATTTGTTTGTATTCTTCGAGAAGATCAGCATAAATCGAATTTAAATAATATGCCTTGAATTTAGTCGTGTCTTTAACCATGATGCGGAAACAGGTTGAATTAAGGCCAGTGAGTGGATCGATTATTCTTTTTCCCATCAAGTCGATTAATAAGCCGAATTTAGTAATAAAATCTGCACCGATGATTGGCGTTGTTACGTCAGCGATTAAAAACGTCCACATGAAGTCACGTCGTAATCCGAGGTTTACCTTCAGTGTCGTTGTGCCGTAAGTTTTGATTTCTGTGCCGTTCGCTGCGAACAATTTAACGTCTGTTGATTTGCAATTGCCTGCGGACTGACTGAGTGGCATGACTGATACGTCGGCACCAGTATCAATTAAAAATCCGATATTTGTGGATTTGTCGTGTATTTTCAGTCGGTTGACGAATTTGGACTCAGGCTGTTCGCTACCTGAATCCGACGCAGGCAGCTGGCTTCAGTTTTGATTTGATTTGGCGGCGTTCTTGGCGTCGAATCTGCACGGCTTGCGACACTGTTTTGCTTCGGCGCCAAACTTCCAATGATACCAGCAATTGGGATGATCTGTACGAGATGAATGTTCTCGAGACCTGTGGGCGTCGAACGGTTTATTGCTGCCGCTGTTGACATTGAATCTTTGCTCGAGTTCTGCGATTTGGTTGCTTAACTTCTCGAGTAAATTAATTTCGGCTGACGCCATCGGTGTAGTTCTTGTATTTTCCAATGATACAGGTGGCTGCGGAGTCGTTTGATAAATAGTGTGATCGCCAATAGTACGCAAACGAATCGATTCGACTAATGCATCGGCTGCGACCAGTTGGTCGCTTATTGGCGAATCCTTCATCTGAATAACTGCAGCGTGCGCCATCTCCGGTAATCGTGCGGCCCATAAATTGAAAAGTGCGGTGTCGGTCAAAGAATCGTATGCTAAATTCTTCAACTTTTGGTACAATTTGCTCGGTTTTGAGTCGCCGAGTTGCACTTCACTTATAGCTTCGCGGAATCGCTTTTGCTGCGAATCCGAATAAAAAGCGATTATAATTGGCTTAATATGGGTATATTTGTTGCCCACTGGAACCGTGCCGATTTGCGTTTGTAAAGCACCCAAGTCATTCAGCGGAATTTGCGCCATTATCGAACAATATTTTTTATTATCAACGGTCACGTTGCTAGCCTCGAACCAGAATTCCAAACTGAGGAAATAATTCTGAAGGTTATGTAAACTGTCGATTAATTTGGGCATCGGCATTCGTGGAATCGTATTGTTTGCGTCTATTCCGTGTGATTCGTCGTCACCATTCTGTTTTTCTTCTTCGTGAGACATCTCCTTGTTATGTGTGGACGAGCGCGTGTTCTGTAAAACTTCTTAGGTTAGCTGCTGCGCGTGGCTTAAAAAAAAGGGACGTCTGGGGTCACCACTTTAGTGCTTTTGTATTTCTCGGGCACTAATAACTATGAAAGAGAATTATGTCGAGAGATAAGATTTAAGATATTTTCTAAAAAAAGGTTTTTTATTTAAATATAAGGTATTTTGTATTATGCTTGCCAGTCGCTGCGCAAAAAATAATCCGAAAAGAACAAAGAACAAAAATGTAATGTGTCTGAAAAAAAAGGAAAGTCGCTGTCGCGGCGCTGCGAGCGTTGATAGGTCTGTTTTATAGGATCAGTTACAGGTCTGTTCGATGAAATTGGCTACATATATATATAAGAAAAATATATATAATTTCCATACATAGCATTGAAAATAAAAAAAGAAAAAAAAGTAGATAATTTAATTTCTACTCTTACAACATAGTTTTAAAAAGTTTTAACAAATGCATTAACGATTTAAACTTAGAACCAGAAATAAGATTTAAAAATTAATCTCTAGACTTACAATTATTACTTTAATTACAATTATAATTAAGATTGAATGAATGTATTAAACAAAAAATAAATATATATATTAAACTAAAATTTAACAATAAGATATTAATATACCTACCTATGTACTTCTCCAAATTAACGTAACCTTTTTACGACCAAAACAAAAATGTATTTCAAAGAAATTGTAAAACAAAAAAACAAAAAAATCTCCCACCTGGTAATCAAACCAGAAAATGATACATGAGTGGCGCCTAAAAAGAAGAAACCATGATGTGTCATGATTTCTCCTTTTTCCCCCAGGAAGAGTGGTGTGAAGGGAGCATACCAGCGCTAACATAGTATTCAAGGTTAGATCGATTAATTATTCATATAGTCCCGATTCATTGCATTCCTCATAATGCCATCTGCATGTGAACCGCAATTAAAATATTACAGCATAAACACTCAACGAGTGAATAAACAAAAAAGAGTCTTATTACTTTGTCAGCACACTTCATGCCTGAGCATGACAGCATACAAAGTAGTGAGAGTACGATCGGCGGTCGTTAGCCTATGACAACAAACAAAATGCATAGAAAGCATTATAGGCGAGCGAGCGCTGATCATAAAAAAAGTAAATAACGTTCGGTCCCTTACCCGTGCTGTGCATGGCGTTGACCTAACATGCAATAGAATTATAAACAATATAGGTCACTTGCCTGTGCTGGTAAATATGTTACATCAGCAATATATAGGCAAGCGACCTGAAGCAATTAAGAATGTTCGTCATATTGGTATACAATAATGCCAAAATGCTGACCAGCACTAATCGATCTAACTAGTATACATGTGTATACTTTTATATGTATTCTTATTAAATTGTGTAGTATGTTTTAAGTCTTTGAACACCTATAAATAAGCAACAAGAATCAAATAAAACTCACTTCTAATTAGAACGTCAAAGCAATACCACCGGTGTTTTCTTAGGCTTGCGAGCCTTAAACTCTAAAGGCATTAGCAGGAGCCTCTCTATTTGGAATCCCACCTTGAGTGCAGGAAACTGCCCCAAAGGTCCAAGTCTCTGGCGTAATAGCCTTGACTAGTGGAAACCAATACGAGACATCAAGGAGTGTTATTCATTACATGGCGATCCTGCCATTACATTGCTATTACCATTACAGTGTCTCCTCGTTTGTTATTTGCAATGGATTCGCTTTTTTTAGCTTCCTTTGAGTGTGGTGATATGAATTCG
This sequence comes from Nephrocerus scutellatus, assembly GCA_947095585.1. NCBI lineage: Eukaryota > Metazoa > Arthropoda > Insecta > Diptera > Pipunculidae > Nephrocerus > Nephrocerus scutellatus. The sequence continues at coordinate 58,521,201 of OX352762.1, read as the reverse complement.
ATCCGATTGTAATCGCAGGGAAGACGGCGTCTTTTTTTCCATCCTTCCATTTCCGTTCCATGAAAGCGTTGTATCCACCAACCAAATTCTCAAATTCTTAAGAAATTGAAATGCTGAGGGAATACAAGTGAATCGATATCACTGTCGAAAAAGTAAACAAAGAAAGGAAACAGGTGCAACCTGAACCGAACGACACCCACCGGCTTGTTTGATGACCGACATTACCGCTCACCTCCTCACTCAAGTCTCCAGGTTGTATTCAATTAAAAGCTAACAGAAGAATAACAAAAAGCTTAAATAGTCACCGACGTTCGACAGCAGTCCTTTATGTTCTTATCTCTGACTGACCGACTGATGGATGGATGGATGGATGGATGGATGGCGGCGCAACTGACAATGACAACAAACAACATGACGCTTTGTTGTAATCCTGTGGAGCGAATTTAATTATTTATTTATCACAACAATAACAGCAACAACAACAAAAAGACCAAGCGAGCGGCCGCCGTCAAGCGTATGGATGACCAATTGGTGTGACGTTTAATATCTCCTGTATGTGTGCTAGCGGCATATCCGAGTGAAGCCATATTGAGTTTTGTTGTTGACAGGGTAAACATATAAAAGGCAACAACAAAAATGCATAATTACCCCCTTCCAACCCAACACAAGAAGGCAACCATTGGGAATATGCTGCTCGGCATACTCGTATGGCTGTCAGCGCCGATGTTGTTGTTCCCGAATTGAATCAAGGATATTGAGTTCCAAAAGAACTGCGACGAGGGATAATTTTTGTTTTATTTGTCGTTGACAGCACAGATGACAGTTCAGTAGTTTGCAAGCAGCATACCACACATAGTTACTAATTAATTAAAAATTGTCGTAGCGGTAGTCGGGTTTGATACATTGCCGTATAATTACATTCTTATACTGAATCTCCTCGCATTCCTGTCAGTCGCCACGTCACTCATTATTATTTCAATGTCTTATCAAAAAAAATCTCAAGTAATTGCGTCAAGAGTGAATAAAAGCACGAACAAGCTCTTAGGCGAATTTACAAATACGGTCAACGTGAGCCTCAACAAAAATCATCACGTCTTGGTTATGTTCATTGACTTCAGTAAAGCTTTTGACACCCTAGATCATCATAGGCTACTGGACGCTATGTATAGGGTAGGAATTAGGGGATCTTTGGCCAGCTGGTTACTTGACTACCTCACTGATCGTCAGTTCCAAGTTAAAATTTCCGAAAACTATGGTGAACCTACAGATATTGAATATGGCGTACCACAGGGGTCAAAACTGGGTCCGTTACTATTTATTATATACACAAACGAGCTGCTGCGAGTCTTCACAGAAAGCATTCCATTTGCGTACGCCGACGATACAGCCATTGTAGTAAGACATCGATCGCTAGATACCGCGAAACAAATAATGCAAGCCGAATTTGACAACGCTGTAAGATGGTGTCACGACAATGGTCTTGTCATATATGTGTCAAAAACGAAACTGATGCACATCCGTGGACCTCATTGTCCACCAGTAAATATAGGCATTACTTACCAAAACAATGATTGTCCAGCCGCAACGACTGTACTATGTATCGAAGAAGTAAGTTCCTATAACTACTTAGGGATCACAATCGACTGCAACTTCAGATGGGACTCGCACATAATAAATCTTCGTCGTAAACTAAAGAGCGCCTTGTTTGCACTATTCTACTTAAAAAAATGCACACAAAAACCAGTTTCACAACAAGTATACTATTCGCTGATAGAGTCACAGCTTCGCAATGGCATTCTAGCATGGGGTTGCGCGGCAGATACACACATACAATCACTGGAGAAACTCCGAAACAGAGCCCTGAAAATAATAGCCAACAACGATTTCAGAACTCTAAGCGTTTCAAAAATATTCAAATTGACAGTTGTACTAGAATTTTACGAAGACAATCGCTTCCAAACCCATTTACAACATGATGTCAATACAAGAAGACAAGCTAAACGTCTACTACACATTCCACGAATCTATAACATATATGGAAAACATCAACTAAACCATCTGTTTCCTTCCCTCCTTAACGAGTTACCCAGAAGTCTCATCAACATCAGAGGACAACACAGAAGAAAGTTTCTTATAAAACAACATTTTCTAACATTGGATTAAAGTCAAAACTAGTAAAAAAAAATTAAAACTAAAATTAAAGCTAGATTTAAATTAATTAATTTAAATCAAATATTGAATATCCAGTGTGTTGGAAAAATCCCATTCAACTCTTAACATTTTTATACTTTTTTTAGTAAGATAACCTCCTGCAGATAAGCCATAAGCTTTGCGGGAAAACAATGTAAAATAACGTTTAATTTTTGATAAATAAATATATGAATTCTAAAAAAAAAAAGAATTAAATAATGGCTACCCCAATCGAAATACTTCTGCGTAAGCGGTCACACATCAAAAGTAGTTTTACCAAGGTGAAAACTTACATAGCTAATTTATCGCTAACTAACGCAAAAATTGAAGAAATAAGAATTCGGATAAGACACACGGAGCAGTTATATAAGGAATTTGAGGAGGTGAAAGAAAATATCTATGCGATAAATAAGGATGATATATCACAGCACGAGGCCATCGAAGATACCTATTATACATTATTAGCAGGTTTGAACGAATGGGAGAGACATATGACGCTATCACTGGGCGGAGTCGATTCGATGCTGAATGACACGATGGGAGGACACCGAGCGGCAGCACCAGAAGTTAAGCTACCAGGATTACGAGTGCCAAAATTTAATGGCGATTACACGGAATGGCAGACGTTCTATCAACTATTTTCGAGCACGATCCACAACAATGCGTATTTGCACCCTGTGCAAAAATATCAGTTCTTGGTTAATTCACTTGATGATGAACCTGCACGACTAATTCGACACATGGACATTACTGAAACCAATTATATTTTGGCACTAAATAAACTAAAAAAAAGATACGACCGCAAGCGCCACACCGTAAACAAGTTCATCCAAATGTTTTTCAATCAACCGGCGGTGTCAAAATTAACTTAAAAAAACTTAAGGAAGATGGTCGATATTTCCGTGCGTGCTCTTCAAGGTTTAGGTAACGAGGCAAATGGTCGTGATGTCTGATTGCTGTACATTTTGGTCACGAAATTACATGACGACACTCGTACGTTATGGATGCAACATTCGGTCCAAACGGAATTTCCCAGCTTAGATTTATTTTTCAAGTTCATTACTAATCAAGCGGATGCGCTAAAATACCAAGGCCGAGATGTTTAAATTTGAATATTAATACGAAACCACCAGTGAAAGCATGTACGAGCATCCTAAACAACTGTCCAATTTGCAAAAAGAGGATCACCCAATTTATAAGTGCCAGAAATTCGCCGAGATGTCAATTGAGCACCGTCGCAAGATTATCAAGGAAGAGAATATTTGCTTCAATTGCCTGGACAGAAACCATTCAGTAAGGGAATGCCGCTCATATTGACAATGCAAGCATTGCCAACGACGCCATCACACACTTGTGCACGAGCTATATAATTCTGCATCACCAGATAAGACCGCACCAACGAAGGTATACAGTAATACAACGGGTCTAGGTTCCAGTAACGTAGAAACACAAATAGGCACTGCGGCTACGTCGGAGCCCCTAAAACTGATGTCTACGGAGTTGACTGACCTCGCATCGGGAACCATATCAGTGTTACCAACAGCTCTCTTTCGAATACAAGATCGTGCTGGTAGTTGGCAGTTATGCAGAGTACTATTGGACTCCGGCGCCGAAACATCGTTTATATAAGTGGGATGTGTACAGAGGCTGGGAGTGAAGCCAAAATGATCATACGTGGGTTGGGTCATCAGAATATTGGAGAAACGAAAGGTAGAACACAATTTGCATTAAAACCATATTTTACCTCAGAATTTGAGATCACCGTCAGTGCCTACATAACCACGCATGTGACCAGTACGAGAGCACCGTCAACCATAGAATCGTCCGTTTTAAAATTGCTAAAAGATAAACATCTGGCTGATCCAAGTCCATCTAAGTAAGGTCACGTGTATTGATATCCTAATAGGAATTGATCAATTTTGGTCTTTGTTAGCTGAGGGACAATTACGAGAAGACAACAAGGTCATCGGACAAAACAGCAAGCTGGGATGGTTAATAGCAGGAATAACCGATCCCCATCGGTTATGTCATTGAGTGTAGACGAAAGGATTGAACAAGTGCTTCTCAAGTTTTGGGAGAGCGAAGAAATCGAAAGGGAAGAGAAACCGATCGAATACAATCCCTGCGAGGAATATTTTATTCAGAACCATTCTCGGGATGAACTGGGTCGTTTCATTGTGAAATTACCATTCAAAGATGATGTTCAATGATTGGGTTTAGCAGGATATTCGATCCTTTGGGTTTAATCTCCCCATTTATAATAAAGATTAAAATAATGTTCCAGCAACTATGGCTATTGAAAGTATCATGGGATGAGCCGTTACCACCAAAGGAGCAGCAGGAATGGTTAACATTAAGATGCGAAATTCCACACCTGAGAGCAGTCAATGTTAGGCGATGGCTAGGCATTACAAACCGTAATGCTACAATACACGGATTTTCGGATACCAGTGAAAGAGCGTATGCGACAGCTGTGTACTTATGTACTGAAACCGACGGGATATCTAATGCGCAATTATTAACCGCAAAAACAAAGGTTGCACCAACTAACACGGTATCAGTAGCCAGACTAGAATTATGCGGAGCGCTATTACTAGCAAAACTAATGAAGCAAGTTCGCGAGATTTTGGAAGTTTCAAAGGACAATATGTTGCCATGGACCGATTCCAGTATTGTACTAGACTGGCTATCCGATACACCGCAGAGATGGAAAACGTATGTTGCAAACCGTGCTAGCAAAATTTTAAACATACTACCAAAAGATTATTGGCATCACGTTACATCCAACCTAAATCCGGCTGACTGTGCCACACGCGGACTCTCTCCCAGTGAATTACAACGTTTTCATTATGGTGGCATGGTCCTGACTATATCCTACAATCAAGAGATCAGTGGCCCAACATTGTCCTTTCGAACCTAAAAAACGCAACGGCAGAGCAGAAATACCTTGCAATGACGATAAATAGGCAAAATCTCGAAGTGAATTTCATCTACAAATTGCAAGAAAGATATTCCAGTTTCACGAAATTAAGTGCGGTGTTTGCTTACATTCATAGGGTATTAGATATTGCTAGAGGAAAGAGAAACAAGGAAACAGGGGGTAGACTGGCTAGAGACGAGTTAAATCAAGCAATGTCGAGGGTCTACCGAGCAGTTCAGTGTAAAGCGTTTGGAGCAGAACTACAGAAATTGCGAGCTGGCAAACGAATTATGCGGGAAAGTAAATTAGTAACCTTGAATCCATTCATCGACGACGTCGGGGTGCTACGAGTTGGAGGGCGAATAGAGCATGTACCGATTCAGTATGAACAATGTCATCCCATTATTTTGCCAAAACACGATCCGATAGTGAAAAAAATTATAGTGGAACAACATATCAACAATTGGGGCTTCGAAGTACTATTAGAGGCATATTTTACAGTTGTGTCAAGTGTATAAAGCAAAAACCTCGGTGGCCTAATCAAAAGATGGGATCGTTACCAAAGGAAAGGGTGGAGATAGTAAAACCGTTCCTACGAGCAGGTGTTGACTTTTCGGGTCCAATACGAACGGTACTAGTTCATGGCCGAGGTCAACGAGTATGAAAGAGCTTCATATGTGTGTTTGTATGCATGTGCACTAAGGCGTTGCACATAGAAGTCACTGTGGATTTGTCAACTGAATCGTTTACGGCGGCATTTAACAGGTTCCTTACAAGACGTGGAACGTGTACAGATATATACTCGGATAATGGATCCAATTTCAAAGGAGCAAGGCAATCGACGAACTGAATAAATTTATATTGGAGCATGGAGAACAAATTGCAATGCATGTATTGAGACAACATCAAACGAATTGGCACTTTATTCCGGTATACTCTCCGCATTTCGGAGGGCTCTGGGAGGCCGGTGCAAAAGCAATTAAAACTCAACTGCAACGTGTAACTGGTGAAGGAGTTATTTCTAATGAAGAACTTCACACGCTTCTAGTTCAAATTGAAGGAATGTTGAACAATCGACCGTTATGTTCAAATGGTCCGGAACTACAAGATGTGCTGACTCCCGCACATTATTTAGTTGGCACACAATGTGTTTCGCTACCGTATCCAGATATCTCCCATCTAGCATATAATCGCTTGAGTCATTGGCAAGCGATACAGAAAATATCATGAGAGTCCAGCTAAATGCGACAATACAGAAATCATGCATTCTATTGGACAACGTTACCCATCAACACGTAAAACATCACATCCATAATGAGTTCGAAAAAAATAAAATCACGGATCTCAACTCAAGCCAGTAACTCAATCATAAAATATTTTGATTCAAGGCGGCGGAGTATGTTAAGGTCGTACCGTTCCAGCCTTGTTGGGTGTTGATGCTATGAAGAAATAAAACAACAACAACAACAACAACAACAACAAAGTCTTGGCAAAACGTTAGTCTACGCGGTACCGTACCAACTCGTCTGACTTAAAGAAGGAAAAAACGTAATTCTCGTCATTCTTGTGATCGTTTTGTTTTGCAGCGCACACAAAGGTTTCGTCTAGACGGCGAACTCAGAATATAAGGAAGATATAGAAAAATGTAATATTGATGAACATTCGTGTAATTTTTCGTATAGGGTTTTTTTTGTTGTTGCTTTTTCAATCAACCACCAAGCGAGCAACATCGATTTAAAAATCTAATAAAAATAATATTGTTTGAATTATTGTGCGGCGTTGGTTTATTATTTGAATTAGTGCGCGGCGTTGGTTCCTCAAATATACAAACAGAGAACTATAATATTTCCCAGTTTTAATTTTCTTGAAGAAAATAGAAAAATACCAAATAATTGATTAGCAAAACCAAAATTATACAGTCCACTGCCCCGGGTATTTTTCAACAACTTCTTTGGGAGATTTAACTGGTCGCTATTGTTTCGCGATAGCAACGTGGATGCCCCCGCTGATGCAATCACAAACATCATTCTTATTGGTATGAGAAAGTTTATACCTTTCAGGGATAAGTCTATCAAACCTATTCGTCGCTATTGTTTCGCGATAGCAACGTGGATGCCCCCGCTGATGCAATCACAAACATCATTCTTATTGGTATGAGAAAGTTTATCCCTTTCAGGGATAAGTCTATCAAACCAAAGAATGATGGATGCTACAACTCGAGCTGTAAAGAGGCTTATAGGATTAGATAGGTATGCTTTCGGTTTTACAAAGCAAACCCTACAGAGAAATACCGAACAAATTTTAAACGAGCCAGAAATGATTGCAATGCTCATCTTCGACGAGTAAAATTCGCCTACGACCAAAAATTGAGGCAAAAAATACTACAATGTCACAAAGGTAGTAAAATTTTTGGTCTTTCGCGAAAAGAATCAAAAATACAGCCTCGTCGTCGATTCCAACGCTCATTTATAATGACATTCCAGTTGTCAGCTCTATAGATAAGGCCAATCTGTTTGCTGCGCATTTCGCAGCTAGCTCTACGCTACCAGATTGTGCATTGCCGCCTCCTGCACCTCAAAATATTGAACACTCTATGGGACAGATATTTTTTCGTACTCGTGCAGTTGCTAGAGTTTTAAATGATCTCAACACTCACAAATCCGCTGGGCCAGATGGTATTTCTCCACTAGTTCTGAAGAGGTGTTATTCCAAGCTGGCATTACCATTGCGTAAGCTTTTCCATCTATCCAATTCTTCTGGACACTTCCCGAGAAGTTGGAAAACTGCATTTGTCCAGCCAATACCCAAAAAAGGCGAGCCTTCGTATCCTTCTTTGTACCGACCCATAGCACTTACATCCATTCTTTCCAAGGTCATGGAAACGCTGATCAATTTTCAGCTAATGAAATATCTTGAAACAAATGAAATCCTTAGTGACCGGCAGTACGGATTTCGTGGGCAACGTTCCACTGGTGATTTGATGGTATATATCACCGAACAGTGGAACCGGTCTTTGCATCAATTTGGTAAAACCAAAGCTGTTGCACTCGATATTTCTAAGGCATTTGACAGAGTTTGGCATCAAGCTCTTTTGTCAAAAATGCGTGCCTTTAGTGTCGATGATAAACTGCTTCATTGGATTAGAAGCGATATTTGGGACCGCTCAATTCAAGTTGTTTTGGACGGATTCAAGTCTGAAATACACCACATAAATGCTGGCGTTCCCCAGGGCTCTGTTCTGTCCCCGACACTTTTTCTCATTTTTATTAATGATCTCTTATCTGTGACTTTTTATCCAATTCACTCTTTCGCTGACGACAGCACTCTCAGCTTCTCATATACGTTTGAGGAACGTCCCTCCACATCTCATGTGGAACTCAAACAACTTCGTATGTTAAGCACGTTAAATTCTGACCTAGACAGCATAATAAAATGGGAAGAAAACAATCGAGTAGAATTTAACGTTTCCAAAACCCAATGCTGTCTCCTGTCGTCCAAGCGAATCCCAAATCCCATGCCATTATCCATGAATGGCACTTGCATCAGGAAATTGAAAATCTCGCAATTCTCGGTATGTGCGTTAACGACAATCTTCGTTGGAACGAACACATATTTGCCGTCGCCAAAATGCTGCGAAATGTTTAGGTTTTCTAACCCGGTGCAAGAAATATTTCACTCCCTCTGACCTGGCTACTATCTACAAGGCTTTTATTCGCCCAAAACTTGAGTGTCATATTTGGTCTGGTGCACCTACAACCACCTTGCAGCAACTAGATAGAGAACAAAACCGCGCGACAAAACTTATCGGTGATGAAAACATTGCGAAATCAATAGATTCGCTTGAACACCGTAGGAACGTTTCCTGATTGTCACTGTTCTATCGCTTCTTCTACCAGCGGTGCACAAGAGAAATAGCCAGTTGCATGCCACCTCTCCTAGAATTCAACCGCAATACTCGTGGCGCTCTAAATGCACATCAGTTTACTCTTAAGCCCATCTTGGGACGTACAGTTAAGTTCAGGGATTCGTTCTTCAGCCGTACAACACGTATGTGGAATGCTCTGCCAAGCTTTGTCTTTCCAAATCACTATGATCCACAGACATTCAAGACACAAGCTCATAGACATCTCCTCTCTTCTCCTCCTTTTCCTTAACGCCCACGCTGTGCCAAGCATATTGCCAAACATAATAAGTTATAGTTGTTTTTTTTTTAAATAACAAAATGATTTTTTTTTACGTTTCCAAAAAAATCGTTTTCATCAACATCGACATGGCAAACAATATATCAGAATTTTCATCCCGGGCAAATAAGTTGAAAATTGCCGAATTAGAGATTATCGTTTTTCCTGTGCGTTTATAACTTACCATTAAGTATGGTAGAGCCAATAATAGATCATATAAAAAGTATTTCGGGTGAATTTGGTGCTGTCATAGGAATAAAATGTGGCATGACTAAAAAGACAGAAACTGTTACTGTTACTGACATTTTTAAAAATAATAAATTTGCCTTAATTATTGATGAAACGACAGATATAAGTACATCTAAATGCTTAGAGTTAGTTGCTCGTTATTTTGATACACAAGTGGTCAAATACGGATTGTTTTTTAAATCTAATAGAACTTGGCAGTAGTGACTCGATTTCAATTTTTGATTCTATCAAAATTTTTTGAAAAGGTAAAAGTACCTTTAGCAATAAAATTTAGTTTGGTTTGCGGCAGATAATGCTGCGACAATGATGGGAAGCGCAAAAGGTGTCCAAGCTCTGTTTCAAAAAATTAATCCGCATTCATATGTTATCGGTTTCATTTGCCGTTCAATGAACCTTTGCTCATCTGCTGCTTCCGAAGCAATTCCATTAGAAATTGAACATTTAGTAAGAGATATTTACAATTTTTTTTATATAGTAGCAAACGTCAACAAGATTTGAAAGAATTTCAGGGAATTTTAACATAGAAGCACACAAAATTTTAGAAACATCAAATACTCGTTGTCTGTCTTTGGAAGCAGCAGTGCAAGTCGATTAAATATTAAAAACAATTGCTACATGAATGTTTTGGCCTACTCTTAAAGTGCAATTAATAAAATAAATTTAGAATTTCAATCAGAAACCCCCCGCTTTCACAAGAGCTTTTTTGGGCCATCAAACATGGTCCTTCGATGCCAAATTTGAGACCTCGCCGGTCATATTTTATACTTTATATTTTTGTGTCTTCAATCTATATATGTATGTATGTATGTATGTATGTATGTTTTTTTTTATGGAGGAGGTTGGAAATCTTCAAAGACTTCACATGTGCACCTTGAGCATTCTTTATCAATAGGCGTTAACAGACCTTCCTTTTTTCCTGCTTTTGCCTCGATCACTATGCATTTCAGGCAGCTCCTCACGACATCTGTTACCTTCTTCGTCAGATTTTGGATGTAGAAGTCTCGTTCTATCAGATCCTGGGTCTTCTTGACGGCAAAGTGTCCTTGCTGATGTGCCAACCTAATGATTTCCTGCTCCATTGCCGAGGGCACTACGATCAGTTCCTTGGATGGGTCCTTGTGTACTACACCCACTTTCATAAAAAACTCTTCTTATGTGTTATCTTCTATGATCTTCTTTAGAGCTTTGATCCAATTATCGCTCGACTCGGCCTCCTTGGTGCGATGGTTTAAAGACTCATCGATCATCATGTACCACACTCGACTTAAGGCATCTACATGCTTCATCTTCGTGGCTGGACGGTGTTCGATAACGTAATCGAAGTCCTGTAGAAACATGGCCCAACGCAATACCCTTAACGGAACGTCGTTCTTCTTCATAGTCATAGCGAAAGCGTTACAGTCAGTCACTATTTTTATTTTGACGCCCAAGACGTAGATTCTCCATTTCTCTAAGGCCTCTACGATCGCTAACACTTCCAGCTCGTATGAGTGAAGCTTTTCTTCGAACGGTGATGTCTTCCTAGTCATGTACTGCACTGGGTGGAATTGTTGGTCTTCTGCATCCTTTTGGAGTAAAACTGCTCCGTAGCCGTACATGCTCGCATCCGTGTGAACCTCGGTTATTGCCTTAGGATCAAAAAGCTTCAGTACCGGTGCTTTAATTAGGGCTTCCTTGAGATGCTCCAATGCCACTTACTGCTCAACACCCATCTTGAATTCGACTTTCTTGCGCAACAAATCGGATAATGGTTTCGCTACCATAGCAAATCCTTCGACGAATCTCCGAAAATACGAAGTCAAACCAAGAAAACGCTGAAGCAATTTCTGGTCTGCTGGGATGGGGAATTCTCTAATCGCCTTAGTCTTTTCCATAGACGGTCGTATGGAATTGTTCTCTACTACATAGCCCAGAAATCAATTCTCCTTTGCAAGAACTGGCATTTTTTCCAATGAATGTGCATGCCATTTTCCGCAGTGACTTCCAGCACCTTTTCCAGCTTCCATAGTCCTTCCTCTTCGTCTGAGGATGGAATGATGATGTCGTCCATATAAACTACTACTGTACCATCTTGAAGAAGTGGCCTCAGTATTGCCGAGATATAACGGCAAAACACTGCTGGCGAGTTCGAAATGCCAAAGGGTACTTGCAGAAACTCAAATTGGCCATGATGGGTCACAAATGAGGTGTACTTCCTCGAACTCTTCTCGACTAAAAAATCCATTGTAAAAATCCATTGGCCAAATCAAGAGTGGTGAATACTTTCGAACCTTGTAGCCTTTCTAACACATCATCTATTAACACCATCGGAAAATTGTCACGAACCACCTTCACATTAAGCTTCCAATAGTCCCAGCAGAGTCGTTTGGTTCCGTCTTTTTTTTGGACTAGCACGACTGGTGACGCATAGTCTGATGTACTGGGTTGTATGATTCGTTCATTAATCCAAGTGGCTACTTGCTTCTCCACAATTTGTTAATCCGCGTATGCCAGTCTTCGTGGCCCCTGGTATACCTTCATTATAAGTTTCATCTCCACCGGCGATGGCTTCTTCTTTTCCGGTCTGTAACTGTTGATGATGCAGGTCAGTTTTTCTCTGTTGCAGCATTCGAGGTGGTCAATACCAATTTTTTCGTTAAACACAAAATCTCCTTTTTCAGCCGACTGGCAAATAGCTCCGAATTTGATCAGTAATACGTCCAGTTCCGAACGGTAACTACTGTTATCCTCAACCACCACACGTCCACAATCTTTCCGTCTTAGCACCTCCAACTCCTGGCTACATTCACCCCCGTTGGCCAAATGCTCACGGCCTAGACTGCTTCCAACGCTCCTGGTTCCTGCTCTGCTTATTGCCAATTTGCTTACGGGCCCATCTTCCGGAATTAATTTTGCCTTGCTGCCCACAGGTTCATCTACGTTTGCACACGAGTTATAGCGATTACCATCTCTTGTTTCTGGAAATGGACCAGCTATGTCCATTGCCACAAATGGTGCTCCAACATTGTACTGTTGCATTTTTCATCTGGTTTTTGGTTGTGGTCCTTTGCTTTCGGCACATCTATCACACGTCCGGCACCAGTCTTCCACATATCTTCGGCAATTGACCCAATAGAAGCGATACTTTATCAGGCGTCTTATTAACGCCCAAATGTGCTCCTGATGTCCCACTATTTAATTTTTGCAGAACTTCTTTTATCCGTTTTGTTGGTAGCACAATCTGTGATTTTGTGCTTTGACCATCAGACGATTTCCATTGCCTTACCAGTAGTCCATCTTCCAATATCAATGACTGCCATTGAGCCCAGTAACTTTTTACTGTAGGACTTTCTGTTGCAATTTCGTGCCACTGTGGTCTTTCACCTTTCCATCAATTGAAATATTGGGGCAATCGAATCATCGCGCACTTGTTCCTCCCTTAGCTGCTCTTTTGTCCAGCGATCTTCTACTTGTAGTCTTATTTGAGCAACTACTTCAGAGCACTTCTTGTTTTCTTGTGTTGTACAGTGTTTGCATTGGGGTGCACAAGGTCTTCTGGATAACCCGTCGGCATTATTGTGCAGCATTCCTTTTCGATGCTCTGTTCTGAATGCGTATGCCTGAAGTCGTTCGATCCATCTGGCCACTTGACCCTCTGGTTCCCTAAACTGTCTTAGCCACTTGAGTGCTGCATGGTCAGTTCGAAGAACAAATTCCTGACCGTATAGGTACTTGTGGAACTGTTGGGCGCTATCGACAACAGCTAGCAATTCCCTTCGCGTCAGGCAGTTCTCTGGCTTTGAAAGCGAACGGCTGTAGTACGCTATTACACGCTCCTTTCCTTCTTGATTCTGCGATAGAACCGCTCCTATTCCCGCATTGCTCGCGTCAGTATCCAGGATGAAGAGTTCTCCTTCCTGTGGATATGCCAAAATGGGAGAACTATACAGCTTTCCCTACAGTAAGTCCATTACAGGCCATTAGTTAACAGCTTCCAATTTCTTGGGATCCGTGCGTACTCCTTGACTGGATACAATGTGGCCCAAATAATTCACTTCATTTTTAAAAAAGGCTACATTTCGGCGGACTCAACTTTAATCCTGCTGCTTTTATGGTTTCCAGAACTTGCCGAAGATTATTCACGTGCTCATTAAATGTATGACCAAAAACAATGATGTCATCCAAAAAAACTAGACATGTCTTCCAGCTAAGGCCTCGCAACACATGTTCTATCAACCGCTCGAACGTAGCAGGAGCGTTGCATAAACCAAATGGCATTACAGAAAATTTATACAAGCCATTTCCCGCAGTAAATGCTGTCTTCTCCTTGTCGTCGTCATGAGTTGCCAGTATCCGCTTTTCAGATCCAATGTACTGAAAATTCTGGCTTAGGATAAGGGGTCCAATGTGTCCTCTATACGCGGTAATGGATAATGGTAATCGTTCAGTTTCCGATAGTCCACACAAATCTCGATGAACCATCTTTCCTTTGGACAAGTACCACAGGTGAACTCCATGGGCTTTTAGAGTTATCTATGATTCCATCTAGTTCCCTCTTCTTGACCAGTGTTTTTGCCTCTTGTTGCTTAGCAAGAGGTATTCGTCTTGCCGCCTGTCCAATTGGAAAAGCATTTCCTGTATCAATTCGATTCGATTGGTTTTACCCATGTCGTTGTCGCTGACAGCAAAAACGTCGACAAATTGCTCTAGCGCCTTTTCTGCTGCTTGTCGCTGTGCTGCTGGAAGATGTTTACATAGCGAACGAATTATCTGCTTCCTTTCCAAATGTAGCGGCGTATTTTTTACTTTTACAGGCTGACTTGTTGAAATTGGTTGGCTCTACTATTCCTACTCTATTGTCCTCAAGATTACCGTTCACCTTACTATAAATGATTTTCTTGCACGTCGGTGGTATCTCTTCTTTTTCTTCAGTTATGATTCTTAGCCCGCCAATCTGGTTATCTGGTTCCACATAACGCCATTTTAACACGTGGTTCTTTATATCAAGGGACATTTCGTGCTCTGTCATAAAATCCAACCCCAATATGCATTCATTTGTAATGCTGGCAACAATAACCGATGAGAAAACCGTATTCCTCCGAGCACAGGAACACTCTCCTTTAATTGCTGCAACTTCACCGGTCGCTGTCCTCACATTATAATGAAATACCTTTTACACTTGACCTTTGGACACCACGTTGGGACTTACAACTGATCTGGAAGCTCCTGTATCCAAGGTAAACGTTCACGGTTTTCCTTCTAAAACACCACTTACAACCAAGCTGTTGCTGTCCTTTACAAGTTTGGCAATGTTCACCTTGACCTTGGGTCACCGGCTTGCTGTTTTTCTGCTTTAACATGTAGGTTATTTTGCTTTCTTTTTTTGGTAATAAATTCTAAATCTCAATTATTATTCATTTATTTGTTTATAAATATACTTAATATATTTTAAAACAATTTTATTTATAACAAGTCACTGATTGATTAGGTTCTCCAAATTAAATTTTTATACAAAAGAACAAGTCTTTTCGCTATGACGTCCAAAATTAAGAAGGAAGTTATTTCATATTTTCTTGCAACTTCCTTTCTTTTTTTGGTTGTCTGCAAATTCACAATAGTATTTTGACTTGTTTACACGAAAGGTGAAAATATTCAAATTCATTGCCTGTCTGCAAATTCAAACAATTCAGAATACTATTGTTCTGATATTTTATGCTAACTAAAATTAAATAATTTATAGCTTGTGTAATTGGTAGTGCTATAATAATTTTTTTTCGATAAAAATGAGATAGAAGTCATGTAGGCACTACATTACTCCCCTTCAAAAAAAAATTAATAAAATTAACTTTATAACTTTACGATTATGCACATGAATGATTGTGACCATACATTTGATAGAAATGCTGGCTTAACACTAACACGATCGATTGAAACAGAAACATTTTATCCGTTTTTATTAATGATTTATTGTTTCCCTAATCTTTTGATAACTTCATATGGTCCTTGATATGGCGGTGTTAGATCCACTTTTACTGCATCTTTACGTAATAAAATGAATTTACATGTATTCAAATCATTCGGAGTGAACAAATCATTTTGGATTCTAACTCTTGGTTCGACTGCTTTGACATTTGCCATAGCGTTGAGTAATTTACTTACGAACGAAAGGGGGTCTGTATTAGATTTTGCTTGAGAGTTTTCGACTATCAACTCTTTTGGGATACGTAGGTTGGTTCTATAGACCAATTCGGCTGATGAACAATTAAAATCGGATCTAATTGATGTGCGAACACGGGAGCTCATCAACCCAATTTGTAGTGTTCTGAGGCGCTAATAAACCTTTCTGAGACTACGATGAAATCGTTCAACCTTTCCGTTCGACTGGGGATGGATGGATAGAGAAGGCCGGGGTCTCCAACATTTTTACAAAAAAAAGTTGTCCATGGAAATACACGCGTATATAAAATTTGAAGAAAATCCGGTCAACTTTTTTAAAAAAATGTAAGGGCCACATACCCTGTGTCTCCAAAATTTTTACAAAAATGGTTGTTCATCGGAGATACATACTTCTATAAAATTTGAAGAATATAGGGTTAATTTTGTTAAAAAAAAAACCATTAGAAAGTATTGTCACCGGAAATTTACATGTGTGCAAAATTTCAATAAAATCGGGCTTTAGGAAGTGGATTAAAATTTATCAGAACCACCAGCCACGGGCACGCGAAGTTAATATAGAGAATTTAAAAAGAACTGCCATATTTTGGAAGGGATCGGACACTATGATCGGAGTGCTCCTTATTTTTTGAGGGTTTCTTTTATGGTATTGAGGGGTGTTTTGAGGTTGGTGTTGTGGTTAGTCCTTAGTTGGGATTTGAGCGGGTATTGAGTGGGGAATTTATGGGGTCTGGGACAGTTTGGTGGGGTCGAAAGTGTTGTCATTGTAGGTACATATGTGTGTAAAGTTTGAATAAAATCGGTTTAATTTTAATGAAATTTATATGGAGGCCCGTCGACCCTGCAGCCCGATCTCCTCCAATTTTTTTGTAGAAAGTGTTTTTTCCAGAGATACACATGTGTGCAAAGTTTAAAATAATCTGGTCTTAAGAAGTGGATTAAAAAATTTAGCACAAGATTTGACGGCAGCCACAAAAAAACAAACATATAGAAACATACAAGATAGTCCGGCCCCTCGACCATTAAAAAAATTAAATTAAATGTTTTCTTCTCGTGTCTAGCACCGGATTCCTTCCAAAAAAGATATGCCGGGCAGCTCGAGAAGCATTTTATGTGTATGTTCTTTGTTATTATTATTTCATATTCTTTTATTTTTATTATTAATTTCTATTCTTTATTATTATTATTATTAATTTTTAATATTATTATTAATTTTATCAATTTTTCGTTTCCAAAAACAGATAGTGCAGTAATCTGTCGCGACCGTCATCCTTGTGTCGCGCTCGTCTCTGCTCATAACCATTCTACTTCAGCAAGCCTACTGAAGAGGACAGGTGACTCAGTTACGAACTTGAGTGTTGGAGTTGACCTAAAAGAGTTTTCCTTTTCCGTACCCGTGGTAAAAGCCTGGCATTTTTTTCAGATAATCACGCCTAAGCCACTGGATACGGAGCCATATTCACACCATATGTTCGATTGGTTCTCTAAAGGTTATTTTTTTTTAGCCCGGTAGATTTAGCTGGAGTCGTGATATTTTTAAAAGTGTATTTCTAACGTATAAAAACGTGCCATATTTTAATACCATATATTCGTTTGGTACTCCGATAACTTTATGTGTTTTTTGGACCTTACTATAACGTCCTGCAAGGAATAAGTCGAGTTACTAGTAGCCCTGTTATATTTTAATTACATAATTGTATTACATATTTGCATTACAAGTTGAATAAAAATATATAAAAGCTAATCTACAATTGTTTTCACTAATAAACATATATAAAGAAAAAAAAACAACCCATAAAATTGTTCATGTAAATTTTCTAATAACCAAAAGTATACTGAATTCCACTATAAATGCTTAAATACAAAAACACATTCAAATCACTGCAACCCAACAACAAAACAACCCCAATTGTAAAGCAAGCAGCGCTGCCCACAGCTCACAGCGCACAACGCACAACACAGTCATTATAGTATGAAATGATCTGATGCCGGGGAAAAAAATTTGTATGGGAGCCCCCGACCCCGCGGCCCGATTACAATCAAATTAATAGAAAGTATTGTCACCGAAAATATGCATGTGTGCAAAATTTCAATAAAATCGGGCTTTAGGAAGTGTGTTAAAAATTGATCACAAGATTCTGCCCACCAGCCAGCCACGGGCACGCGAAGTTAATATAGAGAATTTAAAAATGAAGACTGAGATGAAAACCAAATACACGCATGCTCTTATTTATTTATATGTACAAAAAGTTTATATTATAACTACATATTAATTTAATTTTGATACGCAAACTTACATGGTGCTAGAGGCCAAATTAGTGTCTTCATGTTTTAATTGGCCATCCAATGCAAGACCCCATTTGTCCTTGTTGTTTGCCAAAAGCGGTGTCAACTCAAAAACTTTGGACAATGTAAATCCTGGTTGAACTAAGCTTCCATCCCTTTATTACGACGAATATAATTTATTTTTTTTGAGAAACTAACTGTTCAAATAAAATGGGTCTCGCAATTTTTTTCTTTTTTTAAAAAACAATGTTAATATGATGTATCAAACACAAAGTTTTAAAAACGGAAATTAACTCGATAACTTTGAATGAACTTGCATTTAATAGACATATTATTATTAGCCCTAATGTATGAGGATATTCTAATACAATAAATCTGATATTTAAGTTATGCTGTTCAGCTTGTTTGTGAAGGTTTGTGAAGAGAAAACCTAAAACCAAACATTATTTATTTAGGGAGTTAAAAGGATATATGATTACTAAAATTTGTAACTGAATTTAAAATCATATCAACTTTAAGTTAAATTTAAGGCCTAACGAAAAACTGCAGCTACAAATCGTATAGGCTGGTTCGATTTTCTTGATATATGACCTTGAGTTATGCCACGAGTGATGCGGATGCATTGGAGGATTTCTACTGAACATCGCTCGTGATAACAGCAATAACAGCGAGAATCAGATAAGATTCCTGTGATGTTCAACCAAGTCTTCAAGATATTTACGTCAGCAATATGTTTAATCGCGGTCTGGTTACTTTATTAATAAATTTGACTTTTTCCTATGCATTTGAGGCGCATGATGATACAACAGATGTAATAAAATAGGGTACGTTCATAGATGAGGTAAAAAAGTGATTAAAGTGGTTGTAATTGCTTTAATTTTTCTTGCAATATTTGGAAGAATGCCTAGAACAGCACTGTTTTCTCGGTTTGATGCTGTGTTATTTAGTGCATCCATTGTAAAAGAGGTAAACGAAAAATAAGATTGTTTTTATGGGTAGTTTGGTAAAAGCTTGTGGATTAGACCCTGATGTAAACTCTGTTAAATGCTTGAGCGGCATCGAGAAAGACACCGGAACAAACTTTTTTTATACAATTGCCCTTTCTCAGTGATTCTATGAACTTGTTCATCTAATAAAATGTATAATTAATTAATAGCTTCTCAAATAATTAGCATTATTGGCAACAGTAAGGTTGGTCTGTATGACGCTTCTTCATAAAATGCACTTCAATCTGTGATGTTAGTTTTTTGAATTGTCCTCGTGCAGTTTTTTCTTCATGACTTTATTCGTTTGGAATATATTTTGCAAACCTTTCAGCTTTTTCCCTTTGCTTTTCTCCCATCCGTCCAGATTTCCAATTGGAGGAATTTATTGGGTAGGGACCCTTTTAATTTTTTAGTAGCTTTCCAAAGGGATTAATTTGTACTTATCATTTGTTAGTGTTTAAATAAATAAGTTAATTAGTTATATCCTTTATTGTTTGTCTCAGTTGTTTCGTTAGTTGTAGATCCCTTCTATGATGTCTTTTTTCTTTGTTCTTTTCTTTTCATTAATCTGTTCTCATATTTACACAGGCTAGTGACTTATTCTTTTGTTGATTTTTTGAGTATTTTTCAATACATTACCAGATATCTTTATCAAATTTTTCCACTTCTTAATCGAGTGCCTCGCTAGATAGTATATGCATATTTAGTTAGATCTTTTCATTATACTCAAATGAAAGCCTTCCCAAATCTGTGTATTAATTAAACAAGCTACAAATAATTTTTAGTTTTGATATTAACTGCTGTTGCTTTCTTCATAACGCTCGATGCTTTCCTTTACTTCAACTACCCTTCCTTTTTTAGCAAACATTTCTCGGGTGATTAGTGTGAAATATCTTTTTACATTAAATGTACACACTTTATTTACGTTCAGGACCACTTGTAACTGTTTCGGTGTTGCCGCAATTCATTGGCTTTTCACACCATTATCTTGAGAGTATATGGTTCTTTTTAATCGCTTTTGTTACCGAACAGCATTTTTTGTAATATCTATACTTTTAATTTGGTTATTTAGTTTATCAACTATTGTTTCTATATTAGAAATTTTTAGTTATATAATGTGTCAAGTTTGACTTATATCGTTAAGTTCCATTGCCACTTCAGGTTTGCAATTTTTGTGAGCAATTTCTATACACTAAATGCCCCTATCACTTACACACGCACCATTGTGATTCTAAAATTGTACTGGAAACATTTAAGTATACTAATTCAGTGATTCGCAAACTTATAACAACGACAAAAACCATAAAGGCAGCAACTCTTTCACTAATTCCCAAACTTCCATAATGGAACACTTTCAGTCATTCTCAAACTAAATTGAGAACAAGGAGTATTTTTTTGATTCATGTATACGCACTTTAAGCATCCTGGCGAAATCCCACAATATTTTTTGGTGTATTAATATGCTTGAGAGTTCAAACATTGCGGAGTAAGTTTTATTTTTCTCAATTTGGACCTTGAAAACATTATCTCGTTTATTTAATAATTTTTTTTAATATTTTCTTCACAGCTAATAACAATATAAACATGTTCAAGGGTTATTTAATATAAAATTTTTGAATAAAAGACAGAAGAACTGAAAATTGTTACATGTTGTTAAATTAAGAATCGGAATTTATTTTAGTCAAAAAAAAATTATTTTTTTAAATGTGATTTTACTTAATTTCAAATGAAGATAGCAGCATTAGGCGTATTTAATTTTTATATTAAAGTATACAAAAATATCCAAAAAATCAATATTTATATATATTATAAAGAATATATATTCTAAACGTTAGTTTGTAATATGCGAAATACATAGATATCCTCATGATTAAGCTGTCCATCTAGTGTTGTAACTTTATTTGTTAGTTAAATACATTAATTAAAGTAATACGTCTATACATCATAACAAAATAATAAATATTTGTAAATTTTTGTTAAAGGGTTTAAACTTTGCCACATAAAGTTAAACCTTTAGTGTTGTGTTTTCTACAACATTATTGAATTTTAAATTGTTTTAAGTATTTTTGAAATATTTTGGATTAAATGCGAAAAACTATTTTCCCTTAAGTAAATTAGCGTTTTCCAATACTTGTGTAATTTACTTATACATTTCTTTTAGTATTGAAGTAAAACTTAAAAATCAATTTAAATTACGAAACCCATCAAAAAACATTTATCTATTTCCAATCAATAAGTAACACAAAACCTGAATTCTCTGACGGACTTACTCTGATTCCGTTTCAGCAACAATGCATTTATATTGAGCCGTTGAAAAAAGGCAAATATCGGCAAATTGTCTAACAAAAACCTTAATCTTTTTGACTGTTCTATTGGAATTGTTGGCGATGTGAACATTTACAGATATTGTTTCTCCATGGTGGTAAAGCTGAAATAAATATAGAGCAAAAAACAATTACAACTTGACAGCCAATTTAAAAATTAAAATCTAGATATATAAAAATGAATGTTTGTCTGTATGTCCTTTATAGAATCGTAAACTATGCATTTGATCATGTGATGATCATTAGCAAAGTTGTTGTGCATGAGCCCACGAAGGTTTCTGAGTTGATACGACCAATTTGCGACAGATAGTGCCACTGTCATTCCAATGAATTTCATATATTGCCGTGACAGATCATGCTGATTTGAATTAAAACTGATTTGAAAACAGTGGATGTAGTGTCAGTGGGCGGGAGGTCAGAGGGAGATATTTCCGCTAAATTTTTATAAAAATTCACGATTATTTATCTATGTTTTATTGCGAGCCCGAAGTGCGAAGCTAATAATCAGAGGACAAGAAAATTTTTCTAGCGTACGTGTGTCGGTTTGTGGGCTTGTGGGTTTGTCCGGATGTATATCGCGTGTTCTACCAGTCAGAATTTGATGGGACTTGTTTTAAAACAATTGGTAAGCACTTGGCTTGCGATGACGTGACGCGCGTCGCGCGTCGCACATCGCATGTGGCGCGTGTGGCGTGTGTAATTTTTTTTTTAAATTTTTTTTTTTAAAACTCGGCTTGGATGACGTGACACATGTCGCGTTTCGCACATCGCGTGTGCCGCGTGTGTCACGGCTTGCGATGACGTGACACGTTTCGCACATCACGTGTGGCGCGTGTAATTTTTTTTTTAAGTTCTTTTTTTAAAACTCGGCTTGCGATGACGTGACACATGTCGCGTGTCGCACATCGCGTGTGGCGCGTGTAATTTTTTTTTAAATACTTTTTTTAAAACTTGGCTTCTTATTATCTATCTTATTACTTATCTTTTATATTTTTCCCCCTAACCCTGCAAATCAAATTTTATGTGTTCAGAAAAGCGTACATTTCTTCTTAACGGTGAATCGCGAAATAGTTCAAATGACATAGAATTAAACTTGCCAACAATTGCCCAATCCTTCTTGACAATCCTTCTTGGAATTTAGTTCCGTTAAATACTTTTTGTGGTAAAAAGTATTTAAATTTGTAAAGCTTAATTAATAATATATAAAAGTGAAATCTGTGTTACTGTGTAACCTATATATACTATTAATATACTTTATATATACTATTTATATACTATTTATTGATACGTTTAAGCGATTTAAACCATTTTTCTTTAATTTAAGATTTCATTTATATGTCAATAGTTTAAAGTAAATTCAATCGCAAAATGTATTCTTTTCCATATGGTATTTAAGTTGATTTATATACTTGTGGCAATGCTGTACTATATATATCATGACAAGGAAAATCGAATAAGGTAGTTCCGTCTCCCTTTTGTTGTCATTCTGTCGTCAGCTTTTGTGCTCACAGCACGTATAATATCATTTTCTTCTTTTAATAATAGTACAATAATTTATATAAATATCTATATAAATTAAATATGTTCTCGAAAAAAGTGTTTCTAGTTATTTTTATTTTAGTACTAATAGTAAAATAAATTGGTCAGACCATACGAATTGTTTTTACAAATCTCATGTTTTTTTCGGAGTGTTGAAAGAAAACAAGAACCGCCATGTTTTGGAAGGGGTGGTCTTTGTTTTTTTTATATTTTTATTTTTATTTTCTTCAAATCTTTTATAAATTGTCCAGAATTATTAAATTCCTTCTTCAACTTTGCAAACGAAAACGAACCCGTTCCGGGGAACACATACACATTTTTTTCATGTTGTTATGAATTCTCTAAATCTAGAGTCTAGAATTAGTTGCGTATTTAAGCGCAATAGCGTCCCGAACACCTGACTGCGGGTAGCGAAGCGTCACGAACCCTTGGTAAAATTATAAGATAACAAATAGATACAGAGTTTCGCTATTAAATTGTTACGAAAAGCAGTAAGTAGATAATGGAATTCGAATACTAAAATAAATCGCAATGCAAATAGACACTGAATTAGAACTAAACACTTTTATGTAGCATACTTTTAGGCTATAAGATTATTTTAAATGTAACCGCCTATAAGTTTGAATCATTATGTACTGGTCAAAAATGTAGTCAAACCAGTTTTTGCGATTTGCCCGGTTTGCGTATGCACACAGTGGAACATCGGGCGATCATTTGGGAATTAAGAGGATACTGAATAAAGTAAGAAGTTTATTCTTTTGGGTCAATTGCCGCAGAGAGGTTTAAAACGGATTCCGAACGTGTGCGAAATGTGCTGCAAGAAGAGAACTGCAACAAAGAGCTAGAGGAAAACGCATCGATACAAAGTTTTAGCGCCAATAGTTGGGCAAGATGCAAAGGATTCCGATCGAAGACCAATGGTGATCAATGTCCATAACACAGTAAAACACATCGTGAATTGTGATGAAGGATTGAAAACACAGAATCACCTGCGTGCGAACTATGAAAAATTGGGGAAAGGAGATTTCGTTTGGCTATACGATTCCAAGACAAGACAAGGGAAATCACAGAAACTACAGAAAAGTTGGGAAGATCCCCACAACAAGAAACACGACGCAGCTTATCAGATTCAAGAAAACCCCAGAAGTAAAAGGAAGTTGTCCAAATCAACAAATCGACAAGGTACAACATCGGAAGGAGTGCTGAATCTGTTCGGGACGACGTCTTATTTGGAATACAACCAGAGCAGTTGAAAAGCTCTTGCAGAAATTTAAGTGTTGTGTTAATAAGTGTTTTTGTGTACATTTGAAGTTATCACCAGTGTAATTAGTGAACTTTAGTTAATTTTACTGTTTGTTTATTAAAGTTGTTATTTGTAAATTAATAAACTTGTGTTGTGTTTTATTTGCAAATTCCTTTACGAACTCGAAAGCCTGAATTTCGTAACAATTGGTGTCAGAAGTGAGATCTTGCAAATCGTTAGACAGTAAAATTTTGCAGATTTTGCAAATTGTGTAATTTGAGAGACAATAAAATTTTGCAAATCGTTTGACAGTAAATAAATTAACTGGGGATTTTCCAAGCCTTGAGACAGTAAATAAATTAAGTAAAATTTAACAAATCGATAAACAGTAAATAATAAAATGGAAAGTGCAGTGAACATTAAATCCTATAGTTCCACGGAGCTTAAAGAAGAGCTTGGAAAACTAGGTCTAAGCACCGCAGGAAATAAGCAAGAGCTATTTCTTCGATTGCAGCAAGTCGTTTAAGAGAAAAAGCAGCAAGCTGGTGAAGTATTTTCAATTGAGACGGAGTTAGTGCAGCGAAAATAAAGCAGATTGAGACCCGGCTGGACAATCGTATCCAATTCGTCAGAGAGAACACTGAAAAAAGCAGTACCAGAATAATTCCAGAATCTAGTATCCAGAATGGAATTTTAAAACCTCCTGCGTTTGATGGCGAGACCGCATTTGAAAATTTCAAAGTTCAGTTTGGAGTTGCGGTACATCTATTATGTGGATGGGGCGCTGAAGAGCAACTAAATTCTATATTCCTAGCACTGAGGGGCAAGGCGGCTGATGTATTGCAAATGATACCAAATGCTGAGTTCCGGAAGAATATTGAAAGAACTAGACTTGCTTTATGGACAGTCACACACCCAGTAGCTAAGCAAAATACAGCTCCAGATGAAGAAACAACAGCGAGGAGAACGGCTTCAAGAATTAGAACGGGAAATAACTAAGCTAGCACGATAAGCCTATTGTGGGGTTCCGGCTGGTATCTTGGACGGATTGGAAGTGGATGCGTTCATCAATGCTATTCGAGATGAACAGTTGAAGTTTTATTTACTGAAATGGTGTAATGTGGAAGTTCCGCTCAGCATGATCGGCAATCACAATGGTGGATCATTGAGAAGTGTTGTGTCCCCGTGTACAAACAAAGTAGAAGGCCGGAAATCCAAAAATGTTCAGTTGTTTCACGAACTACGGTCCAGCAGATGAAAGATCATTTGACAAGAGAGCAGCTTAGGGAAGAACAAGAGCAGGACGATTCAATTGGTCCAGTACTTCGATGGATGCCGATGGTCGATGTTCCAAATCAAAGGTAGTGTTACCAACGAATTTGATGAACAAGGTTCTTCACGATGCACACAGTGGAACATCGGGCGATCATTTGGGAATTAAGAGTATATTGAATAAAGTAAGAATTCTTCTAGGTCAATTGCCGCAGAGATGTTGAAAACGGGTGCCGAACGTGTGTGAAATGTGCTGCAAGAAGAGAACTGCAACAAACAGCTAGAGGGAAAACGCATCGATACAAAGTTGTAGCGCCAATAGTTAGGCAAGAAGCAAAGGAATCCGATCGAAAACCAATGGTCGGCGATTTGTAATAAACCAAATGCGATTAATTGTGGATTTGATGTATCGTAAGACACGCTTCGCTGCGCCCCAATGTACTTTCCCTGGATTTGTATTGTATCGACTCAACAAATTTACAGCAAAATTCATATCAGGTCGTGACACTTGAGCTGCAAATAGTAAACATCCAATTAATTTCATATACGGAATATTTACCATTTAATTTTTTTTCTTTCTCGGTTGTTGGACAAAACTGCGCCGAAAATTTTTGATTCACATCAAGCGGTGTTGACACTCCGTTAGAGTCGTGCATACCAAAACGCTGAAGAATGCTGTTTAAATATCTAATTTGATCGATGCTGATCGTCCCATTCTTCCTGTCACGGATGATACGCATGCCAAGAATCGACGTCGCCTCACCTAAATCTTTCATTTGAAAATTGTTCGAAAGTTCACATTTAAATTCATTTAACAGGCGTGTGTCATTACAGCATATCAAAACATCATCAACAAATCTAGCAACAATGAGCAGCTTTCCATCACTAAAATGATGATATATACACTGATCGGCTTCACTTCGCTTCAACCCGTATTTTAGCAAGACTGAATTTAATTTTTCATTACAATTTCGACTCGATTGCTTCAGGCCGTATAGAGATTTTTGAAGTTTACATACACGACCTGATTCATCGTTGAATCCATCTGGTTGATGCATATATATTTCTTCTTTCAGATCCCCATTCAAAAATGCAGTTACTGCACAATTTGATGAATCTCCAAATTAAATTTTGCGGATAATGCGATAAGATATCGAATGGAATTATATCTTACCACGGGTGCGAATGTCTCTTTAAATCGATCCCCTGTTTCTGTGAACATCCTTTAGCAACTAGGCGGGCTTTGTGCTTTGTTACATTACCATGAGCATCTAATTTGGTCTTAAATACCCATTTGCATGGAATTGGTTTGCGATCCTTTGGTAAATTCACCAGACACCATGTTTCATTCGTTGCAAGAGCTTTCATTTCTTCATCCAATGCTGCCTTCCATAAATATGCATTACTTCTATTCAACGCCTCTTTTGCCGACAATGGTTCATCGGATAACGACTGTTCATTGGCACTAAATGAATAAGACGGTGGTAGATAGTTTGGAAATTGCCGTTGATTTGCTATTCGATTAGATTGACGTAGTCCATTGTTCTCTTTAATTGCATTTTCTATCATCGTTTCTTCAGCCACATAGGTATCATCTGCGATGCATCAAAATACACGCTGGCATCAGAAACTACAGCTGAATTTGACTCATCAATCGGATGCACGGCTGGTATTTCTGGCTCTTGAATTATTTCATTCATTTCTTGTGAGACATTTGACGATTCTTCTTCACATTAGTCCCCTGAATTGGAAATGTCTGGTTCTATCGGCGAAAAAACAGAATTAATATTGTTGCGAGATTTATCAATTACCTCATTTTCGGTTTCACAAAAGATGACATCTCGACTCGTGACTATTTTTCGCGTTGCTTTGCTGTACAATCGATATACTTTTGATTCGCTGCTGTAACCCAATAGAATACATTCGATTGACTTCGGATCCAATTTGTCTCTTTTTTCTTTCGGCACGTGTACCATTGCGCTGCTACCAAACACACGAATATCTGACATATTTGGCTTCTCATCTGTCCAGTACTCGATTGGTGTATTATGTGTTTCTTCTCTGCATGGAATGCGATTTAGCAAATAAGCAGCCGTGTTAACCGCTTCAGCCCAAAATGATTTCGGCAAACCAGAATCTGCAAGCATACATCGTACTCGTTCCATGATTGTGCGATTTATACGTTTAGCTACACCAAGTTGCTCATGCACATACGGAGCACTTGTTTGACGTTTGATTCCAGATTTGGCCAATAAATCATTAAACTGTTTGTTGATGTATTCGGTACCATTGTCTCATCTGTAAATTTTAATTTTTCGAGACAATTGATTTCCAACCAAATTTTTATACTTGACAAACTCGCCGAACACTTGTGACTTCTGTTTTATCGGCACCACGGTAACATGTCTGCTATAATCGTCCACAAATGTAACGAAATACTTTGCTCCAGAACACGATTTCACAGGTAGCGGCCCACACACATCCGAATGAATGATATGAAGCAATGATTTTGCACGCGTACCCTTTTCTTTGAATGGAGCTCTAGTTTGCTTGCCAACTGCACAAACTTTGCAAACTTCTCTGTCGTTTTGTGGCTTAAATTCAATACCGATCGACGAATTTTTCACTTTCATCAAATTATTGTCACAAATATGATCCATTGTTTTTATAGCCACCATAGCTTTTTCTTTGAATTGAGTTTCATTCACTACACAATTCAACGGATACAAGTCATTGACCATTTTAGATAGGGAAATTAAGTCGCGATTACTATTAAAAATTTCACAAGTATCGTCTTCAAAACCGATTTTATTTCCATTTTTGGCCATTTGGCTGACAGAAACTAAATTTGCACATATGTTCGGATCAAATTTTACGTTTTTTAATGTCGCTGGTTTTCTCGTATCTAATTTCAACGAAACATCGCCGGCACTTTTAACATCAATTGATTCATTGTTCGCAATAGTTATCGTTCCCGAAACTTTACTGTTTACATTTAACAACGCATTATTGTTTTTTGTCATGTGTGACGTACCACCGGAGTCAACATACCATTTCTGTTTATGTGATGCTAACATAGCCGCGAATAAAACACTGTCTTTTTCGTTCTTTTCACTTTTACCGTTTTTCTTTGATTGGCCTTTTTTCTTCTTATTTTGGTAGCAAGATTTGGCAAAATGTCCGATTTTATCACAGATATGGCACTTAAATTGCTTTTGTTTACCTTTGGAAAACAATGCACCACCATTATTGTCATCTTTATCGAACTTCTTGTACTTAACAGCATATTTTTGACCGAATCGAGATCTAATTTTTCTTTTTGGTTTTCAATTGCTAACACAAGCGAATCACATTCACTCGGCATTCCCCCTAACATTAACGATGCTAACAATTCATTCTCCAAATTGAAACCGGCATTTTTACACTGATTTTTTCTTACTCGTATGATGTTCAGAATAGAAGAGTGATAGTCAAAAACTATGATAGTGTGATTAAATGTGTTTCATGTAATACATTGGAAATAAGTAATGTCTGATTTGACATAAATAGTTCATTCTATTTTCAACAATTATGTAACACCAAATCAATGCACGGGTCAAAACGTCATAAAAATTATAATTATTAGTTACCTATTATTAGAAAGCGACCAATACAACTTGGATTGAATGAGCGTTTCCATAACCTTGGAATGTATGGATATAACGAGGGACGAGGTTATGATTTGCATTTTTTTGGTACAGGTTGGACAAAGACTGATTTCCAACTCTTTAGGTCGGGGTTTTTATTAATTTATTTTTTGATTTATTTTTATTTTATTATTTATTTTTATTAATTTAAATTAAAGCATTTTAACTCGCGTCGTTTTAGTTTCGTGTTTGTTTCTTTTTTTCCCTTATTGCTTTTTTAATGAATCAGGGTGAATTTTGAGAAAATAAATTGAAACCGGCTACAAGCGTGAGGAATGTAATATATTGTTAATATTGTCGACCCCGGGAGATACACATGTGTATTAAATTTGAATAAAATCGGGTACACTTTTTAAAAAATGTGTATGGGCCACCGACTCTTGGGCCCGTTCGCTACAAAATTTACAAAGCTGTTACAACTGATCAAGGAATAAGTTCAGTTGTCTACTGCATTCCGTAGCGAGCAGTTCTGTACTTCCGCGCTTATTTCTAAATAGCGTGGCGTTGCATTACCTGCTTCCTTCTTTTTTCCTTTCTCTTCCCTTTTTCTACTCCTTTCGATTGACGCTGCTAAACGTGCTGGTGAATCGTTTTTGTTTACGTAACAATACAATGATCCAGTGTGTTTGGTTCTGTACTTTGTAGAGGCGGGCAGTATGTGATTGCTTTGTCAGTCGCTCAATTCTTAACTGCTGAAAAGGCATAACACTAGCTGCAGTTTGTGTTGAGTGCTGTCATTGTCCCTTCGCATCACGGATCGTCTCGATTGTGCCGGAGTGTGTGCAATATGACTGTGTGCGGATTCAGGGTTGACGTGTGCAACATTCGTGGGCTAAGATCGAATCTCTCGGCAACGTGCGTCCACTTAGCAGACCACAAACCTGCTATTCTGGCAAAAACAGAAGCCCAGGTTAATGCTGATTCCGACGCTTCGGATTTTAGTTTGCCTGGTTACAACTTGGTGATAGTATTTTTTCCCCACCGCGGTCTCGCCATCTTTCTACGTAGTGATGTAGCTTATTAAACTCAAGTACAATAAAACCATTGTTCCAACGCGGAATTTAACTTCAAAGCTCAAATTCAAAGTTTGTAAGCATGACACTCACTACTGCTTCATATAAAGAAGCTCTAATTTAGACAGTATCTCATCTTGTAGTGAGTAGATGCACTGTCTGACACTATAACTACAATTTTATCGCTTGGTCCATTTTTTGAAATCGTCATTGCGGGTAATTTAAATATACACAATTCAATATACAGAATTCCAGACATTAAGTCATAACGCTAATACCTTTGACTGTTTCTTACCTTACCTTATATAAAGAAAACCCCACTGTGGAAAACCGAACCAAATTTAAACGAGTCAGAAATGATTGAAATGCCTACCTTAGACAAGTCATACTCGACTTTGACTAGAAACTGAGACAAAAAAATACTTTACCGAAGGAAGTAAAATTTTGGTCATTCGTGAAACGAATTAAAAATACTGCCTCTTAAATTCCAACGCTCATTCACAATGACATTCCAACTGTCAGCTCTATATACAAGGCCAATCTCCTTGCTTCACATTTGGCAGATAGCTCCACGCTACCAGATAGCGCGTTGTCACCGCTGGTACTTGCAAAAGTCGAATCCTCTATAAGACAGACTTACTTCCGTACACGTCAAGTGGCTAGAGTATTAAATGATCTCAGCTTTTATAAATCTGCTGGTCCTGATAGTATTCCCGCTATAGTTTTGTAGAGGTGTTCTTCAACGTTGGCATTGCCACTGCGCAGGCTTTTCCATTTCTCTTATTCTTCTGGAGTCGTTCCAAGTAATTGGAAAACAGCCTTTATCCTGCCTGTTCCTTAAAAAAGGCGTACCGTCATCTCCTTCCTCGTACCGACTAAGCGCTAACATCGATACTTTCTAAGGTCATGGAAAAGCTGATCTTTCGTAAGCTTATGCAATACCTTGAATCACATTGGTTTATCTCACAAATTTGGTGAAAGCAAAGTGATTGCACTCGATATTTCCAAGGCATTTGACAGAGTCTGGCATCAAGCTCTTTTGTCCAAAATGAATGCCGATGAAATTGATAACGACCTGCATGATTGGACTAGTAACTACCTTTCTGGCCGTTCAATCCAGGTCGTATTGGACGGTTTCCAATCCAATGTTCACTGCATAAATGCCGGTGTTCCCCAAGGCTCTGTTTTGTCTCCGAAACTCTTTCTCATTTTTGACATTGACATTGACATCATAACAAGGTGGGGACTACATAATAGAGTTGAATCTAACGCTTCTAAAACCCAATGCTGTCTTCTGTGGTCCAAGCGTAATTTAAGTCCCCAACCTTTATACTGAATGGCTACTGCATCAAAGAAACTGAACAACTCTCAATTCTCGGTATGTGCGTCAACAACAAGCTTCGTTGAACGACCACATATTTGTCATCGCCAAGAATGTTGCGAGATCTTTAAGTTTTCTAAAACGATGCAAGATGTAATTCACTCCTTCAGATCTGGCTATTATTCGCCCCAAACTAGAACACAACTGTATTGTCTGGACAGGTGATTCCAAGACCACATTGCATCTACTATACAGAATTCAGAAAAACTTATTGGTGACGTAAATATCGCGAAAACAATCGAATCGCTTGAACATCGAAGGAAGGTTTTATAGCTTTTTTCACAAGCGGTGTTTTAAAGAAATATCCAGATGCATCCCGCCAATTCTCGAACCCATCCGTAATACCCGTATCTCAACTCGAGCCCACGGGTCCACCATTAAGCCTATCTTTGGACGTACTATCTAATTCAAAGATTCCATCTTTAGCCGCACAATAGTTATGTGAAAGGAATTGCCTGATTACGTGTTTCCGCATTTGTATGATCTGCAGTCATTTAAGATACACGTGCATACACATCTCATCTTTTCCTCTCCCTAATTCCCTAACGCCAATGCTGTACGGTAATCGTTGGATAGAAAGCAATAGACTATTTAACTGGGCTGCAAGATCTTCTGACCTTACAGTACATATTGGATTTTGACGTGACAACGTCTCACTACAAGTTTTAAGGGGTGCATGTTCAAAAGTTGAATGTTAGTTGTCACACTGTTATGTCCCATGTTAAGTGAGACAGTCTTATGATACACTGTTATGTCCCATGTTAATTAAATAGCATAATTTTATGAGAACAAGTGTAAGCGTTTGGTTAAGAACGAAAGAATAAATGTCAAAGACAGCAGAGCGATAGAATACGATTCTCTGTCACTTGTTTTCCAATGGCACACGGACACGCATCACCCCCTTTAAGTTCGATATAAATATAACTTTGTTATTAGAAGCAGAGTAAAATAAAAGTGATTTACCAAACATTATAATATTTTTAAGTTCGATATAAATATAACTTTGTAATTAGAAGCAGAGTAAAATAAAAGTGATTTACCAAACATTATAATATTTTTAAGTTCGATATAAATATATTTTTGTAATTAGAAGCAGAGTAAAATAAAAGTGATTTACCAAACATTACAATTGGCGACGAGGATTTAAGTGAACCAAGTGCATTAAACTAACAATTTTTTTTTTTGGGAAGAGTTCCACATTTCGATTTATCAGAAAACGAATGGAAGTTGTTCATAATACAACTCGAACAGTTTTTATTGCGAATAGTTTGGACGATCCAGATCCAATAAAGCGCCGCGCCATTCTCATAAGTTCCCTAAGTGAAAAAACATTGCGGTTTCTGCAGCAAATAATGCATCCCGTTGTGCCAGAAGCCGTTACTACATCGTACGACACAATTGTACAGGCAATGTCTGCTCATTTTTCACTGTTGTTTTCGGTTTTCGCTGAAAGGAAAACATTTTACGATGCAGTAAAAGAAAGAGATGAATCTTTGCAAAACTGGGCTGCGAGAGTGAGAGCACTAGCGGTGAATTGTAGTTTCAACAGCAATTTAGACATGGTACTTCGCGACAAATTCATCATGGGACTCGACAAAGGTGCCGAAAAAGACAAATTATTTTTTGAAGACGCAGCAACGCTGTCGTTAGAAAAAGCGGTGCAAATTGCCATGACCGTCGAGTGTGTGAAGCGGCAGTATGATGTACAGCAAGCAAGCAGCATAAAGGTGGAAAATTCAAACGAAATTTTTCGTATTGAAAACAACAACAACAGCAGCAGAAGCAAACCACAAGACAAACCAGCGTCAAAACGATGTCGTGTTTGCGGGTATACAAATCATAGCGAAAAACAGTGCAGATTTCGAAACTATAATTGCAAAAAATGCGGTCAACGGGGACACCTAAAAAAAATGTGCAGCAACACAGAGAGGGGCAGCAATGAAAGTTTAAATAAAAAAATCAATTACTTAGATTTAAATAATGATTTGTCTTTATTTTTTTGCAGTAGTCACGAACACCCGAAACCAATTACAGCTGAAGTGACCATAAACCAAATTCCATTAAAGATGGAAGTCGATAGTGGTGCTTCAATTTCTGCATTTTCACTAGAATTGCACAGACAGTACTTTTTAGACTGTGAGTTGGAGGAAACAAATATTGTGCTTCGGAATTACAATGGAGGAACCATCGAACCAATGGGAATTTGTAAACTGTTGACAAAATACAAAGATAAGTCCAAAATTATAAAATTTCATATAATTAAAAATGGTGGCCCACCGATTCTAGGTAGGGACTGGATGCATGAATTCAGTATTGAAATGCGTGACATTTTGTTTTTAAATTTCCAAAACGAAAGATCAATCAAAGACGAAAGGTTGTCAGACATTTTTCGTGAATTTAAAGAGGTTTTCGACGGCACCTTAGGCACGTACAACAAAGGCGTAGTAAAATTAAGGGTTAAAGAAAACGCTTGCCCAAAGTTTTTCAAGTCTCGTCGGTTACCATTTAAATTAAAAGAAAAGGTAGAGCTCGAGATTAATAAGTTGGTCAAATTAGGGGTACTCGAGCCAATAGATTATAGTGAATGGGGAACCCCAATTGTACCAGTTTTGAAAAAAGACGGTTCAGTACGTATCTGCGGTGACTTTAAGGTTACGCTTAATCCAGTGCTACTTGTCGACCAGTATCCGCTGCCCAAAATAGACGAACTTTTCGCAAAACTATATGGTGGCGTAGAATTTTCCAAACTAGATCTGTCGATGGCTTATCAGCAACTAGTTTTAGATGAAGACTCAAGAGATTTCACAACGATTTCAACTACTAAAGGACTTTTCAGATACACTAGACTCGTTTATGGCGTAGCGTCAGCGGCAGCAATTTTTCAAAGAACGATAGACCAGTTGTTTTCAGGCATTGAAGGTGTAGCTGTATTCATGGATGATGTGCTCATCACTGCCTCTGACACTCACACTCATCAAAAGAGATTAAAATTAGTTTTGCAAATTCTAAAAAGAGTCGGTTTAAAAGTGGCGTTAAACAAATATGAATTTTTTTCAAAATCCGTAAATTATCTTGGCCATGTTATTGACAAGAATGGGTTACATAGAGATAAAAAGAAGGTAGAGGATATCATTGCCTAGACCAACGTCTGTAACACTATTACAGTCGTTTTTAGGAGTCGTGAATTTTTACCGAAGCTTTTTACCCGATTTAGCCACAAAAGCTCACCCGCTTTATTCTCTTTTGAAAAATAGCCAAAAGTACGAATGGAAGGCGGAACAAGAAGAATCATTTCTCAGTGTTAAAAAGCTTTTGGCATCTGATCAGAGTTTAGCTCACTACGACCCAAGAGTGGATGTTAAGCTCATAGTTGATGCTAGTCCGATAGGACTTGCAGCAGTTTTGGTTCATGTTTATAATGATAAAATAGAACGACCTATTTCTTTCGCTTCAAGGAAGCTTTCAGAGACAGAACAGAGATATTCTCAAATTGAACGAGAAGCATTAGGTATCACTTTTGGGGTTAAGAAGTTTCACCAATATATTTTCGCAAGGAAGTTCACCTTAGTATCCGATAATAAGCCTTTGGTCGCAATTTTTGGGGCAAAAAGAGGAATACCTCCAGCAGCGGCAAATAGACTTCAAAGGTACGCACTACTATTATCGGCGTATCGTTTTGACATTCAGTATATTAACTCAAAAAAGAATATTGCGGATTATTTTTCTCGTTCTCCTGTTGACCCTGCCGAAGGGAACATAGATTCTGATGATATTTTCGTTAATTATGTCCAAGAGGATGGGTGTTTGCCTATTCAAATTTCTGACGTCAAGATCGAAACTCAAAATGATGAAATGCTCCAAACGGTTAGCAAGTATATGAAAGTTGGGTGGCCTAAGAAAATAATCGCCATCAAACTGAAGCCATACTTTTTAAGAAGGAATGAACTGTCAGAAGAAGATAGTTGCATATTCTGGGGTTATAGATTGGTCATTCCAGAGAAATTAAGGAATTCCGTGGTTGGCGAAATTCATAGGTCACATTTAGGCATCGTAAAAATGAAAGGTTTAGCCAGGGGATATTTTTGGTGGCCAAGTTTAAATCAAGATTTAGAGACAGTCGTTAAAGATTGTGAAGCATGTTTGCATAATTGCGACAATCCACCAAAAAGCGCTCTTTTAAGTTGGACATGGCCTAATAATTTTTGGGAGAGAATTCACATAGAATTTTCGAACGTAACTTCTTAGTAATTATGTACCAACAACTTTGAATGATAAAACAGAAAAAATCAATTTGAATATTAATGTAAATGACATAACCAAAGGTAACGAGAACACAATTGCTGTTTCTCCCAAGAGCAGAAAAATTAATTGGAAAGAGAAACAAATACCTAACAGATATTTTTTCAGGAAAAAGTAAATAAATTTAGTTGTCTCGATTCTATCATTCATATATATATTTTTTATTGTATAATTTTATCATTATCATTTCAATGTACATAGTTACTATTGATTTTTTCTTTATTCTCTAACATAACATCGTTAGAGAACAAGTGTAAACGTTTGGTTAAGAACGAAAGAATAAATGTCAAAGACAGCAGAGCGATAGAATACGATTCTCTGTCACTTGTTTTCCAATGGTACACGGACACGCATCACCCCCTTTAAGTTCGATATAAATATAACTTTGTCATTAGAAGCAGAGTAAAATAAAAGTGATTTACCAAACATTATAATATTTTTAAGTTCGATATAAATATATTTTTGTAATTAGAAGCAGAGTAAAATAAAAGTGATTTACCAAACATTACAATGTATATATAACTATATATATTATTTAGTTATTTATTGTATATATATATTTATTTTTATTGTAAGTAAAACTACTTTATCAATTCTGGGATATGGCCAAAAGGGGCTTGAATTTCGGGAACAAAGCCATTTCTGAAGCAATTCGTATGAAATTCGGAATTTAGGACAATATGCGACTATAAGACTTGTTCCTATAGAAATTTATTTTATTTATTATTATCTTCCGAGAAATTACTCTTAAAGATTACAGTACAAACATTTAGGGAAATAACTTAAAAATAAGATTATATATATATATATATACAACATTTATATACTTAAATCTAATTGGATATTTTTAGCAATTTTAACAAGTTATTTTTAAATAAATCCCTATTAATATCGAGGTCTAAATCAATGCAATATTTGTTGTAAGATATGCAAGCATTTGTTATTGGCTCATGTTTACCATAGTTGGTTCTATGATGTGAAATGTACAAAAAATCTCTATCTCTTAAGCACCGTTATGGTGCATAAAGCGGAATCAAATGCAATAAATCAGGGCAGCGTATATGGTACATGAGAATATCCCTAATGAACATAATTTTTTCGCTTTTGCAATAATATATTGATAATGCTGATGGAAATCTAAATTAGAGTCAAAGTATACACCCAAATCACAAAAGCTGGAAACTCTGGTGAGCGGTACATTACTAATATAATAATCATTTATTATGAGCTGCGTCTTTCTCGATAAGGTAAGGACCTTACATTTATTTGTATTAAAGTGTAAGTCATGTAAGTCACCAGTTAACAACATTGTTGATATCTAATTGCAATTTAAGGCAATCTATCCTTGAATCTATGGAAAAGTAAAGCTTCACATCATTAGCATATAACAAACATTTCACATGTTGAATGTAAAGTGGTAAGTCATTTATGAATGCCTGCTGTCAGTTAAGTAGTTGGATATCCATTTTAAAAAATTTCCATGAAAGCCCATTAACTTCATTTTCTTTATTAAGTTAACATGCTGGACTCGATCAAAAGCTTTCGAGAAGTCAGTGTAAACAACGTCAACCTGGTGGTTGTTTTCAAGCTCTGATAAAGAGTAATTTGAGAATAAGGCTAGATTGGATCCAGTTGATCGGCCTCCTACAAAGCCGTGTTGAAGTTCTGATATCTTGTTAGATAAAAAGGATGCAAGCTTTCTTTTTACAATAGCTTCAAAGATTTTTGGAACTAACGGCAATTTAGATATAGGCCTATAATTCTCGATATTTTGGCGTTGGCCATTTTTATGGATTGGAGTTATAAACGAAAATTTCCAATCTTTTAAGAATTCACCGCTAGCTAAAGACAAATTAAATATGTGTAATAAGGGCTTTAAGACGTTGAGCTTACAACTTTTAATATAAAGGGAGGGAATTAAATCAGGTCCAGTTTTACTATTATTATCTAGATTAGATAGTTCATATAAGACCTCCTCCTCAGTAAGAAAAAGCTGACCAATATCTGTTATTTGGTGCCCGAGATATTCGACATTATCGGAATCGACACAGGGGTTAGCATAATTTGACTGAAAACAAGATATTTTTGTAAGACATATTAGATGGCAAGCCAAAGTACTTTTTTTTGCTACTCAAAAAAGACCAGAAACTTTTTGGATTAAGCCTTATATTATTTTCAATAGAAAGAAGATATTGTTTATAAGTAAAATCTTTTAAGAATTCATACTCCTTACGTAATCGCAGAAACTTCATACGCAGGGAACTGTCCGAATGGTTGCTTTTTGCATTTTATTTAAAATATTTTTTAATCTTTTTAAACTTTTGTTGAACCAAACTGGCTTATTTCCATACGGAAACTTCATTTTAGGAATGAATAAATGGAATGTACGAAAAATAGTGTTAGTAAAAACTTCATTACAAGATGTTAAGTTTAAGTTCGCGAAAATTTCATCCCACTTAACCGTTGCTAAGAAATGATTTATTGCATTGTAATCTGCTTTTACAAAGTTGTAATCGTAATTAATCTTACTATTATATGCTGTATCAATATATGAAAATATACTAAAATTAAAGTTTATAAGAATACACTTATGATGTATTCCATCCATTAATAAGGGAAAGTCAGCTGCACAAAGTGTAGCTTCCAATTCCTTATGAATAAAAATTAAATCTAAAATTCTGTTTAAGCTATTTTTAATATTATTAATTTGTATAAAATTCATTGAAAACATTTTATCAATGGTTTCAATTTCAATAGTTTTAGATAAATTATATGGCATTTCTCTTCATTTGAAAATGACCATTCAATGTTTCCTAAATTAAAATCACCTATTACCACAGCAAATGAATTTTCATCGAAAGATTCTATTATGTAATTGATGTTATTTATATGAGCATTATAAATTTCAATTGTACTGCTGGGTGGTATATAACTGATAAAATAATATATTTTTATTAGATCTCTTTTATCAGAAATAACACATAATTGAACACATATTTGCTCGATTTCTAGACTTATGTGATCGGGTAAAATTATTTCCTTACTATTGAATACAGATCTAAGGGCAAACAATACTCCACCGCCTCTTAAATGTCCAGAGAGATCAGCATTTCGGTCCTTTCTGTATACGATGAAATCGGAGTTAAATATTTCTGAAGAATAAATGGCATCATGTAACCAGGTCTCAGTTAAAGCTACAGCATTGTATAAACAGTCTTCAATCGCAGTAAAGAGTTCTCTTAACTCAGTGCGACATCCGCCAACATTTTGGTAATAAACAGAGAAGGAATCGAAGTTAACAAGTGCATTGATTGTATTGGTCCTATTGGTAGAATGGTTATTGATATTCTTGTATGTGTTGTTTTCTGCAAACACACAAGAATGAGCAGAAACAGCTTCTGCACCAGCAGATGAGAAGTCTATTGTTATTTTGTTCTGTCGTTTTCTGCTGGCACAACGTTTTTTGGCATAAAGCGGAACGGACGAACTCTTACAGCGACTGGCCAAAGAGCAGGTTTGAACAGCTGATCATATAGCGATGATGAGATCCCCAATTTGAAATTTATACTCTTGAGTAAGTTTTCATCGGTTCCTCTCTTTAAAAGTTTATAGCACCGCATATGACACTCATTTATGCTTGCTCTTTTTTTGACATATTTTATTATATCGTCCGTAGAAGTCGTCGAGGCAAACGATGATACATAAACCCATTTCAAAGCTTGTACCACTTTTAAATCAGTGTTGTCATTATCGCCGACAACTTGCTTTATGATCTCTTTATTTTTCCGCGTCCGAACAACTGTCTTATTTTTCACAGTATTGCGTCTAATATTTTGGGAGCTAGAAGCAGCAATAACTGTGTCAAAAGTACGTGCAGAAGGTAGAGCGGATGGTGTAGAAAAATGTTGATCATTTTTATTAGATGCAGTTGCAACAACCGATGCAAAAGAAGGAGATAGAGTGATGTCCACTTCTTCAGCAGCAGCCAAGGCTGGAGCGGTCGCAGAGCGGAGCGTCGCACCATCTGTTGTTATGTTTTTATTAACACGTAGGTCATTCACCTTTTGTACACTAGTGCAAAGAGATAATTTTTTACCACTTTTGTCCTCTACAAAGTCATTGAACTTTATTTTTAGTTCTGCTAGCTCTTTAGATATATCAGAGAGCATTATCATGAACACTGACGACGTTTTGGCGCAATTGATACAAGAAAAAAAAATCGATCGTTATTTATTAGAACATCGCAGGATTTATCATCCAGCCCGGAACATACTTTATGATAGCAATTCCCGCAGAATTTGCACACAACGGCTTTGTTATTTAAAACAGGCCGTGAACAACTGATACAGTAAATATCGCAATTAGACATTGTTACAATATATCCGCACTCGATGACTGTTACACTGAGACTGAAATATGGTCATCATGGTCTGGAATTTCGGGAACTATGCAATTTCTCAAGCGAATTTCGGGAACTTATGTTTTCAACGTTTCGTATGAAATTCGGTATGTAGGACTAAGAGTTTTTTTTATAACTTGCGCACGCGTTAAGGGGTTCGCACCCTTATAATGTTCGGCTATGTGGTTGGCACAGCGTTGGCGTTAAGGAAAGGCCGCAAAAAAGAGAAGATGTCTATGAGCTTGTGTTTTGAATGCCTGTGTGTCATAGTGCTGTGGAAAGACATAGCTTGGCAGAGCGGTCCCCATACGTGTTGTACGGTGTAAGAA
The DNA here is from genome assembly GCA_947095585.1 of Nephrocerus scutellatus. Classification (NCBI taxonomy): domain Eukaryota; kingdom Metazoa; phylum Arthropoda; class Insecta; order Diptera; family Pipunculidae; genus Nephrocerus; species Nephrocerus scutellatus. The sequence goes on along the minus strand of OX352762.1, from coordinate 58,480,751 downwards.
CGAGTCTCTGGACTTAACTGTACGTCCGAAGATGGACTGATGACCATTTAGAACGCCACGAGTATTGCCCTTGAATTCAAGGAGAGGTGGCAAGCAGCTGGCTATTTCTCTTGACCACCGCTGGTGGAAGAAGCGATAAAACAGTGACAAGCAGGAGACGTTCCTGCGGTGTTCAAGCGAATCTATTGATTTCACAATGTTTTCGTCACCGATAAGTTCTATCGCACGGCATGGGGTTTGGATAAGTTTAGACTAAAGGAGACAGCATTGAAAGTGTTAAATTCTACTCGATTGTTTTCTCCCCATTTTATTATGCTGTCCAGGTCTGAACTTAACGTGGAGCAAAAAAGCTTGTTGCCAAACTCTGTGAAATGCCTTAAAAATATCGATTGCAACAGCTTTGCTTTCACCAAATTTATGCAAAGACGGGGGGTTCCACTGTTCGGTGAGACATATCACAATCACCAGTAAAACGTTGCCAACGAAATCTGCACTGCCGGTCACTAAGGATTTCGTTGGTTTCAAGATATTTCATGAGCTGAAAATTGATCAGAGTTTCCATGACCTTGGAAAGAATGAATGTAAGTACTATGGGTCGGTACGAAGAAGGAGACGACGGCTCATCTTTTTTGGGGTTTGGCTGGACAAAGGCTGTTTTCTAACTTCTCAGGAAGAATCGTGAAGAATATGATAGATGGAAAAGCTTACACAACGCTAATGCCAGCTTGGAAAAACACTTCTTCAGAACTAATGGGTAAATACCATCTGGAACTGCGGCTTGTTACGTTGGTAACATGACGGTTCCAAACCCGGGTAAATGAGGAGATTTTTCCTTATCCAATGTGGAACAGCATACGCCGATCGATGCATGGCTAAGAGGGGGCTTAGTCGCTAGTATGCGGACTCTGAATACCTGGTGACCTTCGGTTTTAATTAGCCCTCCCTTGGCATACCAGGCTCTGACAAGGATGACCGGTTTTCTCGTTGGTAAAAATAGAGGACATAATTAAAAATTAAAAGAGCAATGCATCATAGAGCGCATCAACCTCTGGTCCTGCTATGGAGCAACCCGTTGTATCCCGAGAAGCCAACGGCCAACCTCAGTCTGGCCTTAACTGTACGGTCTGCTGTTGTTCAGCCGTATATTTTAAAGACTTCGGAAGGGCCCCTTTTGAATCTCGCTAGGGTGTTGGAATCAAGGATGTGAGGAATCCACTTTTGATTCTGACGCATCTACAGTTGTCGATGCATGTAGTGTCCCGCCCCTTCCATTCAGCGCGAAGTCAAGCGTAAAGAATGTTGCGAGATGTTTAGGTTTCCTAAAACGATGCAAGATGTACTTCACTCATTCAGATCTGGCTAGTATTTACAAGGCGTGTATTCGCACTAAACTGGAATACAACTTTATTGTCTGTCCAGGTGCCCCCAAGACCTCATTGCATCTACTAGACAGAATTCAGAACCGCCCGTTAAAACTTATTGGTGACGTTATATCGCGAAAAAATTGAATCGCTTGAACATTGTAGGAATGTTTCTTGTTTTTTACTGTTTTTACAAGCACTTTTCAAAAGAAATATCCAGATCACTCCGCCCATTTTCGAACCCATCCGTAATACCCGTGCCTCAACTCGAGCCCACGGGTCCACCATTAAGCCTATTTTCGGACGTAATAACCAATTCAGAGAATCCTTCTTTAGCCGCACAATAGTTATGTGGAACAAATTGTATTGTAATTGCAATTGTGTGATAACTTTAGTCTGGCCTTACACATGTTTCACGCATGGCCAAAGACAGAGAAAGTGCTCTTGTTTTTGCCAAAGCCGCCCCTTCCATTCAACGCGAAGCCGCGCGCGTCAGGTTAGAGGACCAAACACCACCGGCATCGGCTGTCAAGTAGGCCAGCGCAGGACCTTTACCTGATGTTCCCACTTTTAGCCAAGTGGCTAGTGCCGTCAGGTTGGGTGTTGTCCCGACCGACCTGACAATAAACCCCCTCATAACTGAGCAAATGGCTCTTGTTCAAAAGGCGGTTGTAGGCATATCAATTGGGATGGCCGATAGTGGCGTTTGGCCAAATTTTTCCGGCTCACATCTCAAATCGGGATGGCTAGTCTTCATCTGCTCAGACAGTGCTACTGCTGGGTGGATGCGCTCGAACTTTGAGAGAATTAGAGCCAAGAGTGGATTGACCGTGACGCTGGTGGAAGAGGGATCCTTCCCTAAACCACACATCGTCCGCGGTTTCTTTATAGAGCTCGCCTCATAAAGATTCTTGCTACTATATACGCGCAAAACGCCGATTTGCAACAAAGTCATGGAAGATAGTTCAGAGGAAGAAGGAAGGTGCGCTGCTTCAACTAGTCCTGGCGGTAGATGACGCCTCCATGATAAGCTAAATACCTGCAAAGGTATTGTAAACTACCGTTTTAGCCAGGATAAGCTGATCCTTAAGAGCAGCTACTGGGATACATTCCTACTATCTGGAGACAGGTAAATGTGATATTTATCCCCAAACCATAGTGCAGCAGAGAAGGACTATCCATCAATCTTTTGCAAAACCATTCTAGTGCCTTTCACGAAAAGAACACTGGTCGATTTGAGACCTATCATCATCAAATAAAACACGTTAGATTATTTCAGTAAGGTTAAATATCTCGGTGTCATCCTTGATAAACTGCTTAACTGAAATTCTCATATCAAGTCCGCCATAAAACGCACAACTAGGGCCTTGTGAGCCAGTCGACGGCTCTACGGTAGAACTTGGGGTGTAAATCCTAAAATGATACATATGATGTATACAATGATGGTGAGACCTTTTATCACGTCCGCGGCCATCGTTTGGTGGCCGAAAGTACTTGAACGGACAACAGCAGCTAAGCTTCAGAAGCTACAAAGAAGTGCCTGGCAATAATCCATTGTGAGACATTCACTAGACAAATTCGGTTAAAAGGAGCGGTATGTTGTGTTTTGTGTTTTTTTTTTGTTATGTATGATCTCAGAGTGGATCGCGGTAACATACGTGGGCTGAGAACGAATTTTTTCGTTGTGTTTAATTATGTACATGTCTACAGGCCAGCAATTCTGGAACTGAGTGAAACTCAGGTATTTGATAATTCTGATACATCGAAATTTAATCTGCCTGGTAATAACTTGGTGCCATTATTTTTCCCTCGATGCGGACTATCTGTGCGGCTATCTATGTCCGGAGTCATGTTGCCTTTCATCTTTTGCCTCAATTCAGCCAAAGTTTGATGCACTCTCTGATTCAATGTCACAAAACATCGTAAAAATGAAATCGTTTTTGCGGGCGAATTCAATGTACAGAATTCTCGGTGGCTTCGCCATTCTGGCCAGACAAAACCCGAAGGAAGGATAAATACTCCGTCAATGTAATTTCGCCTCTAGGCTCGTCAGACCATTGTATAATATCAGTTAATTTCTCGTTAATAAGCCACGCAAGCAAGCTCATAGACATCTCCGCTTTTTTCCTTCTTTTCCTTCACGCCCACGCTGTGTAAAGGATATAGCCCAGCATTTTAACGGTGTGAACCCCTTTAAGCGTGCGCGAATTATAAAAAAAAAGGTATAACGGGTGCCATGCGCACCTGCCCTACGTCTACATTCGAAGCTGTTGTAGGGCTTTCACCCTAGCATATCTTCATCAGGAAGACGGGTACAAACCGGGTGACTATGTGGGCCATCTGAAAGTTCTTGCCTCAATTCCTTTCCCAGTACTATAGCACTATCACCGAAATTATGGTCAGGGAGCACTGTTTCAGAACGAAATTTGAGGTAGAAATATTGGACCGGGTAAACAGGCGCAATGGTGTTCCGGCACTGGACGCTAGAGGATTGCAGGCAACGAATCAGCAGACGAAGTAGCTAGGGCTGGTTCGGACTCTGCGTTCATAGGACTTGAACCCTACTGTTGTATCAAATGGGCTGCCACCACAGCCTACTGGGTCCCGGGGCTAAAGCAATCCAAATAATTGATCTCCGCGAATGCCCAGTACTATGTTTGTTAAGGAGACGCATTTTTTAAAAGGAAATATGCTCGACAGCGAAATTGAGGAATTCTGGACATACTATCCTTTACTAGGGAGGTGGTACGTAAATTAAAATAAAATCACCCTATGATACAATAGATCTTTTAGGTCGCAGTGTCTGCCATATGGGCTAGAGTTATAGGGAAAAAAATTGTCTGGAATTTCGGGAACTAAGCAATTTCTTACGCGATTCATATGAAATTCGGTATGTAAAACTAAGATGCGAATATAAGACTTGTTCCTATGGCAATTCTGGAAAATGGTCATTATGGTCTGGAATTTCTGGAACTAAGCAAATTCTCAAGCGTTTCGTATGAAATTTGATATGTAAGACTATGCAATTCTGGCATATGATCATTATGGTCTGAAATTTCGGGAACTACAACTTCTCAAGCGATTCGTATGAACTTCGGAATGTAGGCCTAAGATGCGACTATAAGACTTGTTCTTATGGCAATGAATTGCCGGCAGCCACAGCAAAGCAATGGACGCACAACCAAACGTGCTTAAAATTCCGGCAACCACAGCAAAGCAATACCGACAGCCATAAGAAATGGCATACAACCTCAGGTGTGTAAATGGCCATATACACATTTTTAATTCAAGTAGATAATTAAAGTAAAATTTACACACTGTTTTTGCAAATTATTAGTTTGGTTCGGCAACTTTTGTCCATAAAATTGTCGAATTGCTTGCGGCCAAGACCACTTGTAAAAGTTCTTAGCTCAGCGAACTAGGCAGATTGTTTAAAGCTGTGAAAATCAGAACTACCCTTCCTTCCGTGCTGTGTTGCCTTGATTCATAGGCCTTCGGTGTTTTCTCCGTGCTGTCGTGCATACTTCCATAGGCTTTCGACGTTCCCTCCGCGCTTTGCTCCATAGGCCTTCGGTGTTTCCTCCGTGCTGTGTTGCCTTGCTCCACAGGCCTTCGGTGTTCCATCCGTGCTGTCGTGCAATTTGTTACACGAATATGTTATTTATGAGCCCTGGAAGCCGCTGAGTGCTACCTCAGCTGAAAAACACAGTTACAACTTTAACAGACCATCATCACAAACAAAGACAGCAACTTTGACAGCAATATAAGAATTTTTCCATGAGTGCGAATTGTAAATGAAGTTATGTCAAAAGACAAAGACACTCAACCAAACGAAGTCAAACAACGAGCAAGCCAGCTGTAGCAGCACTGAAAGACCCAGATGTGAAACTGCAATATGTTTCCCGGGTACAACAGTCTATCTCTGAGATACAGCCCCAAACCCTAGAGTCTAAATGGAAAAAAACAGTAAATGCGTATACGGAAGCAGCCTCAACCAGGTTATCCCGACAAAACTGGAAAGGAATGGATATTAGATAGCACAACAGATAGAGTTAAACGCGGCTTCGGGTGCCGAGCGAAGCCCATTATAGCGGAAGTATAGGGATCTGGACCGGCAAGTTGGCCGTTCATCATCTACGCAGAACTCCTTCAAGCCGACGTCGAGTTAACTTTGCGAACATTGCATGCGATATATCAAGATATCTGGGAATCTGAATCCATTCCATCGTGGTTAAAAGAAGGCTTAATAGTCAAACTCCCCAAGAAAGGTGATTTGAGCAATTGCGAAAACTGGAGAGGAATTACCCTGCTAAACACCATAAACAAAGTGATCTCCTCTATAATAGCTAAGCGCTTACTGAATGCGTTAGAGCCAATTTTGAGAAATGAACAAGCAGGATTTCGCCCAAACCGTTCATTGAACAGTCAGTTGAGTATCGCTCTCCTCAGTATATGGTTTTTGTAGATTTTAAACGCGCTTTTGATAGCGTAGGCCGAACATGATGTGGCACATCATTAAGGAGCTTTACCGCGACTCAACATGCCGCGTCATTCATAAAGGTCATCTTGGCTCACCTTTCAACATCTACTCGGGAGTCAAGCAAGGTTGCACCATCTCACCATATCTGTCTCCTATCACAATCGCTAGGTGACATGGAGCGAAAATCAAACTCACTATAACTCCACGCTAACAAAGTGGGTTTAAAAATTAACGTCTCAAAAACAAAACTACTTCGCTTTAACGCTAACGAGCTCCGACAAGGGGATAGTGGAACATGTGATCTCTCGATTGACGGACATCAGATAGAGGAAGTCGATAAGTTATTTTATTTGGGCAGCTGGATGTCAAAAAATGGTGGTGCTGACTCGGATGTGTGCTATCGTGTAAACAAGGCGCGTCAATCCTTGTTGATTCGTCATTCAACTTTATTATTTATAATATTGATTCCCAATTTATTTTTAATTTGAACTTTTTATGGGTACCCTACCCTGTTGTTGGGTGTTTTATTGTACAACATAACTTGTATTTCACACACACACACACTCATGTACATTATAATATTGAGAACTAATAATGTGAGAAAAAGCATACATTTTTGTGCTTGCGTTTTTTTGTTCTAATAAATCTGTCAACGAGAAAAGAAGTAGCTCGCAGTAAAAAAAATTTATAAATAAAACATTAGTGTTCGTTTTTTTTAATGTGCTAATAATATTCGCTCGGTTAGTTGAACCGTACATCAACATTGGTAGCAGAGCAAGGTTCATTTTTGAGAATTTTTAGTACTACGTAAAATAAAATATTTTTGTTTTGTGGTTGCTGTGCGTCGTTCGCCATTACTGCGAATTGAAAAATTGGTTTTGTTTGATTGCTTCGTAAAATAAAATAGTGTTGTTTTGTTGTTGGTGCGCGTCGTTCGCCATTACTGCGATACGATAATTTGATTTTTTTGCAGTATATAAGCGCATTTGAGAGCCACTCCAACGTTTTTTAAATTTCGACACGACGAATAATAATTCATCACAGGAAATAAGTGGTGCTTTCGTGAGTGCGTATTTGAGCAGCGTAAACTTCGACGTCGACGCAACATCAGCCGCTATTTTAGGCAGTACCGTTGTTTGAAAAATTACCAGTTGGTGCGACCAGTTGTTCGCACACTTTCTCGTTGATGATCAAAGTTAACAGTATTTTTTGCTGCTGGCTTTAACATACTTTAGTTTCACACTTTCTTGTTTCTGATCACAATTGCCTGTATTTTTTGCTGCTGGATTTAACAAATATCGGTGAAAAAGACAAATCATGCCTCCCAAAAATGATAATAAGTCAAAGGGGCAAGAGGAACGAAAGAGGATGATTAAGCTGTTGAGCAAGTCCCGCGTTCAATTAATGAAATTGCAAGGCTGGTTTGACTCTCATGGAAAATCTGCAAATTTGGAGTCACTAGAGGTGCAACTGGAGCTGACCGATGCTCACTACAAGCGATGATACGAATATGATGAGATGATCACGGAGCTAGTCGATGCAGACGAAAATAAAAAAGTCGTGCTCGAACTACAGGATTATGATCAGGTTTACGTCACCGCCAAAGGAAATTTGCCAGCTCTCATCAAAATGAAGACACCTTCTCACAAACCACCCGTAGCCGACATAAATCAATCTGTTGTAATGGCAACAAAATCCGTCCAGCTTCCGAAATTGCAGCTTCTAAATTTTCGGGGAATTACGGCGAATGGTTGGACTTTAAGAACGAATTTGTTTCCATGGTCGTTGAGGATGCTGATTTAAGAGATGCATTAACAAAGCTCTCATGTTCCAGACTCACATCAATGACATTATTTTTATGTCTGCTGTCGGAAAGGAGTCTGCTAATAGTATTCGGGAGATGCACGATCGAGTCACCGCTCACTACAGGGCTCTTAATTCATTGGGAAGCAAAGTTGAGCTCGTTGAAAATTTGCTGATCTGCCTAATGCTGTCGAAATTGGATTTAACAACAGCCATCAAATGGGAGGAGTATACAACCGATGACATAACAACATGGGAAGGATTTTGTACGTTTCTGGAGAAACGTGCCTCTACTCTGGAAAAAGTCGACTACAACAAAAGGCAATCCAGTCGAAATCCCGCGCAGCCAACAGCTGCCCGGCAATTAAATCAAAATCGTCGTAGCCACTTGGCATTGGTGTCATCGAGTCCGTCTACCATACTGTTGTGTATGGCATCACTGCTGTGTATGTCATCACTGTTGCCGATTGTCATATTTGTCTTATTCGCTCTGCGACAGAGAAGATTTCTCTTACACACTCACTTCTTGTTCGGACAGCGCAGTAGAAGCTCAATAATTTTAAGCATATATATTTCCGAAACTAATTAAATAATTAAATTGTTTGTTTAAAAATTAATGTTTTGTTTCAATCGCACCCAAACATAAAATTGGCGCAGTCGGGTTAGTTAAATAATTGAACTAATAAAGTGTTTCAATTGTGTATCGCGTAGAAATAATTAAAACATTCAAGGAAAAACGGGAATTTTCGCATACAGTTTTTGCTGCTTTACTGCCATATACTGCCTTAGTATTCTGCAACGTTATCGTGCCGCGTGTTTTAGAATTCATTTTTTTTTGCAATATTTTCAATACTGAATAAAAATTTTGGTCGAAATTTTTTTTTTGTTATTGGATGGACCGCAAGCACGACGACAAAATAGTAAAAAATGAGGAATCGTCTGGTGCTTCACAATCCAACGACAGTTTTGGCTGTAAAATTATTGCAGAAAAGATGTCGACTCCAATCACTAATTGTATGGAACCGTTCGATTTCTCAACTCCGAAGAGATGGGCGAGTTATTCTGTACGTTTTAAATTGCAAGCCAATGAGATCAAGGCAGAACCGCGAAAACGAGCCATTTTCCTAACGGTTTGAGGACTGCAACTTTTTGATCTCCTGGTCTCATTGGCGCCACCGAAGGAGGTAAGTACGCTTAACCTAGCAGAAATCAAAGAGATATTAAAAAATCATTTTTCTCCAAAACCCTCCGAAATCGCGGCGTTTTACATGTTTTTAAGCGAACCCAACTACCGGACGAGCTTTTTGTATCATACATCGCAGAATTACGTCGGTTGGCTGTGGTTTGTAATTTTGGTGTCTCCTTGGAAAAAATGTTGTGCAATCGGCTAGTCTGTGGTATTCGAGATGAAGGGCTCCAACGGAACCTCCTTGCCGAGACCGGTCTTAATTTGAACAAAGTTATCGATCGCGCCCAAACAGCCGAATCAGCAACAAAGAATTTACATGATATTCGTCATGCGGAAAAAGTTCAGCAAATCCTGAGACCGCAATTTCAACAAAAACATCAAAATCGACAACAATGTACAAGTCGACCTTGTAATGGATGTGGTGCATCACATGTCCGTTCGTCATGCCCACATTTAAATACAGTATGCAAGTCTTGTGGAAAAACTGGTCACATCCAAAGTGTATGCCGATCTTCTGCTATAGCAACACCGTCCAACACAAGGAACAAACTACACGATCATCTCGTCCAACACATTTAAATCAATTTGGCCTTGCTCTAAACCAGAAATCTCGAAATGTGAGTTGAATTTATTAAATTTGCAACGAAATCACATCCCAATTGTCGGGGTTATCGACGTAAACGTGTCCTACAATAGCAAAACCATCGAAAATCTGACGATTGTTGTTGTAGAGGGCACACGATCAAATGTATTGGGCTGTAACTGGTTTTCATCGTTATGGATCAGTTTGCAGGGAGTCAACCGTATCGATTCCGACCAATCAGTCCAGTCCGTCGTCAAGAAATTCCAGCATCTATTTAGCAATGAGCTAGGCTGTTATACCGGTCCGCCAGTGTCATTGCAAATCGATTCCACAGTTCAACCAATTCAATTCCCTCCTCGCCGAATTCCAATCGGCACCAGGGGTCAAGTCGAAGCTGAATTAAATCGATTGATGGTTCAAGGGATTTTGGAATCGGTCGAATACTCGCACTGAGCCACACCCATCGTGCCAGTACCGAAGAGCGATGGCACCGTTCGAATTTCTGAGGACTACAAGTCAACACTTAACAAGGCGACTGTTTCCAAATTCCAGCAATTAGCACACTGTTGTCGCAAATCGACGGAGGAAGCGTCTTCGCTAAACTGGATTTAGCACAGGCGTATCAACAATTGTCAGTTGATCATAAATCGTCTATGCTTCAGACGATTGTAACCCACAAAGGAGCCTTCCGAGTTACCAGATTACAATTCGGAATCTCATCCGCTCCTGGGATATTTCAAAATTTCATTGAGGGGTTGCTCAGAGGTATTGAAGGCGTACTTCCATATTTTGATGATATCGTTGTCACCGCGTGCGACGAAATCCAACTGGCTGAGCGATTAACCGAAATTCTATCCAGATTTGATAAGTACACCCTTCGCCCTTCGCCTTAAGCTTACAAAATGTAAATTTGGCGTACCAACAATAGATTTTCTTGGTTACAAAATCGATGGATTGGGAATTCGTCCAACCACTGAGAAGATCCACACCATCAAAAATGCATCCCCACCGAATGACAAGAAACAACTACAAGCGTTCTTGGGTCTCTTGAATTTTTACCACACATTCCTTCCGCAAAAGGCAACTGTCGCCGAACCATTGCACCGTCTTCTTGACCAGAACAAGAAATGGAATTGGACAAAAATTCACCAAGAGGCTTTCGATGATCTTAAAAATAGGTAGCATCTGGCCAAGTTTTGGTACACTACAATGAAAAACTGCCTCTCTTGATAGTGTGTGATGCCTCGCCATATGGTCTGGGTGCCGTACTCTGTCACCGTATGACCGACGGAGCTGAAAAGCCTATTTCGTTCTATTCGAAAACCTTGTCAAAAGCACAGCGGAATTATGCACAGATCGATCGCGAATCAGTCGCCATCGTAGAAGGAGTCAAAAAATTTCATGAATTTTTGTATGGTCGGAAGTTCACAATCACAATCCGGACAAACAAACTCCAAAAATAGTTTCGTCTCCAATGCTTCGCCGCATAATTTTTCTGAGTGCTTACGTATACGATATAGTTCATCGACCAGGAAGGAAAATGGGAAATGCTGATTTTCTAAGCCGCCTGCCTATGCCAGCAGCTGAATCAACGTCGGACGAAAGCGAAGAGGTTCTTATGATCGATACAATTGCGAAGCCTGTGCTCGACGCTGAATCTTTAGCGAAAATAACATCAAAAAATCCGATCTATCAGAAAGTTCTAAGCTGGGCGTTTAGGGGGTGGCCGGAAAAGCTTCCTTCCGGCGAAGAAAATCTCAAGTCACTCGGCGAAATGAAATTTCGTGCCTTAGAGGATGTTTATTATGGGGAAACCGTACAATCATTCCACCTGAAGGTCAAGCAAAAATGCTCTACATTCAGGTCATCCTGGAATTGTCCGCATGAAGGCTTTGTTTCGAAGCTACGTTTGGTGGCCCAGCATTGACGGTGATTGTGGACAGACAGTTAAGACATGTCAACCTTGCTAAGAGAACAGACCAGAGAACGAACAGGCAGCTGTTCACTATTGGGAAAAAAATCACAGCGACCGTGGTCTCGTCTTCACATTGACCATGCCGGGCCGTTTCGAGCGAAGATTTTCTTCATCGTTGTAGAATCTTTCTAAGGTATTCATCGAAAATCCACATCGTCACAAATGAGTATCCAGTGTCTTCGTTCACTTTTCGCCACTCATTCTTCAGTAGTAAGGAAACAAGATTCGTTGAAGATCGATAAACAACCGAGACGTTTTCAAGAGAATGATCGGGTCTGGTCAAGAAATTACGCCAGAGGATCTAAGTGGATCGCCGCCATCATTCAAGCAGCCACTGGCCCATTATCGTATAAAGTACGTCTTGAGTCTGGACAAATTGTTAAACGCCACGTTGATCAACTCAGTATTGAGACACCGTTATTAGTTGGTTCGCCGAAGAACAAATCATCGACTGTCTTACCGAAAACTCGACCACCGGTCGACCAACCATCAGAACCTGAAACAGTTGTATTGCCCGACAACGACCAGAAGAAGATTTCGGGTTCGCCACCAACATCTACTCAACAGACACCTGTAAGAAGATCAGCTCGTCAGCGAACCGCCCCGCAGTTCTTCACAGCTGGGCGTTAGGGGGTGTTGTGTATGGCATCACTGCTGTGTATGTCATCACTGTTGCCGCTTGTCATATTTGCCTTATTCGCTCTGCGAAAGAGAAGATTTCTCTTACACACTCACTTCTTGTTCGGACAGCACAGTAGAAGCTCAATAATTTTAAGCATATATATTTCCGAAACTAATTAAATAATTAAATTGTTTGTTAAAAAAGTAATGTTTTGTTTCAATCGCACCCAAACATAAAACATACCTTCCTGTATAAAATGCAATTCACAGGATCATGGATTAGTCGGTTGTCCCAATTTTTCCGCGCTCCCTCCCGTTGAGCGATATCAATACGCGAGCAATAATCGGATTTGCGTGTTATGCCTTGGAGGAAAGCATTCTTCGAGAAATTGTCGGGTCTCATCATGTCAACGGTGCCACAAACGTCACCATACCACGCTCCATTTCGAGACAGTTACTAGAACGGTCCCGACAACAAGAACGGTTTCATCATTTAACGCAGAATTTTCGAAAGGCACAAATTCGCAGAAAGTTCTTGTCGCCTCAGCCGATATTCAAGATGAGTCAGCTATATTAGCCACCGCCATCATCTATGTGCTTGACAATAAAGGTTCACCGATTTCATGTCGTGCATTATTGGACAGTGGCGCTTCAGCGAATTTTCTTTCCGAGAGGTTCGCGCAAACATTAAACTTAGAACGGCACAGACTAATGACATCCATTGGAGGAACCGGATTGTCAAGCATTTCATCAAAGGGGTTCTGTCGAATTACCATGTAAGGTGGGAAAAAAGGTCTACGTGGCTCTCTTCGTGTGCATGATTACCAAGGCAGTTTATTTAGAATTGGTAATCGATTTATCAACGGAAGCATTTGTACGTGCGCTCAAACGTTTCATCGCTTATCGGAGTATGGTTACCAAGATCTATTCGGATAACGGAAAAAATTTTCTTGGGACCGCCAATCAATTGCGGGAAGTTCAGGAGATACTGGCAAGTGACACAAACATCATAAAAGAAGCTTGCGCCAGCGCTTGCGTAGAGTGGACATTTATACTCCCTCTTTGGGAGGCCTCCATCAAAATTATGAAGCGTCTTATCCGTAATGTCGTCGGTGAAACAGATACTACAGTAGATGACTTGCAGACAATTATTAAACAGGTGGCAGCTGTGATAAACTCGCGTCCAATAACGCTCATTTCTGCAGACTCAAACGATCTCCAGCCTTTGACTCCTGGACATTTTATTTATGGTGGGCCACCAGCCTCGCTCCCAGAATTGCCTCCGAATATCCCGGTCAGTCGTATCAAACTACACCAGCATGTCAGATGGACAATACAACAATTCTGGCGACGTTTTCAAAAGGAGTATTTGTCTACTTTACAAATTCGTTCGCGTTGGAAAACACCTCAAGAGAACTTGCGTGAGGGGATGATGGTACTTCTTCGCGATGATTTGGCACCACCTTTGTGATGGTCAATTGGACGCATCGTTAAAACAATTGCCGACGACCAAGGAATTGTCAGGGTTGTCAAGGTGCGCACACATCGCAGGGAATACGATCGAGCCATTTGTGTAGTTACAGTGCTACGAACAAAATTAACTCTTTTGGACTTAATCCGTCCAAGGCGGGCAGGATGTTGATTCGTGATTCAACTTTATTATTTATAATATTGATTCCCAATTTATTTTTAATTTGAACTTTTTATGGGCACCCTGTTGTTGGGTGTTTTATTGTACAACATAACACGTGTGTATTTCACACACACACACTCATGTACATTAAAATATTGAGAACTGAAATAATGTGAGAAAAAGCATGCATTTTTGTGCTTGCGTTTTTTTTTTGTTCTAATAAATCTGTCAACGAGAAAAGAAGTTGCTCGCAGTAACAAAATTTTATAAATAAAACATTAGTGTTAGTTTTTTTGAGTGCTAATAATATTCGCTAGGTTAGTTGAACCGTACATCAACAGTATGCTAAACAATATCTGGAACTCCTCGCAAATCTCCCGGAATCTGAAACTAACGATCTCAGTACTCTTGTATGGCTGCGAAACGTGGAAAGTCACAGAGTCAATTGCGACGCGCCTCCAAGTCTTCGTCAACAAGTGCTTAAGGAGGATACTGAGATGGCCGGACATTATCACCAATCAAGAATTGCGGAGAGTAACGCAGCAGGAAGCAATCGCGGTGACCATCAGACGACGAAAATGGAGCTGGATTGGCCACACTTTGAGAAAGCCAGCGGACGATATTTCGAAACTAGCGCTCGACTGGAATCCACAAGGAAGCCGTCGAGTTGACCGTCCTAGCAAGACATGGAAAAGGACAATAGAAGAGGATGCAAGATCCCAGGGGACCGAGTGGCGTCTCTTGAAACCTCAATCGAGTATGTTGGCGGGCGTTTGTAGAAGCCCTATGCTCCCCCGAGGAGTAAAGGAAGGAAAGAAGACTTAAATCAAAGACATGTCAATTGCATGAAAAAATTAAATAGAATTAAAGAGAGAGAAGGATTTTTTAACGCGAGCAACGGTCATTGTTGGTCATTTTTTACTGGGGACTAAGTTGGTTGCTCTCAATAAATATTTTGGAAGTTACAGTTTAATATTTGTGTGTATTTTTTTTCTCAAAGGATATCAAAAATTGACCCTCCCATTTTTTCTCAGAATGAACCAAGGAATCACCCCTTAACGGATATTAGTATCGTGAGACACCTCCAGGGGGTGGTCGCCGATTGGAAGGGCGGGGGAGGGTGACCGATAATCGTATCGATTCTATAGTTTTTGGTCGCTGAGTTGAATAGTGATGGTGAGACAACTCTAGATGTGGTGGTCGAATGAGAATGGGGGTGACCGATAATAGTGTCGATTCTATAGTTTTCGGGGTGGCTGAAATGAATAGGGTGGTTAGAAGGCATTGACAACACTCCTTCACTTTTGTCTCTCTAAAGATCAATTGAAACGTTGTATAAAGAATACATTAAAGCCGTGTCTAATGCACACTTTTTTGATTCTGTGAAGTTTTTATATTTCTCCACAGACGACAACTGTAAAATTTTGTAATACAATTAATATACAGTCATCTAAAAAATTATAATATTGTAATTTATACTATTGTTACGAAAAGTAGTTAGTAGCGCAAATAATAGAATTAGAATCCTAAGATAAATCGCAATGTAAATACTGCATACTTAAAATAAGCAAATGCTACGAAAGAAGTCGGTAGTGCAGAAGAAGGTTCCAAACCTAGATAAATCGTAATGTACCAAAAATAAGTGCTAAATTAGAACTAAGAAAATACTGCGTAGTAAAAAATAAGCACTCTCATGTTCTAAGACTATTAGATTATTTGAAATTTGAAATTAAACCGCCTGCAAGTTTGAATCATTGTGTACTGGTCAAACAAGTAGTCAAACCGGTTTGTACGGTTTGTCCGATTTTTGTAAAAGAACATGATTGAACATGTAGTCTATTTTTAGAAGATGACTCATTACATATAAGCATCGTTAGTTGTAAATAGGGGAATAAAGCTACAGTTTTCTGAATATTTTTGTCTGCAATATTGGAAGCTTATGATTGAGTATATATAGAGGCGTTAGACCGAAGTAAGATGATTAGTTGTTTGGAATTTAACCAGTGCAGTTGTAAAAGCTCTTGTAAAGTGAAAAAGCTATAACCTAAGAGAATTATTGTGAAGTACTAGTATCATAAGTGTTCTTGGATACATTTAAAGTAATCACCATTATAAATTGTGAACTTGTGTTAAATTTATTGTTGTTCATTAAAATTGTTATTTGTAAATTAATTAACTTGTGTTGTGTTTTATTTGCAAAATCCTTTACCAACTCGAAAGCCTGAATTTCGTAACACTATGTTTTACATTTCTTGGTAAAACAAGAAACTATGTCATAAAATATATGTATACCTGATGAATTGTCTGTTTTACATATGCTGGTAAAACCCAAATATGTGTAGCTGTCTATGTAGAACCGCGGCACACATGACCTTTTTTAACCTACTAATTATTTATTCCACCTAATGGTCATTTTTTATATGTATGGGTACTGTTTAGATATTCTATAAACCCGAATTTGTGCACTGCAGAAACCATGAACTTTATTACCAATTAATTATTTTTACCTACTAATGTACATATACAAATTCAATATATATCGGTGTATTTTTAACAAATGCTGGGAAAACCCAAATGTGCGCAGTTGTGTAAAAAAAAATCCGTACCATTGCAAGACACATGAACTTTTATTACCTATTCATTATTTTTACCTTATAATGTAAACATACATATTTATTCATCCCTTCCTTATATTGAGGATAATTATTGTAAGAATTGTGAATATAAACACAAGTTTTTTAACATAAAAACTGTTCTTAAATATAATTCAAGTGTGCTACAACAAATACGCAATTATATGGAAGTTTAAATAAATTGTATAATGATAACTGTTAACATGTTATATAAAAATTATTGATGAAATTTTTTGTGCTTTCTACTTTGTTTTAGAGTGTGTATTTTACTAATTTAACATTAAGTTTAATACTTTTTTGTTTTTGTAAAGGGTTTATATTTTTACACGGATGTAAGTACATTATAATTTTTAAATTCTCTGTATTAACATCACTAGCCCGTGGTGGCCGGCCGGCCGGCTGGCTGGCACACCAAATTTTGCGATCAATTTTTAACCCACTTCCTGAAGGCGTATTTTATTGAAATTTTGTACACATGTGTATCTCCCATGACAACACTTTCTATTAAACTTTGGGGCCCCTCGGGCTGCGGGGTTCGCATACAATTTTTTTTAAAAATTTACAAGATTTTCTTCAAATTTTATACGCATGTGTATCTTTGATGGACAACACTTTCTGTAAATCGGGCCCCTGGGTCGGAGGGGGAACCCATACAAATTTTATGAAAAAAGTTCCCGAATTTCTTCAAATTTTATACGCATGTGTATCTCCGATGGACAAACCTTTTTGTAAAATTTTTGAAGCGATCGGGCCCCGGGGTCGGGGTCCCATACAAAAAATTATTTTTTTTAATTATCAATTTTTAACGCACTTCCCAAAGCCCGATTTTCCTGAAATTTTGTACACATGTGTATTTCCGGTGATGATACTTTCTTTCAAAATTTGGAAGTGATCGGGCCCCGGGTTCGTGGGGCTCCCATACAAACTTAAAATAAAAATATCTTCAAATTTTACACACATGTGTATACCCAATAAACAATACTTTTTCTAAAATTTGGTAGTAATCGGGCCCCGGGTTCGGCCGGGCATATACTGGCATCAGATACCGTCGTACTTTAATGACTGTGTGCGGTGTGTGCTGCGCAGTCGGCTGCGCTGTATGTACCGTACTCCGGGCACAGTTCGCAAATGCAACGTTAAACTGAAACCACGAGAGAGAAATCTTAGCTCACCCACAAATGAACCCAGCAAATGAAACGAGACATGTTTTATGCTTAATTCAACTTACTTATTTACTGAATTGTATTTTTATTGATAGTTAGAGTGTGCTTTGTAAAAATGGCGCCAATTAAAAGTAAAGGGATTGGCCAAGTGCAATCAAAGGCTAAACTAATTAAACAACAGTGAAGACAAGAAACTGACGAGGAAACTAATAGAAGAATTGCGACGCAACGCGAGATAGCTACTACATTTAGATCTTCAAAGACAAGACAACAGCGTGAAGCCCGACTAGAAGATCAAAGAGAAAGAACTACTACATCTATAGCTGCAGAGACCGGACAACAGCGTGAAGCCCGACTAGATGATCTGATCTGAGAAATAGAGCTACTACATCTAGAGCTTCAGAGAAAAGACAACAGCGTGAAGCCCGACTAGAGGATCAGAGGGAAAGACCTACTACATTCAGAACTTTAGAGAGTACAGGAAATGAGGCATAGACGCAGAAAATCACAGACTGCACAACACTTGAGCTTAGCATTGGAAGCATTTAACTATGATCCACACATAACACATAGACTACTCACAGTATTAAAGTGTTCCCATCGGAAAAATGGAAAGGGTTTGTAGTTACTGTCAAGCAAGAAAGTTTAAATCAGACTCACCTGGTATTTGCTGCAATAATGGAAAATTAAACTCTTTCCATTAGAATCACCACCACAAGAACTTTTGAGTTACACATCAGGAGCCACGTCGGAGTCAAAGCATTTTCTTAGTAACATCAAAAACTACAATTCATGTTTCCAAATAAATCGTTCGGAGCCACATCAGTTATTCATCAGCCCGGATTACTATCAACATTTACGGTGCAAGGACAGATTTACCATAAGGCGGGATCGTTATTATATTTTATTGGAAACGAACAAATGGAAACTGACCAGAAGTGTACCTATATCAATAGTTTCAAACTTACAGAAGATGTTTCATGAGCACAATGATCTGATTAAAGCTTTTAAAACATCATTGGAAACCTTGGATGAATATAAAGTTGTCATAATAGCAGACCGAAGACCAGCAGGCGAGCACGAACGCCGCTTCAATGCTCCTCAGGTAGATGAAGTCGCGGTGGGTTTATCAGGTGATGAGTTTGATCAACGGGATATCGTAATTCCACGAAGAAGCGTATCATTGCAGCGCATTTCAGAAACACATCGATCTAATGATGGCCTTCAGTACCCAGTGATATTTCTCCGTGGTGAAGATGGATATTTTAATCTGAGGCAGGTAAGCCCAACGACAGGTAACACAACTAGCAAAAAAGTTTCAGCGATGGATTTCTATGCATACATACTAATGGTTCGAGATGAACAAAACCAGATATTAAACTGCAGACAATTGTTTCATCAATTCATTGTTGATATGTATGCAAAAATCGAAAGTGAGCGTCTTTTTTACATTCGTCTAAATCAACGTAAATTGAGAGTTGAAGAATATATTCACTTGAGAGATGCGTTGTAAATGACGTTAATGTTGAAAACCTT
Source organism: Nephrocerus scutellatus (assembly GCA_947095585.1). Lineage (NCBI taxonomy): Eukaryota > Metazoa > Arthropoda > Insecta > Diptera > Pipunculidae > Nephrocerus > Nephrocerus scutellatus. Next base: position 58,461,774 of record OX352762.1, on the reverse strand, counting down.
AGTGCCTTTATCATAGTACCAGCTAAATTTACAGGCAGTCCCAGTCACATGCGAGAGTACACGCAAGACGCTATGACTTACGTAAGGATGCACGGAAGACCAGATTTATTTATCACCTTCACGTGTAATCCGGCTTGGAAAGAGATCATGGAGATTCTTACCAATGGTCAATTACCCAATGAGCGCCACGACTTGATTGCGAGTGTATTCAAACAGAAGCAGTTGAAACTAATTAAAATTAAAACAAGGAGTCATGTCTTTGGAGTGCCAAGATCCTGGATGTACATGATTGAATGGCAAAAGCGAGGACTGCCACACTTATACAAGTTAATCTAGTTAACGGAAAAAATTGAACCCACACAAATCGATGACGTTATATCGACTGAGTTGCCTGACCTAACAAAAGATCATGAACTTTTTTAAGGGATTAAGAAAAACATGATTCATGGACCATGTGGAAATCGTAATCCCAATTCTCCGTGTATGAAGGATGAAAAGTGAAAAGTGAAAGTGAAAAAAAATACCAAGGAAAATTGCTTAAAAAGACACAAACAGGATAACCATCATTTATCCTTTATATAGACGGCCTGCTCAAGAGGATGGAGGAATCGTAAAGAAAGGCAATAATAAAGAAATATAAATCGATAATAGCTAAGTTGTCCCATTTTCACCGTTGCTATCAAAAATGTTCCAGGCACACATTAACGTAGAGTACTGTAACAGTGTGAAGTCGATTAAATACGTGTGTAAGTATGTATATATGGCTGTTTTCGGCAAAGGCAACTAGAGAGCAAACGATGAAGTGATGCGTTATCAGTTGGGAAGGTACATTAGTAGCAACGAATCAGTTTGGCGAATCATAGGATTTACGATTCACAAAAGACAACCTACTGTTGTTCATCTCAGCGTCCATTTAGAAAATGGTCAGAGAGTTAATTTCACAACATAGAGGGCCCGTGCAGTGGTTGATCAGCCACCAAACACAACATTAACAGCATTTTTTCAACTCAGTCAGCAGGATTCTTTCGCAAAGACTTTTTTGTATCCTAAGATACCTCCATATTACACATGGAGTCAATCAAGAAAAGTTTTCTATAGAAGAAAAGTTGGACAGCCCGTTCCTAGACATGATGCAGTCGCGAGTGACGCTTTGGGTCGATTGTACACAGATCACCCCAATAACGCCGAATGTTATTTCTTAAGAATACTTCTTCACTAATTCAGTGACCAAGGTCTTTCGCAGAGCTAAGAACAGTAAAAGACTTCTCCTTTTAGATAAGCCTGTCAATACAACTCGCTAATACATCTGATGAAATTGAGCAGCTTGGTGTTACAGTGGGACGAAGTTCAAATGTTACACATGAAATTAACTTTGTTCTAAGTTATATTCGACCAACAAGTTCTCCTGATGTTTATCAAAAACACGTTGAAAACATTGAACAGCTTCAACTAATTCTGAGGAAAATCAACATATCTGCGTTCTTGGTGATTTTAATGTTGGAGATATTAATTGGCAAACTAATCTTGATTCCGATACACTTATTCCATTTAACGTGTGTAAATCACATGAATCAATCTTGATAGATAATTTATATTCTATGAATTTTTATCAAATTAATAATATTAAAAATGATCTATTTAGAATTCTTGATTTAGTTTTTGTACAAAATGATTTGAAACATAATATACACCAATGTCTTCATCCATTATTGTCAAATTGTATTCATCATAAAGCTCTTGTAATATCATTTGATACATACATCTACTGCAACATTGAATGTAAAGATAATAGAATACGTTATGATTTCAAAAAAGCAAACTTTTCAAATATAAATAATTACTTACTTAATATTAGTTGGGATTATATTATGGATAATGTTGACCTGAAAAATATGTTTAAAATTTTCACAAATGTTTTAAATGAAGCATTTACCTTATTTATTCCAAAGATAAAAAGAAAATCTAATTTTAAATTGCCATGGTATAATTTTAGACTAAGAAATCTGGAAAACATCAAGACCAAAGCTCAAAAAGTTGCTAAATTAACTAAATGTCAGGCTGATGTTCAGAATTTTAAAAGACTTTTTAAACAAATTTCTTTATAAGCAATACATTTGGCAAGCAGAGTCCAGAATTAAGTCAAACAGTAAATTTTTTTGGTCTTATTTAAATTCTAAAAGGAAAAGCAAAATTTTTCCTAATAGCATGGAGTACTCGGGTGAAGTTGCCAACGACATTAAATCTATATGTGATCTTTTTGCCAGGTATTATCAGGAAAATTATGATTTGACATTTAACATTTTCAGTCCCACTTTTGAAAATTTTTAATGAATCTTTAAGTAAGGGACACTTTCTAGATGAATGGAAAGTTTCATATTTAAATCCTATTTTCAAATCCGGTCGAAAACACCTTATTGAAAATTATAGACCTATTTGTAAATTGTCAGCGATTCCAAAGCTTTTTGAAAAACTAGTTAAGAATAGACTGTATTTTGTTACAAAGGAAATTATTTCCCCATTTCAACATGGATTTATGACTGGTCGTTCTACAGTCACAAATTTAACATGCTTTACTTCATTCTGTTGCAATGCATTAGAAAACAGCTTACAAGTCGATGTGCTGTACACGGATTTTTCTAAGGCTTTTGATAGGGTGGATCATAATTTACTTTTAAAAAAGTTGAATAAGCTTGGTATCCATGGCAATATGCATAAATGGTTGTCCTCATATTTAACAAACAGATTACAAATGGTCCGAATTGGAGAAACTTGCTCAAACGTCATCTTGACAAAATCAGGAGTCCCACAAGGAAGCCATATCGGTCCAATTCTATTTTTACTTTTTGTAAATGATATTACTGATAATTTAAAAAATGCAAAGTGTCTCTTATATGCAGATGATTTAAAAATATTTAAAGAAGTAAAGACAGTCAGCGATTGTTTTGTGTTTCAAAACGAAATAAATAAGCTAAGTCAATGGTGTTTTCAAAATAAATTATATTTAAACTTTAATAAATGCAAAGTTTTTACAGCTCACCACAGTATAACACCAGTATTATTCCAATATTCATATGAAACTCAAATTTTTAAGAGAGTTTCAATTGTTAATGATTTGGGCGTTTTATTTGATGAAAGATTGAGATTTGGATCGCATATAGATTTTGTTGTTGCGAAGGCAAACTCAATGAACGGATTTTTGAAACGTAATTCTAAAGACATTACACATTAAAATATTTATTTCTAATGTTAGTGAGACCAATTCTAGAATATTGTTGTGTTGTTTGGTTTCCAATTTATAACACCCACATTAATAGGATCGAAAGAATTCAAAAGAATTTTACTAAATACGCTTTAAGGCATTTTAATTGGTCTTGTAATTTTCCATGCTATGACACCCGATGTTTGTTTATTGATATGGAAAAATTAGAAAAACGTAGAAGATCCTCTTGTATTATTTTTATAAGGGATGTTCTGACATATAATATTAACTGTCCTGAACTACTTGCTAAATTACCGATCAACATTCCCTCTAGACAACTAAGAAATAATTATTTATTTTATAATAATTTTCATAGAGCGAACTTCGGACAAAATGAGCCAATATCTAGATGTATATAATTTTATAACTATATCTGCAATCACGTTGACGGCATTCTACTGTCTAGAAATGAATTTAAAAACTTAATTAAAAAATTTTTATGATATTAATTATTTTTATATATGTATGATGTATATATTTATCATATTATTATGTAATCAGCAGAGTATAAACTCCATTGATGAAAATAAATGAAATGAAAAAAGAAGTTGGGTTACCGGAAGGAGACCAGAACTGGGATCACACATTGCGAAAAGCCGAAATGATCTCACTTCCAGAGCATATAAGAAATTAGTTTGCTATAATATTGACTACATGCAGTCTATCGAATCCAAATACTTTATGGAAAAAATATAAGGACGTCCTAAGTGAGGATATAATTGTCAAAGTCCGGAGAGAAAATCCGACATTGAAATCACGTTTGGTCCGGACATTTACAACAAAGCTTTGATTATTCTAAAGGACAAATGTATGTCAATAATCTATAAAACATTACTACAGCTCGGCCTACCTGCACCAAAACGAGACCGACAAGACGTACTTCACGCAGATTACATACGTGAAAAAAACTACAACACCGAAAACCTAAGTCCATACGTTGCGGAAATGAAGCACCTCTTAAATCAAGATAAAAAAAAACATCAAATGATCATGGATCAGATCATGGATAATTTTTCTAGATGCTTCTGGGTGCACAGAAAAAAACATTTTTAGCACAATTAATTCTTGACGAAATCAGAGCTCACGGGAAGTTGTTCTTATAATCACCTCTTCAGGGATTACATCGATAATATTGGAATGAGGGAGGAGAACACATTCTGCACTTATGTTGGCACTTGACATCGGCAGTCAGGAAAATACTACGAGAAGTGGTCGGGCGTAAGTGCTCAGGACATGTAAAATAATCGTATGGGATGAATGCACCATGGCTCATAAGAAAGGTCTCGAGGCACTTGACGCCACTCCGAGATACCTAAAGAGGAAACGATAACCTGATGGGAGGAGCTTTGGTACTTCTTTGTAGAGACTTTCGTCAAACTCTGCCCTTCATCCCAAAATCAACACCGGCCGATGAAATCCACGCATGTTTAAAACATTCATTTCTGTGGAAACATGTGCGAAAGACAAGTTTAAAGCAGATCATGAGAGTAAATCTGGAGGACGACAGTGGTCAAATTTTCTCAAACAAATTACTGGAGATCGGAGAAGGTAGATTAATAGTCGAGTCTTCTGGCAAGATAAAATTACCATCCGATTTTTGTCGCAGTCAGCATCGAGCGCTCAACACGAGCACATCTTTAAAGATCCCGCACCAGATCGCTCAGCTACCTGCTACCGGCAACGGAAAAAAAACCATCTCACCAAAAAGCGAGCATTTCACTACCTGCGACTTTTGAAAATATTTAGCTTCACTAATTACTTTTTAATTTCAGGCACATATTTAAAATTAATAGTCATTTAATTTCAGAGCAAGTTTTTTCATTTTCCAGCCCTAAAAAGTGGGTAAAAAACAGAAAAGGAAGGAAAAAGTCAACGAGGTCTTATCCTTAATTAAGGAACAAATCACCAACCATGGTGGGGATTTCCTCTCGTCATTGTACGAATGGCTGGATGAAGTCAACCAGCTTTGCGAGCAATCAGCTACCTCTGTAGAGGAGAGCATGAGCGTATGAATTAATCGGACACAGTGACCAAATCCAGCAGTGGTGGAGAGGATAACTCCAGCGACGAAGACAGTCGCAAAGCTTGGTCTTCTCCCGAAACTATGCCCGCAAAGGCAAAAAAAAGGAGGTTGTCTGGAAATTCCAGACCATCATCGCCACCAACGTCATCTTCTCCTGCAGTGGCTGCTGTTGATAAAAAAATTGCTGTTGATAAAACAGCTATACCAAAAGAGTCCCAAAAGGTCTCAAATACGAAGGCACCACCACCAGTCGCTCCATCAAGCCAAAAATCCCAAACTACGGGACCAACAGCAAAACCTTTTGCCATGCCGCCAATAGTCTGCTTCAGACTAAACGTCGTTGAACTATCAAAGTTCACGAAGAGCGCCAACATTAGTTGCAGAATTCACAACATCAACAGCAACAAATCAGTCGTTACGGCCAAGAACATAGATGGCCATCAGCTAATTCGGTCTTTCCTACAATCGGGAAAGACTGAATTTAACACTTATACTGCAAAGGAGGACAGGAAAGAACTGTTGGTCCTAAAAGGTATTCACCACTCCTTTGATGCTGAAGATGTCAAGGAAGCGTTGACGATAGAGGGTGTCCCTGTACTAGTGGTGAAACCCTTCAAATCTAAAATCTAAATCATTTCATTGTCGAGCTAGAGAAGAACTGCGATAAAGCGGCAGTTTGCTCAAAAACCCTCTTTTTGAACCAGTTGGTGCATTGGGAAAAACTAAAATCAGCGGGCATTACTCAATGCAGAAACTGCCAAAAATTTGGACATGTCGCAAGTAATTGCGGCATGAAATACAGATGCGTCAAGTGCAAAGACGAGCACTTGCCTGGCCAATGCCCAAGAAATGCAGACAATATAAAAGACGACAACGTTTTCTGCACAAACTGCCAGAAAAATGGACATCCTGCAAACTATAAAGGATGTCCAAAATATAAGGAAAAGATGGCTGAAAAGCTTAAAACCGCACAAAAGAAAAAGGAACAACATAAATTCGCCCAGATGTCTGCTTCAAAAGCCATAGTAAAGGGGGTAAGTGTTGCTAGTATAGCTGCTATGGGGACTTCCAGCAAGCCAGCAACGATCAGCAAGCCTCTAACAAGCAGCCATGCAGCATCAAACAGCAAACCAATAAAAAAGCCAGCCGTTAAACCTGTACCATCTACCGGAAAAGCCAACATCTTCGACGATACGGAAAGGCTATTTGGAGCTGACCTCTTCACAATTTTACAGAAGGCAAGAGAAGTCGTGCCTGTCAATTATAGCAGTCTTGATGACAGGTCCAAGACAACCGTTTTGGGTCGACTTATTTGTGAATTATGTTCACAATAAGCAGGATAAGTATATTCTCATATAATGTGAATTCCATTTATTCGTTAGCTAGGCGTATCACACTAACATTATTTATTAAAACTAATAAACCTGACATTCTTCTTTTACAGGAAACAAATCTCACTGGGAGAAATCCTTTCAGTCCAGGCGGATACAATATCCACAGGGTCGACAAAGGCAGTGGACGCTCTGGGACGGCGGTCCTTATCAGGAACACTGTGGCAGGCGAAAAGGTCCAAATCAGTGGTCTACGTAGCATGGAAGCAACAGCTGTCAGCATTAAGGTCAACGATGTGGAAACCTTGCTGGTGATATCGGTGTACAATCACTGTAACGCAACGAGGGAAGACATCCAACGGGATTTGCAAACTGTCTGCAACAGCTCCTCTAGACACACATACTGTGTTGTTGGAGGTGATTTTAATGCTAGACATACTCGATGGCAGGACGAAGTGTGCAATCACAAGGGAAGGGCCATTACAGACTGGATGGACTTAAATCCGCATCAGCACACGATGGTTATAGTTTTACAGCCCCGGAAGACTCTGGATTTCTTTCTGGCAACCACAAATTTCTTAAATATTCTCCCAGAATTAAGAAATTTTTCCTGCTTGGCGCATGATAGCGACTCGGATCATATGGCCATAAAGCTTCGAGTGAGGCTGAACCAGCGAATTGTGCAAGTCATCCCAACACCTGAACTTCACATCAACTTTAAGAAAATAAACAAACCGGTTTAGATCAGAAGTTGAAGCTAAACTTCCTATTCTAGCGGCTTGCAGAAATCTGGAGAATACAGAAATTGATGATGCTATCAGAAATTTTGAGATTACAGTGAATTCAGCATTTGATCGGCAGAAAACAATTCGCACTAGCAGGGATCGCTTCCAACACTTGCCTGAGCATAAACAGGCCATATATGCTCACAAGCAACGGCTTAGGAAACGCCTTCAGAGAATCTTCAATAGGACACTTAACACAGTCAACGACGAATACCTGTCTGTACTTTCGCAACTGCGTTGTACAGTTAACATGTGTCGTCAAGCTGTGCGGAGGTTTCAGGAAGATGAACTGACCAAACGGCTCCAGGACATCAAACCAGGCCGTGATGCTTTTAGGAAGCTGAACTCTCTGGTTGGAAAGCGTATTTCCATTCCAGAGATTATCACCATTGAAGATCGAACAGTATCCAGTGCTGCTGAAAAAGCGGAAGCCTTTGCCTGCCATTTTGAAAGGAGCTTTACGGACCGACCACCAACGCATCTTCCAGATTTCTTGGAAGAGGTTGAAAGTCTTGTGGAAGACACCACTTCTCCAGGAAATACTATAGTGCAGTTCAGTGAAGAAAATCCCGCCAACGCACCTGTAGACGTCGATATGTTTACCGGAACAGCTGTTGTCAATGATTTGATTATGAGTGGAAACTCAAAAAAAAATCATTAGGCACAGATGGGATTTCTAACTTTTTGCTTAAAAAGTTACCGTGTATGGCAATTTTGATGTTAACCATCATTTTCAACAATTGCCAAAACAATGGCTACTTTCCGGATAACTGGAAGGTGACCAAGGTAGTACCAGTACCCAAGAAAACTGACCGCTCAAGCGTAACTGGTTACCGTCTAATAGCTCTACTGTGTTGTATTAGTAAAGTATTGGAATCATTGATCCGTAAAAAGATCAATACGTTTTGTACGGAAAGAAATCTTATTCCTTCCTTTCAGTACGGTTTTCGAGAGAAGCACTCTACGCTGCACCCTCTGCTGAAGCTTAACAGAGACGTCACTAAAGGACTGAACGTCAAAAGTAGTACAGTGGCCTGTTTGCTAGACATCGAAAAAGATTTCGATAGTGTCTGGATAAACGGGCTTCTGTACAAGCTTATTAGTTTTGGTTTCCCCAATTATATTGTAAAAATAATTAAAAACTTGGACCAGTCCTGTATAGCATCTTCACGGCGGATCAACCCACAAATACAGCCGGAACAAGAACTATGCTCTTCGCGGATGACTCCATAACGTATGCAGTTTCCCGCTCTCCCGAGATAGCTGCCCGAAGAGTGGAGGAACACCTCAGAAATCTTTGGGACTACTACCTGAAGTTGGGACTAAAGATCAACGCCAATAAAACGGAACTCATCTGCTTCCGAGTACCAGCAACCGAAACAAGGATAAGAAAAATCGCAAAGCCGGTGCAGAGACTTAAAAGTCACCCTTCCGGATAACACAACAATAAACGCCAAGTCAGAGACTAAGTACCTGGGAATCAACTTTACTGAGAGGCTCAAGTTTAACTCTCACATCGATAAAACAATGAAAAAAGCGAACTACGCTCTTCATTTGGTGCACCCGACATTGGAAATCACGTTTGGTCCGGACATTTACAACAAAGCTTTGATTATTCTAAAGGACAAATGTATGTCAATAATCTATAAAACATTACTACAGCTCGGCCTATCTGCACCAAAACGAGACCGACAAGACGTACTTCACGCAGATTACATACGTGAAAAAAACTACAACACCGAAAACCTAAGTCCATACGTTGCGGAAAAGAAGCACCTCTTAAATCAAGATAAAAAAAAAACATCAAATGATCATGGATCAGGTAACGAAACAAGGTGGAATAATTTTTCTAGATGCTTCTGGGTGCACAGAAAAAAACATTTTTAGCACAATTAATTCTTGACGAAATCAGAGCTCACGGGAAGTTGTTCTTATAATCACTTCTTCAGGGATTACATCGATAATATTGGAATGAGGGAGGAGAACACATTCTGCACTTATGTTGGCACTTGACATCGGCAGTCAGGAAAATACTACGAGAAGTGGTCGGGCGTAAGTGCTCAGGACATGTAAAATAATCGTATGGGATGAATACACCATGGCTCATAAGAAAGGTCTCGAGGCACTTGACGCCACTCCGAGAGACCTAAAGAGGAAACGATAACCTGATGGGAGGAGCTTTGATACTTCTTTGTAGAGACTTTTGTCAAACTCTGCCCTTCATCCCAAAATCAACACCGGCCGAAGAAATCCACGCATGTTTAAAACATTCATTGCTGTGCGAACATGTGCGAAAGACAAGTTTAAAGCAGATCATGAGAGTAAATCTGGAGGACGACAGTGGTCAAATTTTCTCAAACAAATTACTGGAGATCGGAGAAGGTAAATTAATAGTCGAGTCTTCTGGCAAGATAAAATTACCATCCGATTTTTGTCGCAGTCAGCATCGAGCGCTCAACACGAGCACATCTTTAAAGATCCCGCACCAGATCGCTCAGCTACCTGCTACCGGCAACGGAAAAAAAACCATCTCACCAAAAAGCGAGCATTTCACTACCTGCGACTTTTGAAAATATTTAGCTTCACTAATTACTTTTTAATTTCAGGCACATATTTAAAATTAATAGTCATTTAATTTCAGAGCAAGTTTTTTCATTTTCCAGCCCTAAAAAGTGGGTAAAAAACAGAAAAGGAAGGAAAAAGTCAACGAGGTCTTATCCTTAATTAAGGAACAAATCACCAACCATGGTGGGGATTTCCTCTCGTCATTGTACGAATGGCTGGATAAAGTCAACCAGCTTTGCGAGCAATCAGCTACCTCTGTAGAGGAGAGCATGAGCGTATGAATTAATCGGACACAGTGACCAAATCCAGCAGTGGTGGAGAGGATAACTCCAGCGACGAAGACAGTCGCAAAGCTTGGTCTTCTCCCGAAACCATGCCCGCAAAGGCAAAAAAAAGGAGGTTGTCTGGAAATTCCAGACCATCATCGCCACCAACGTCATCTTCTCCTGCAGTGGCTGCTGTTGATAAAAAAATTGCTGTTGATAAAACAGCTATACCAAAAGAGTCCCAAAAGGTCTCAAATACGAAGGCACCACCACCAGTCGCTCCATCAAGCCAAAAATCCCAAACTACGGGACCAACAGCAAAACCTTTTGCCATGCCGCCAATAGTCTGCTTCAGACTAAACGTCGTTAAACTATCAAAGTTCACGAAGAGCGCCAACATTAGTTGCAGAATTCGCAACATCAACAGCAACAAATCAGTCGTTACGGCCATGAACAGAGATGGCCATCAGCTAATTCGGTCTTTCCTACAATCGGGAAAGACTGAATTTAACACTTATACTGCAAAGGAGGACAGGAAAGAACTGTTGGTCCTAAAAGGTATTCACCACTCCTTTGATGCTGAAGATGTCAAGGAAGCGTTGACGATAGAGGGTGTCCCTGTACTAGTGGTGAAACCCTTCAAATCTAAAATCTAAATCATTTCATTGTCGAGCTAGAGAAGAACTGCGATAAAGCGGCAGTTTGCTCAAAAACCCTCTTTTTGAACCAGTTGGGCCAATGCCCAAGAAATGCAGACAATATAAAAGACGACAACGTTTTCTGCACAAACTGCCAGAAAAATGGACATCCTGCAAACTATAAAGGATGTCCAAAATATAAGGAAAAGATGGCTGAAAAGCTTAAAACCGCACAAAAGAAAAAGGAACAACATAAATTCGCCCAGATGTCTGCTTCAAAAGCCATAGTAAAGAGGGTAAGTGTTGCTAGTATAGCTGCTATGGGGACTTCCAGCAAGCCAGCAACGATCAGCAAGCCTCTAACAAGCAGCCATGCAGCATCAAACAGCAAACCAATAAAAAAGCCAGCCGTTAAACCTGTACCATCTACCGGAAAAGCCAACATCTTCGACGATACGGAAAGGCTATTTGGAGCTGACCTCTTTACAATTTTACAGAAGGCAAGAGAAGTCGTGCCTGCCAATTATAGCAGTCTTGATGACAGGTCCAAAACAACCGTTTTGGGTCGACTTATTTGTGAATTATGTTCACAATAAGCAGGATAAGTATATTCTCATATAATGTGAATTCCATTTATTCGTTAGCTAGGCGTATCACACTAACATTATTTATTAAAACTAATAAACCTGACATTCTTCTTTTACAGGAAACAAATCTCACTGGGAGAAATCCTTTCAGTCCAGGCGGATACAATATCCACAGGGTCGACAAAGGCAGTGGACGCTCTGGGACGGCGGTCCTTATCAGGAACACTGTGGCAGGCGAAAAGGTCCAAATCAGTGGTCTACGTAGCATGGAAGCAACAGCTGTCAGCATTAAGGTCAACGATGTGGAAACCTTGCTGGTGATATCGGTGTACAATCACTGTAACGCAACGAGGGAAGACATCCAACGGGATTTAAAAACTATCTGCAACAGCTCCTCTAGACACACATACTGTGTTGTTGGAGGTGATTTTAATGCTAGACATACTCGATGGCAGGACGAAGTGTGCAATCACAAGGGAAGGGCCATTACAGACTGGATGGACTTAAATCCGCATCAGCACACGATGGTTATAGTTTTACAGCCCCGGAAGACTCTGGATTTCTTTCTGGCAACCACAAATTTCTTAAATATTCTCCCAGAATTAAGAAATTTTTCCTGCTTGGCGCATGATAGCGACTCGGATCATATGGCCATAAAGCTTCGAGTGAGGCTGAACCAGCGAATTGTGCAAGTCATCCCAACACCTGAACTTCACATCAACTTTAAGAAAATAAACAAACCGGTTTAGATCAGAAGTTGAAGCTAAACTTCCTATTCTAGCGGCTTGCAGAAATCTGGAGAATACAGAAATTGATGATGCTATCAGAAATTTTGAGATTACAGTGAATTCAGCATTTGATCGGCAGAAAACAATTCGCACTAGCAGGGATCGCTTCCAACACTTGCCTGAGCATAAACAGGCCATATATGCTCACAAGCAACGGCTTAGGAAACGCCTTCAGAGAATCTTCAATAGGACACTTAACACAGTCAACGACGAATACCTGTCTGTACTTTCGCAACTGCGTTGTACAGTTAACATGTGTCGTCAAGCTGTGCGGAGGTTTCAGGAAGATGAACTGACCAAACGGCTCCAGGACATCAAACCAGGCCCTGATGCTTTTAGGAAGCTGAACTCTCTGGTTGGAAAGAGAGATTATCACCATTGAAGATCGAACAGTATCCAGTGCTGCTGAAAAAGCGGAAGCCTTTGCCTGCCATTTTGAAAGGAGCTTTACGGACCGACCACCAACGCATCTTCCAGATTTCTTGGAAGAGGTTGAAAGTCTTGTGGAAGACACCACTTCTCCAGGAAATACTATAGTGCAGTTCAGTGAAGAAAATCCCGCCAACGCACCTGTAGACGTCGATATGTTTACCGGAACAGCTGTTGTCAATGATTTGATTATGAGTGGAAACTCAAAAAAAAATCATTAGGCACAGATGGGATTTCTAACTTTTTGCTTAAAAAGTTACCGTGTATGGCAATTTTGATGTTAACCATCATTTTCAACAATTGCCAAAACAATGGCTACTTTCCGGATAACTGGAAGGTGACCAAGGTAGTACCAGTACCCAAGAAAACTGACCGCTCAAGCGTAACTGGTTACCGTCTAATAGCTCTACTGTGTTGTATCAGTAAAGTATTGGAATCATTGATCCGTAAAAAGATCAATACGTTTTGTACGGAAAGAAATCTTATTCCTTCCTTTCAGTACGGTTTTCGAGAGAAGCAGTCTACGCTGCACCCTCTGCTGAAGCTTAACAGAGACGTCACTAAAGGACTGAACGTCAAAAGTAGTACAGTGGCCTGTTTGCTAGACATTGAAAAAGATTTCGATAGTGTCTGGATAAACGGGCTTCTGTACAAGCTTATTAGTTTTGGTTTCCCCAATTATATTGTAAAAATAATTAAAAACTTGGACCAGTCCTGTATAGCATCTTCACGGCGGATCAACCCACAAATACAGCCGGAACAAGAACTATGCTCTTCGCGGATGACTCCATAACGTATGCAGTTTCCCGCTCTCCCGAGATAGCTGCCCGAAGAGTGGAGGAACACCTCAGAAATCTTTGGGACTACTACCTGAAGTTGGGACTAAAGATCAACGCCAATAAAACGGAACTCATCTGCTTCCGAGTACCAGCAACCGAAACAACGACATTGGAAATCACGTTTGGTCCGGACATTTACAACAAAGCTTTGATTATTCTAAAGGACAAATGTATGTCAATAATCTATAAAACATTACTACAGCTCGGCCTATCTGCACCAAAACGAGACCGACAAGACGTACTTCACGCAGATTACATACGTGAAAAAAACTACAACACCGAAAACCTAAGTCCATACGTTGCGGAAAAGAAGCACCTCTTAAATCAAGATAAAAAAAAAACATCAAATGATCATGGATCAGGTAACGAAACAAGGTGGAATAATTTTTCTAGATGCTTCTGGGTGCACAGAAAAAAACATTTTTAGCACAATTAATTCTTGACAAAATCAGAGCTCACGGGAAGTTGTTCTTATAATCACTTCTTCAGGGATTACATCGATAATATTGGAATGAGGGAGGAGAACACATTCTGCACTTATGTTGGCACTTGACATCGGCAGTCAGGAAAATACTACGAGAAGTGGTCGGGCGTAAGTGCTCAGGACATGTAAAATAATCGTATGGGATGAATACACCATGGCTCATAAGAAAGGTCTCGAGGCACTTGACGCCACTCCGAGAGACCTAAAGAGGAAACGATAACCTGATCGGAGGAGCTTTGATACTTCTTTGTAGAGACTTTTGTCAAACTCTGCCCTTCATCCCAAAATCAACACCGGCCGAAGAAATCCACGCATGTTTAAAACATTCATTGCTGTGCGAACATGTGCGAAAGACAAGTTTAAAGCAGATCATGAGAGTAAATCTGGAGGACGACAGTGGTCAAATTTTCTCAAACAAATTACTGGAGATCGGAGAAGGTAAATTAATAGTCGAGTCTTCTGGCAAGATAAAATTACCATCCGATTTTTGTCGCAGTCAGCATCGAGCGCTCAACACGAGCACATCTTTAAAGATCCCGCACCAGATCGCTCAGCTACCTGCTACCGGCAACGGAAAAAAAACCATCTCACCAAAAAGCGAGCATTTCACTACCTGCGACTTTTGAAAATATTTAGCTTCACTAATTACTTTTTAATTTCAGGCACATATTTAAAATTAATAGTCATTTAATTTCAGAGCAAGTTTTTTCATTTTCCAGCCCTAAAAAGTGGGTAAAAAACAGAAAAGGAAGGAAAAAGTCAACGAGGTCTTATCCTTAATTAAGGAACAAATCACCAACCATGGTGGGGATTTCCTCTCGTCATTGTACGAATGGCTGGATGAAGTCAACCAGCTTTGCGAGCAATCAGCTACCTCTGTAGAGGAGAGCATGAGCGTATGAATTAATCGGACACAGTGACCAAATCCAGCAGTGGTGGAGAGGATAACTCCAGCGACGAAGACAGTCGCAAAGCTTGGTCTTCTCCCGAAACCATGCCCGCAAAGGCAAAAAAAAGGAGGTTGTCTGGAAATTCCAGACCATCATCGCCACCAACGTCATCTTCTCCTGCAGTGGCTGCTGTTGATAAAAAAATTGATGTTGATAAAACAGCTATACCAAAAGAGTCCCAAAAGGTCTCAAATACGAAGGCACCACCACCAGTCGCTCCATCAAGCCAAAAATCCCAAACTACGGGACCAACAGCAAAACCTTTTGCCATGCCGCCAATAGTCTGCTTCAGACTAAACGTCGTTGAACTATCAAAGTTCACGAAGAGCGCCAACATTAGTTGCAGAATTCGCAACATCAACAGCAACAAATCAGTCGTTACGGCCATGAACAGAGATGGCCATCAGCTAATTCGGTCTTTCCTACAATCGGGAAAGACTGAATTTAACACTTATACTGCAAAGGAGGACAGGAAAGAACTGTTGGTCCTAAAAGGTATTCACCACTCCTTTGATGCTGAAGATGTCAAGGAAGCGTTGACGATAGAGGGTGTCCCTGTACTAGTGGTGAAACCCTTCAAATCTAAAATCTAAATCATTTCATTGTCGAGCTAGAGAAGAACTGCGATAAAGCGGCAGTTTGCTCAAAAACCCTCTTTTTGAACCAGTTGGTGCATTGGGAAAAACTAAAATCAGCGGGCATTACTCAATGCAGAAACTGCCAAAAATTTGGACATGTCGCAAGTAATTGCGGCATGAAATACAGATGCGTCAAGTGCAAAGACGAGCACTTGCCTGGCCAATGCCCAAGAAATGCAGACAATATAAAAGACGACAACGTTTTCTGCACAAACTGCCAGAAAAATGGACATCCTGCAAACTATAAAGGATGTCCAAAATATAAGGAAAAGATGGCTGAAAAGCTTAAAACCGCACAAAAGAAAAAGGAACAACATAAATTCGCCCAGATGTCTGCTTCAAAAGCCATAGTAAAGAGGGTAAGTGTTGCTAGTATAGCTGCTATGGGGACTTCCAGCAAGCCAGCAACGATCAGCAAGCCTCTAACAAGCAGCCATGCAGCATCAAACAGCAAACCAATAAAAAGCCAGCCGTTAAACCTGTACCATCTACCGGAAAAGCCAACATCTTCGACGATACGGAAAGGCTATTTGGAGCTGACCTCTTTACAATTTTACAGAAGGCAAGAGAAGTCGTGCCTGCCAATTATAGCAGTCTTGATGACAGGTCCAAAACAACCGTTTTGGGTCGACTTATTTGTGAATTATGTTCACAATAAGCAGGATAAGTATATTCTCATATAATGTGAATTCCATTTATTCGTTAGCTAGGCGTATCACACTAACATTATTTATTAAAACTAATAAACCTGACATTCTTCTTTTACAGGAAACAAATCTCACTGGGAGAAATCCTTTCAGTCCAGGCGGATACAATATCCACAGGGTCGACAAAGGCAGTGGACGCTCTGGGACGGCGGTCCTTATCAGGAACACTGTGGCAGGCGAAAAGGTCCAAATCAGTGGTCTACGTAGCATGGAAGCAACAGCTGTCAGCATTAAGGTCAACGATGTGGAAACCTTGCTGGTGATATCGGTGTACAATCACTGTAACGCAACGAGGGAAGACATCCAACGGGATTTGCAAACTGTCTGCAACAGCTCCTCTAGACACACATACTGTGTTGTTGGAGGTGATTTTAATGCTAGACATACTCGATGGCAGGACGAAGTGTGCAATCACAATGGAAGGGCCATTACAGACTGGATGGACTTAAATCCGCATCAGCACACGATGGTTATAGTTTTACAGCCCCGGAAGACTCTGGATTTCTTTCTGGCAACCACAAATTTCTTAAATATTCTCCCAGAATTAAGAAATTTTTCCTGCTTGGCGCATGATAGCGACTCGGATCATATGGCCATAAAGCTTCGAGTGAGGCTGAACCAGCGAATTGTGCAAGTCATCCCAACACCTGAACTTCACATCAACTTTAAGAAAATAAACAAACCGGTTTAGATCAGAAGTTGAAGCTAAACTTCCTATTCTAGCGGCTTGCAGAAATCTGGAGAATACAGAAATTGATGATGCTATCAGAAATTTTGAGATTACAGTGAATTCAGCATTTGATCGGCAGAAAACAATTCGCACTAGCAGGGATCGCTTCCAACACTTGCCTGAGCATAAACAGGCCATATATGCTCACAAGCAACGGCTTAGGAAACGCCTTCAGAGAATCTTCAATAGGACACTTAACACAGTCAACGACGAATACCTGTCTGTACTTTCGCAACTGCGTTGTACAGTTAACATGTGTCGTCAAGCTGTGCGGAGGTTTCAGGAAGATGAACTGACCAAACGGCTCCAGGACATCAAACCAGGCCCTGATGCTTTTAGGAAGCTGAACTCTCTGGTTGGAAAGCGTATTTCCATTCCAGAGATTATCGCCATTGAAGATCGAACAGTATCCAGTGCTGCTGAAAAAGCGGAAGCCTTTGCCTGCCATTTTGAAAGGAGCTTTACGGACCGACCACCAACGCATCTTCCAGATTTCTTGGAAGAGGTTGAAAGTCTTGTGGAAGACACCACTTCTACAGGAAATACTATAGTGCAGTTCAGTGAAGAAAATCCCGCCAACGCACCTGTAGACGTCGATATGTTTACCGGAACAGCTGTTGTCAATGATTTGATTATGAGTGGAAACTCAAAAAAAAATCATTAGGCACAGATGGGATTTCTAACTTTTTGCTTAAAAAGTTACCGTGTATGGCAATTTTGATGTTAACCATCATTTTCAACAATTGCCAAAACAATGGCTACTTTCCGGATAACTGGAAGGTGACCAAGGTAGTACCAGTACCCAAGAAAACTGACCGCTCAAGCGTAACTGGTTACCGTCTAATAGCTCTACTGTGTTGTATCAGTAAAGTATTGGAATCATTGATCCGTAAAAAGATCAATACGTTTTGTACGGAAAGAAATCGTATTCCTTCCTTTCAGTACGGTTTTCGAGAGAAGCACTCTACGCTGCACCCTCTGCTGAAGCTTAACAGAGACGTCACTAAAGGACTGAACGTCAAAAGTAGTACAGTGGCCTGTTTGCTAGACATCGAAAAAGATTTCGATAGTGTCTGGATAAACGGGCTTCTGTACAAGCTTATTAGTTTTGGTTTCCCCAATTATATTGTAAAAATAATTAAAAACTTGGACCAGTCCTGTATAGCATCTTCACGGCGGATCAACCCACAAATACAGCCGGAACAAGAACTATGCTCTTCGCGGATGACTCCATAACGTATGCAGTTTCCCGCTCTCCCGAGATAGCTGCCCGAAGAGTGGAGGAACACCTCAGAAATCTTTGGGACTACTACCTGAAGTGGGGACTAAAGATCAACGCCAATAAAACGGAACTCATCTGCTTCCGAGTACCAGCAACCGAAACAAGGATAAGAAAAATCGCAAAGCCGGTGCAGAGACTTAAAAGTCACCCTTCCGGATAACACAACAATAAACGCCAAGTCAGAGACTAAGTACCTGGGAATCAACTTTACTGAGAGGCTCAAGTTTGACTCTCACATCGATAAAACAATGAAAAAAGCGAACTACGCTCTTCATTTGGTGCACCCGACATTGGAAATCACGTTTGGTCCGGACATTTACAACAAAGCTTTGATTATTCTAAAGGACAAATGTATGTCAATAATCTATAAAACATTACTACAGCTCGGCCTATCTGCACCAAAACGAGACCGACAAGACGTACTTCACGCAGATTACATACGTGAAAAAAACTACAACACCGAAAACCTAAGTCCATACGTTGCGGAAAAGAAGCACCTCTTAAA
This sequence comes from Nephrocerus scutellatus, assembly GCA_947095585.1. Lineage (NCBI taxonomy): Eukaryota > Metazoa > Arthropoda > Insecta > Diptera > Pipunculidae > Nephrocerus > Nephrocerus scutellatus. Next base: position 58,442,968 of record OX352762.1, on the reverse strand, counting down.
TCAAGATAAAAAAAAAACATCAAATGATCATGGATCAGGTAACGAAACAAGGTGGAATAATTTTTCTAGATGCTTCTGGGTGCACAGAAAAAAACATTTTTAGCACAATTAATTCTTGACAAAATCAGAGCTCACGGGAAGTTGTTCTTATAATCACTTCTTCAGGGATTACATCGATAATATTGGAATGAGGGAGGAGAACACATTCTGCACTTATGTTGGCACTTGACATCGGCAGTCAGGAAAATACTACGAGAAGTGGTCGGGCGTAAGTGCTCAGGACATGTAAAATAATCGTATGGGATGAATACACCATGGCTCATAAGAAAGGTCTCGAGGCACTTGACGCCACTCCGAGAGACCTAAAGAGGAAACGATAACCTGATGGGAGGAGCTTTGATACTTCTTTGTAGAGACTTTTGTCAAACTCTGCCCTTCATCCCAAAATCAACACCGGCCGAAGAAATCCACGCATGTTTAAAACATTCATTGCTGTGCGAACATGTGCGAAAGACAAGTTTAAAGCAGATAATGAGAGTAAATCTGGAGGACGACAGTGGTCAAATTTTCTCAAACAAATTACTGGAGATCGGAGAAGGTAAATTAATAGTCGAGTCTTCTGGCAAGATAAAATTACCATCCGATTTTTGTCGCAGTCAGCATCGAGCGCTCAACACGAGCACATCTTTAAAGATCCCGCACCAGATCGCTCAGCTACCTGCTACCGGCAACGGAAAAAAACCATCTCACCAAAAAGCGAGCATTTCACTACCTGCGACTTTTGAAAATATTTAGCTTCACTAATTACTTTTTAATTTCAGGCACATATTTAAAGTTAATAGTCATTTAATTTCACAGCAAGTTTTTTCATTTTCCAGCCCTAAAAAGTGGGTAAAAAACAGAAAAGGAAGGAAAAAGTCAACGAGGTCTTATCCTTAATTAAGGAACAAATCACCAACCATGGTGGGGATTTCCTCTCGTCATTGTACGAAAGGCACATATTTAAAGTTAATAGTCATTTAATTTCACAGCAAGTTTTTTCATTTTCCAGCCCTAAAAAGTGGGTAAAAAACAGAAAAGGAAGGAAAAAGTCAACGAGGTCTTATCCTTAATTAAGGAACAAATCACCAACCATGGTGGGGATTTCCTCTCGTCATTGTACGAAAGGCTGGATGAAGTCAACCAGCTTTGCGAGCAATCAGCTACCTCTGTAGAGGAGAGCATGAGCGTATGCAATGAATCGGACACTGAAGTGCCCAAATCCAGCAGTGGTGGAGAGGATAACTCTAGCGACGAAGACAGTCGCAAAGCTTGGTCTTCTCCCGAAACCATGCCCGCAAAGGCAAAAAAAAGGAGGTTGTCTGGAAATTCCAGACCATCATCGCCACCAACGTCATCTTCTCCTGCAGTGGCTGTTGTTGATAAAAAAATTGCTGTTGATAAAACAGCTATACCAAAAGAGTCCCAAAAGGTCTCAAATACGAAGGCACCACCACCAGTCGCTCCATCAAGCCAAAAATCCCAAACTACGGGACCAACAGCAAAACCTTTTGCCATGCCGCCAATAGTCTGCTTCAGACTAAACGTCGCTGAACTATCAAAGTTCACGAAGAGCGCCAACATTAGTTGCAGAATTCGCAACATCAACAGCAACAAATCAGTCGTTACGGCCATGAACAGAGATGGCCATCAGCTAATTCGGTCTTTCCTACAATCGGGAAAGACTGAATTTAACACTTATACTTCAAAGGAGGACAGGAAAGAAATGTTGGTCCTAAAAGGTATTCACCACTCCTTTGATGCTGAAGATGTCAAGGAAGCGTTGACGACAGAGGGTGTCCCTGTACTAGTGGTGAAACCCTTCAAATCTAAAAGGACTGACAAGAAATTCAATCATTTCATTGTCGAGCTAGAGAAGAACTGCGATAAAGCGGCAGTTTGCTCAAAAACCCTCTTTTTGAACCAGTTGGTGCATTGGGAAAAACTAAAATCAGCGGGCATTACTCAATGCAGAAACTGCCAAAAATTTGGACATGTCGCAAGTAATTGCGGCATGAAATACAGATGCGTCAAGTGCAAAGACGAGCACTTGCCTGGCCAATGCCCAAGAAATGCAGACAATATAAAAGACGACAACGTTTTCTGCACAAACTGCCAGAAAAATGGACATCCTGCAAACTATAAAGGATGTCCAAAATATAAGGAAAAGATGGCTGAAAAGCTTAAAACCGCACAAAAGAAAAAGGAACAACATAAATTCGCCCAGATGTCTGCTTCAAAAGCCATAGTAAAGGGGGTAAGTGTTGCTAGTATAGCTGCTATGGGGACTTCCAGCAAGCCAGCAACGATCAGCAAGCCTCTAGCAAGCAGCCATGCAGCAGCAAACAGCAAACCAATAAAAAAGCCAGCCGTTAAACCTGTACCATCTACCGGAAAAGCCAACATCTTCGACGATACGGAAAGGCTATTTGGAGCTGACCTCTTCACAATTTTACAGAAGACAAGAGAAGTCGTGCCTGCCAATTATAGCAGTCTTGATGACAGGTCCAAAACAACCGTTTTGGGTCGACTTATTTGTGAATTATGTTCACAATAAGCAGGATAAGTATATTCTCATATAATGTGAATTCCATTTATTCGTTAGCTAGGCGTATCACACTAACATTATTTATTAAAACTAATAAACCTGACATTCTTCTTTTACAGGAAACAAATCTCACTGGGAGAAATCCTTTCAGTCCAGGCGGATACAATATCCACAGGGTCGACAAAGGCAGTGGACGCTCTGGGAAGGCGGTCCTTATCAGGAACACTGTGGCAGGCGAAAAGGTCCAAATCAGTGGTCTACGTAGCATGGAAGCAACAGCTGTCAGCATTAAGGTCAACGATGTGGAAACCTTGCTGGTGATATCTGTGTACAATCACTGTAACGCAAGGAGGGAAGACATCCAACGGGATTTGCAAACTGTCTGCAACAGCTCCTCTAGACACACATACTGTGTTGTTGGAGGTGATTTTAATGCTAGACATACTCGATGGCAGGACGAAGTGTGCAATCACAAGGGAAGGGCCATTACAGACTGGATGGACTCAAATCCGCATCAGCACACGATGGCTATAGTTTTACAGCCCCGGAAGACTCTGGATTTCTTTCTGGCAACCACAAATTTCTTAAATATTCTCCCAGAATTAAGAAATTTTTCCTGCTTGGCGCATGATAGCGACTCGGATCATATGGCCATAAAGCTTCGAGTGAGGCTGAACCAGCGAATTGTGCAAGTCACCCCAACACCTGAACTTCACATCAACTTTAAGAAAATAAACAAACCGGTTTAGATCAGAAGTTGAAGCTAAACTTCCTATTCTAGCGGCTTGCAGAAATCTGGAGAATACAGAAATTGATGATGCTATCAGAAATTTTGAGATTACAGTGAATTCAGCATTTGATCGGCAGAAAACAATTCGCACTAGCAGGGATCGCTTCCAACACTTGCCTGAGCATAAACAGGCCATATATGCTCACAAGCAACGGCTTAGGAAACGCCTTCAGAGAATCTTCAATAGGACACTTAAAACAGTCAACGACGAATACCTGTCTGTACTTTCGCAACTGCGTTGTACAGTTAACATGTGTCGTCAAGCTGTGCGGAGGTTTCAGGAAGATGAACTGACCAAACGGCTCCAGGACATCAAACCAGGCCCTGATGCTTTTAGGAAGCTGAACTCTCTGGTTGGAAAGCGTATTTCCATTCCAGAGATTATCACCATTGAAGATCGAACAGTATCCAGTGCTGCTGAAAAAGCGGAAGCCTTTGCCTGCCAGTTTGAAAGGAGCTTTACGGACCGACCACCAACGCATCTTCCAGATTTCTTGGAAGAGGTTGAAAGTCTTGTGGAAGACACCACTTCTCCAGGAAATACTATAGTGCAGTTCAGTGAAGAAAATCCCGCCAACGCACCTGTAGACGTCGATATGTTTACCGGAACAGCTGTTGTCAATGATTTGATTATGAGTGGAAACTCAAAAAAAAATCATCAGGCACAGATGGGATTTCTAACTTTTTGCTTAAAAAGTTACCGTGTATGGCAATTTTGATGTTAACCATCATTTTCAACAATTGCCAAAACAATGGCTACTTTCCGGATAACTGGAAGGTGACCAAGGTAGTACCAGTACCCAAGAAAACTGGCCGCTCAAGCGTAACTGGTTACCGTCTAATAGCTCTACTGTGTTGTATCAGTAAAGTATTGGAATCATTGATCCGTAAAAAGATCAATACGTTTTGTACGGAAAGAAATCTTATTCCTTCCTTTCAGTACGGTTTCCGAGAGAAGCACTCTACGCTGCACCCTCTGCTGAAGCTTCACAGTGACGTCACTAAAGGACTGAACGTCAAAAGTAGTACAGTGGCCTGTTTGCTAGACATCGAAAAAGCTTTCGATAGTGTCTGGATAAACGGCTACTGTACAAGCTTATTAGTTTTGGTTTCCCCAATTATATTGTAAAAATAATTAAAAATTTTCTTTTTAACAGGGTCTTCTTTGTACAGGTGTACGACCGCCCATCGACAAGGAAAAGGATCAAAGCCGGAGTTCCTCAAGGTTCCAGACTTGGACCAGTCCTGTATAGCATCTTCTCGGCGGATCAACCCACAAATACAGCCGGAACAAGGACTATGCTCTTCGCGGATGACTCCATAACGTATGCAGTTTCCCGCTCTCCCGAGATAGCTGCCTGAAGAGTGGAGGAACACCTCAGAAATCTTTGGGACTACTACCTGAAGATCAACGCCAATAAAACGGAACTCATCTGCTTCCGAGTACCAGCAACCGAAACAAGGATAAAAAAAATCGCAAGCCGGTGCAGAGCCTTAAAAGTCACCCTTCCGGATAACACAACAATAAACGCCAAGTCAGAGACTAAGTACCTGGGAATCAACTTTATTGAGAGGCTCAAGTTTAACTCTCACATCGATAAAACAATGATGTTGTTTCGTGATTCAATTTTATTGATTATTGATTCTCAATTTATTGTTAATTTTAAACTTTTTATAGGCACCCTGTTGTTGGGTGTTTTATTACAACACAATTTGTATTTCACACACACACACATACATGTACATTATAATTTGAAATCAAAAATAGTTGAGAAAATGCATGCACTGTTGTGCTAAGTAGAGGTGGGAAAAATGGATCTCTTGAGTGTACTGAATCATTTGGTTCAGTCACGACGAAGAGCCATTCAAAAGATCCGTTCATTTCGTTCGTTTCGTTCATTTGGTTCTTTTTACTGTCTGAGTGCTCTATTGCAGAAAATTTTTGATAAAGTACACTTAGAGCATACGTATACAAACGAGATAAAACACAACGACTTTGTCAGGCGATGAAAGAAACGGTACAACGCAGTATACTTTCACGGCTGTAAGAAAAAGAAAACCTTAAGTTCAAAAATTTGCGAAATAAAAAGCTAACAGCAACACAATCATCCCTTATACCGGGTGATTATTTAAAGCTGAAACTTTAAAATATTTTGGATAATAAGCACTCTACGGAAAAAATATCCAAGATCGTAACTATGGCTCCGCGGGGGAAATAAATTAGTGCTAAAATTGGTACTCCCTTTTAGGTGGGGTGGGGCTACCTTTTGAAATTTAAATTTGAACCCCTATTTTTTATTGCAAATTTGTATTCTACGGCTAAAAGTCTGAAACATTTTTTTCGATTCATGATAGAAGATACTCAATTTTTCGATTACTCCTACTGAGAACCTATGAATAATTCTGCAATACGTTTGCAATAAAAATACAACGTTTTTCAGGATCAGGCGATTAAATCTGCTTTTAAATTAATGAATGTTTTTCTATTTTGTTTCAAAAATACCGATTCAGCTGGAAGATTATTTCGAAAACAACAATATCTGTGTTAGGCTATTTATACTACTTTAGAATGGTGTATTTTACTATACAAGAGAAAATTGAAATGGTTCTGGTTTATTAAGAAGCAAAATGAAAATTTTATTGACGACCAATTACAATTATATACATTGCAAACATAATGCTGAATCGTATACATAGGTTCTTAGTAGAAGAATTAAAAATGGTTGGGGGTACTATTTTTAACACTAATATATTTCACCCGCGGAATGATTAAATTTTTATCTTGGAGATTTTTTTCGTAGAGTTTATTTCCCGAGATATTTGAATTTCAGCTTAAAAAATCACCCGGTATTTTAGAATATTTCATTAAAAAGTAATAAATGAAACAAAAACCAATTTGTTTTCCGTATGGGTGAGAGTGAGCCATCAGCCATAGATACCCAATGGCCCAATCCTCAATGTTTCGCTCATCATCGTCTGTTCTGTTTGCCACAAATAATAAAAACAATACTGTTCCGTTCAATCTTCAATACGAACGAACTGTACCGCTCTTTTGATTCACTATAGAATAGATTCGAAGAACCAGAGTGAGTGAATGAACTGAAGACTGAACGACTGAACCATTGAACGACTGAGCCACTGAAGACTGAACTGAACGGTTGACATTTTGGATCACTACTGTTCCGTTCATTTCGTATGAAGTGTACCGCTCTTTTGGTTCACTGTACTGTTCCGTTCAGTACGAACGGATCAGTCACGAACGACTCAGCTCTAGTGCTAAGTCAGTCGAATAAATTCGTCGAAAGGCTAAGACGTGAATTCCAATGTCAGTGCAGTTTACTCTTTTATACGCATTAAAATTCGGCCAGTTGTTCGCACATTTTTTTCTGCTTTCGATCGAAACGGGTGTTTTTTGCTGCTGGGTTCAACAAATTTCGTTGGCAAGGACAGATCATGCCTCCCAAAATGGATACTAAGTCAAAAGGACAAGATGAACGAAAGCGGTTTAATAAGCTGTTAAGCAAGTCACGCGATCAATTGATGAAATTGAAAAGTTGGATTGACTCGCATGGAAAATCCGCAAATTTGGAAACACTTGAGGTGCAGTTGGAGCTGTCCAATTCTCACTACAAGCGGTGCTACGAATATGACGAAATGATAACGGAGCTAGTCGATGCAGATGAAGAAAACCTGACCAGCAATGAAGACGTGCTCGAATTCCAGGATTATGAGCAGGTCTACGTCACCACTAAGGGAAAATTGCTAGTTCTCATCAAGTCGAAGACACCCTCGCCCAAGCAACCGGCAACGGAGCTGAATCAATCTGTCATAATGTCAACGAAATCCGTCCAGCTACCGAAATTGCAACTTCCAAAATTTTCGGGCAAATACGGCGAATGGTTGGACTTTAAAAACGAATTCGTTTCCATGGTCATTGATGATGCAGATCTAACAGAAGTGGATCGGTTTCGCTTTCTAAAATCGTGTCTTGTGGAAGGTGCTAGGCGTACCATCTCTCAAATGGAGATTTCAAGCGAGAATTTCAAAAGCGCTTGGTCTGCGCTGGTTGACCGCTACGAGAACAAGGCTCTCATGTTCCAGGCTCACATCAATGAGATTATTTTGATGTCTGCTATCGGAAAGGAGTCTGTTAATGGTATCCGCGAGATGCACGATCGAGTCACTGCTCACTATAGAGCTCTGAATTCATTGGGAAGCAAGGACGAGCTCGCGGAAAATTTGATCTGCTTGATGCTGTCGAAATTGGATTTAGCAACAGCAATTAAGTGGGAGGAGTCTACAACCAAGGACATACCGACATGGGAAGGATTTTGTACGTTTCTGGAGAAACGTACCTCTACTCTGGAAAAAATCGACTACAACAAAAAGCAATCCAGTCGAAATCCCGCGCAGCCAACAGCAGCCCGTCCATTAAATCAAGGTCGTCGTAGCCACTCGGCATTGCTGTCATCGAGTCCGTCTTCCATACCTTCCTGCATGAAATGCAAATAACAGGATCACGGACTAGTCTCTTGTCCCAATTTTTCCTCGCTCTCTCCCGTTGAGCGATATCAATACGCAAACAGAAAACGGATTTGCGTGCTATGCCTTGGAGGAAGGCATTCTTCAAGAAGTTGTCGGGTCTCATCATGTCAACGGTGCCACAAACGTCACCACACCATGCTCCATTTCGAGACAGTTACTACAACAGTCCCGACAACAAGATCGGTTTCATCAGCTAACGCAGAATTTTCGAAATGCACAAATTCGCAGAAAGTTCTTGTCGCCTCAGCCGATATTCAAGACGAGTCAGCTATATTAGCCACCGCCATCATCTATGTGCTTGACAATCAAGGTTCACCGATTCCATGTCGTGCATTACTGGACAGTGGTGCTTCAGCAAATTTTCTTTCCGAGAGGTTCGCGCAAACATTGAACCTAGAACGACACAGACTAATGACATCCATTGGAGGAATTGGATCATCAAGCATTTCATCAAAGGGGTTTTGTCAAATTACCATTGTGCCCCGATTTGGCACAGCAGAGAAATTGTCCACTAGTGCGGTCATTCCAATTCAATCGAAAATGCTTCAAATTCCAGCCGATATAAAACTTGCAGATCCATTATATTTCAAGCCTCAGAATGTCGACTATTTTGGAATCTACTGCTTCCTGGAAAAATAATTCTTGGAGAAAACTTGCCAGTGCTGCAAGAAACTAAATTCGGATGGACGATCAGCGGCCCACTCCGTTCATGGACTCAATCTACCAAAACTGCCTTAACAAGTGTAGGCGACAGGTATTTACGTTGTTTCTCTTGATAATTTAAACAATATAGAAAAGCTGGTGCAGTCCTTCTGGGAAATCGAATCATACCCTATTGCAGAATTGGAAATGAGTACAAAAAATCAAGAATGTGAGGACCATTATGCTCTTCACACTCGCCGAACTAATGAAGGATCGTATGTGGTTCGTTTGCCGTTTTCAAAAAATCCGTCGCACTTGGGCGAATCTTATAACGCTGCAATGCGTCGCTTTCTGAACTTAGAGAAGAGGCTTTATCGCTTGCCCGAGATGAGAACCAGCTATTCGGAGTTCATTCGTGAATATCAGACACTGAAACATTTGGAGGTCGTCAACGATTTTGATGCCGCATCCCCTCATTATTTCTTGCCGCATCACTGTGTATTAAAGATGTCCAGTTCCAGTACAAAATTGAGGGTCGTTTTCGGCGGCTCCTGCAAGACGTCTTCATCCTTTTCTTTGAACGATATTCTGCATTCTGGGCCAAAAATTCAAGAAGATCTGCTCGTGATTCTGTTGCGGTTCAGGTTGTTCCGGTATGTCTTAACCGGCGATATAAAGCAGATGTATCGCCAAATCCAAGTTGCTGAAGCCGATCTAATATTTCAGCTTTTCTTGTGGCGCTTCAATCAAGATGATCCCATTCAAATTTTTCGCCTGTGCACCGTAAAGTACGGGACCACACCTGGTGCATATTTGGCAATAAGGACGCTTCATCGATTAGCAACGGACGAAGAACAACGGTTCCCGATCGGCGCTCGAGTACTCCGTCAGCATTTTTATGTGGATGACATGATGGTGGGTGCAAATTCGATAGAGGAGCTCATGGAGATTCGAAATCAAGTTACGAATTTGCTGGCTGCGGGAGGCTTCATATTGTCCAAATTCTGTTCCAACGAAGAGGCCATCATTGGTTCGATTGATACCAAGCATCGTGAGAAGTACCTCAAAATCGACGATCATGACGTAGTAAAGGCGCTAGGACTAATTTGGCAACCAACGAGTGATGTTTTCCGGTATTCCTATTCTCCAAAGAGCACTTCAGAGCGTATCACGAAACGAATCGTCCTTTCCGAAATGGCGAGTTTGTTTGACCCGCTAGGGTTGATATGTCCCGTGATAACCCGTGCAAAAATTTTCTACCAAGATCTTTGGAAGCTAAAATTAGATTGGGACAATGAGCTAAATTCGGAGCTGTCGCTGGTTGGAACCGATTTCGGGCTCAATTGAGTTCACTTGGGACCATTATGATTCCAAGATTTGTGTGCAGCGAGTTGAAAGACGCAAGAATCGAACTACACGGTTTTTCAGACGCCAGCGAAAAGGCATATGGTGCCTGTGTATACCTCCGTTCATCCTTCGAGAACTGCCCTCCTGTAATTTGTTTGCTTTGTGCCAAATCACGGGTGGCGCCCACCAAAACTGTTAAGATTGCCAGGATGGAACTATTAGCCGCGAAACTCTTAGCCGATTTGGTGCGTCGACTAAAAGGCGAAGTTTTGGGCGAAATTTCGGTTTCTGCAGAATATTATTGGACAGATTCCTTAATTTGTCTGTGCTGGTCGAATCAGGAGCCCCATAAGTGGACGACTTTTATTGTTCATCGTGTGTCCAAAATTCAACAAATGACAAATATCGAGTGTTGGCGTCACGTCCCAGGGGAAATGAACTCTGCAGACATCGTCAGCCGTGGTGCTACGCCAATTGAGCTTTCCAATTCTAGTATATGGTTTGGCGGCCCTAAGTTTCTGTACCAAAGCGAGGAATATTGGCCCCCTCCGCACAAGCCAATCGAGGTTGAGGAGGAGAGACGCAGTACTAAAATTGCTTTACTGGAGACACCCATTCCAGATATCACCGATTCAATGAGAGAGGTCTTCGACGAAGCTTTGCATTCGTGATGCGGTTCATCGAAGGGTGCCGTACTCCCATGAAGACAAAGAAAGAACGACAATTATTATCACAACAATACGAATTGGCTCATCTTTATACCGTGATACCTTCGCCAACTTTTATAGAAGAAGAAGAGGTTGAGTATCGATTTGTGCGCAACATCCAACGTGCAGCCTTCAAAGATGATTACTCGAAGCTATCAAACAATCGGGTTGTTTCAATCAGCTCGCAATTGAGAAGTTTGGCTCCGTTCATTGACGACCAGGGTCTTATTCGAGTCGGAGGAAGAATCAATAAAGCGGATATCCCATTTGATGCTCGTCACCAGATACTTCTTCCCAAAAACCATCGGTATGCCAAAACATTAATTCAATATTTTCATCGTTACAGGACTTTGCATTAGGGCCCACAGACTGTCCTTACGGCCATCCGGTCACGATATTGGATTCTAAACGGACTTGTTGCATGTCGCAGCATCATTCGAAATTGTATTTGGTGCTTTCGAACACGTCCCAAAATACTGGCGCAGTACCGAAGACCGCCTCGATTTCAAAAACGTCAGACCATTTGTTACATGTGAAGTAGATTTCGCAGGCCCGTTGAGCGTCCGGCACCATATACGCTGTAAGGTGCAAAAAAAAGTCTACGTGGCTCTCTTCGTGTGCATGATTACCAAGGCAGTTCATTTGGAATTGGTAATCGACTTGTCAACGGAAGCATTTGTACGCGCGCTCAAACGCTTCATCGCTGATCGGGGTATGGTTACCAAGATCTATTCGGACAACGCAAAAAAATTTCTCGAGACTGCCAATCATTTGAGGGAAGTGCAGGAGATACTGGCAAGTGACACAAACATCATAAAAGAAGCTTGCGCCAGCACCTGCGTAGAGTGGACATTTATACCCCCTCGAGCTCCGAATTTTGGAGGGCTTTGGGAGGCCTCCATTAAAATTATGAAGCGTCTTATCCGTAATGTCGTCGGTGAAACAGAGACTACAGTAGATGACTTGCAGACAATTATTAAACAGGTGGCAGCTGTGATAAACTCGCGTCCAATAACGCCTATTTCTGCAGACTCGAACGATCTCCAACCTTTGGACTCCTGGTCACTTCATTTATGGTGGCCCACCAGCCTCGCTCCCAGAATTGCCTCTGGATATCCCGGTCAGTCGGATCAAACTACACCAGCACGTCACATGGACAATACAACAATTCTGGCGACGTTTTCAAAAGGAGTATTTGTCTACCTTGCAAATTCGTTCGCGTTGGAAAACACCTCAAGAGAACTTGCGTGAAGGGATGATGGTGCTACTTCGCGATGATTTGGCAACACCTTTGTGCTGGTCAATCGGACGCATCGTTAAAACAATTGCCGACGACCAAGGAATTGTCAGGGTTGTCAAAGTTCGCACACATCGTGGGGAATATGATCGAGCTGTTTGTGGAGTTGCAGTATTACCAATCGAGGACAACGAACAAAATTAACTCTTTGGACTTAATCCGTCCAAGGCGGGCAGGATGTTGTTTCGTGATTCAATTTTATTATTTTTTAATATTGGTTCTCAATTTATTGTTAATTTTAAACTTTTTATATGCACCCTGTTGTTGGGTGTTTTATTACAATACAATTTGTATTTCACACACACACACATACATGCACATTATAATTTGAAATCAAAAATAGTTGAGAAAATGCATGCACTGTTGTGCTAAGTCAGTCGAATAAACGAACGAAATAAACGAACAACGAAAGAAGATCTCCCTATTTGAAAGGAAGGTACTAAGGATCTGTACAGGACTCTGGAGGGTGACAAACAGCTATAAGTTTGTGTCGAGTACAAAACTATACGAAGCAGCAGGTCTGCTGCCAATAACTGACCACTTGTTCCGAACGGCGAGGAAATTCGTCGACGCATTGGAAACACATCCAAGTCCTGAGATGCAAGGACTGCGAATCGAGGAAATCGAGCCAAGTCACCGGTACATACACATAAGAGGATTCACTGATGCTAGATTCGATGACATCTTTAACAATCAAGACGTCTCCTTCTACGAGAAGGCGGGCAACCAATATTACAGAGGCTGAAGTTCGCCCTGTTTATACGCCGCTTAATATTTTTCATTCTTATTTTATTTTAAAATTATTGTTTAAAATTTAATTCCCTTAAAAATAAACATAAAGTAGATTAAGTAGTAAAAAATATTGTTTAAAAATAACCAATACCAATAAAAAGACAATGTAAATACGTCGGGCCCCTATTGTTGAGCCGACACATATTAATATTAGTTATAAGTTTAGTTTTAAATCAAAATTGTATATTACTTTAATGTTTAATAAAAATATCTTAATCTAATCCGATTTTTGTAATTTGGTATCGTCTGTCGCAGAATTGATAGATGCTATCTATCCGGCTGTTTCCCAAAATTATTCTTGCTGTTAAAAATGAAGACGTCAACGAAATATATAATCAAATACTTGCCATGTTACCAGGCGTAGTCACTGAATACACTATAAGACTCAGTCTTATGTACTTTTACCTAAGATTATAAATAAATAAATGAAAATACAAGTCTATCGATACTGTAGTAGATGCCGATGACGTCGTTAATTTCCCACCCGAATTCCTGAACTCACTTGATTTGGCTGGATTGCCAGCACATCGTCTTTTACTCAAAGTGGGATCTTCAATTATTTTACTACGTACTCTTGATTTGCCAAAACTGTGCAATGGAACAAGGTTGTGTGTAAAAAAGATGCAGGGCAAAGTAACTGAAGCTACTATAATAACAGGAGAGGGAGAGGGTAAAACAGTTTTTATCCCACGGATACCCCTCATTTCGACGGTTCTACCTCTTAACTTTAAAAGATTGCAATTTCCAGTAAGACTTGCGCTCTCGATTACGATCAACAAAGCACAGAGTCAGTCTATTAAATACTGCGGAGTGGGTTTGAGATCGCCATGTTTCTCCCATGGACAACTTTATGTTGCTTGCTCTAGGGTGGGCAAATTTATTTATTTTTGCTCCTGGAGGTGAAACTAGAAATGTTGTTTATAATAAAGTTTCGTGTTAATCTAGTATTTTAGTAGATTTTTAAAAAATTGTTTCTTTATAATTTGTATAGTGTACTGGCGGTCAGCCATCAGCAGAGTAGGGCGAATAACACAGAATGCTTCAGAAATGCATGTGTCGCAACTATCTCTGACTGGTGAAAGTGCGATCAAACCCCCACGTGGTGGCCGCTGGTAATTTTCCTCCAGTACAGGAAAAGAGAAATGGTCGGGCTAGTCCCTAAAAAGTAAGGTTTGGACGAGGCCAATAACCTCGCCCGTAAAAAACCATATTACGGAACCCACTATCAGCCTCGTATACACTGATGAACGACCACGACCACGGCAACGAAAACGGCTAAACGATTTAAGAATTTTCTCATGGAACGTACTCTCACTGTATAGAGCTCGAGCTGCACAGCAGCTAGCCGATACCCTGTCCAACTATAATGCTGACATAACAGCAATTCAGGAGACGCGATGGACGGGTAACAATGAGTCATAAAGATGGCAGCAAGCAATCATTTAGTCGATGCGAGTACTAGGTTTGAGGAGCCACTCGCAACCAAATAGACCACGTGTTGATAGACCGCCGCCACAACCCGAATCTGATGACGGTACGAACGTACCGAAGTGCCAACGTCGGCTCGGACCAATATCTTGTTGGTATGGTGCTCCGAGCGCGGATTGCATCATCAAGAAAGACAGCATCCGCGAATCAGATTCGAGTCAACACGGCTGCACTTCGCAACGAAGAGACCAGAAACAACTACGGTCAAGCGATACGGCTAGCCCCAATTGCAGGAAGAGTAAGTCCTGGGGCTGAGATGCCGGGCGTAGAAGAGAAATCGACACGCCTTAAGAATACTGTCATTTGTACTGCTGACTCCATCTTAGGCAGTAGTCGTAGAGATCGGAACGACTGGTTCGATAACAAATGTAAGCTAGCGACTGAACGTAAGAATGCTGCGTATCGAGCAATGCAAGAATCACATAGAACGCGGGCACGCGAAGATGAATATAAAGAGCCCAGAAGATTTGAAAAAACAGTTCACCGGCGAAAGAAAGCCGCCTGGGAGAAGAATCTCGTCCGTGAACAGAACAGTATAGAGAGCGAGGACCACACCAGGCGCGAAAGTTCTACCAAAGAGTCCGCGTTATGACGCAATATACACCGCGTTGCACATACTGCAAAGACAAAATGGGTAATCTGATCGCCCATCTCAAAGGCATCTTAGAGCGATGGGAAGAGAACTTTCATGAGTTGCTTAATGACCAGTTAACTGAGGAATTGGACGCTCCACCAATGACCGACGACCACACTATGCTGCCGCCACCACGCATAGACGAAGTTAGCAGAGCGATAAATCTGCTCAAAAATAATAAGGCCCCGGGATCTAATGGTATCCCAGCGCAGCTAATTAAAAAAAGGAGGCCCCCCAATACACCAAGCAATTTATGAACTAATAGTGCAAGTATGGGAGGAAGAAGCGATGCCAGAAGACTGGGGAAGAGGCATCCTTTGTCCCATACATAAGAAAGGAGATATCGCAACCTGCAGCAATTATCATGGTATAACGTTGTTGACTACCGCGTATAATATTTCCTCCTCTATCCTTCAAGACAGGATAGCCCCATACGCTAAAGGAATCATTCAACAACTGATCAGATTTACACCTTTAGGCAGGTAATGGAAGAATGTCTAGAGTTTCAAAACTCACTACACCATCTTTTTATAGACTTTAAAGCCGCCTATGATAGCATAGCCAGAGCAGAACTTTATAAGGCCATGAGAGAATTAGGCATCCCAAATTGTTGGTAGTAGCCAGGCAAGGCACAGCACGTGGCTTACCGAAGATACCTGGAGGCGGATTGAAGAACGTAAGCTACTTAAAGCTCGTATTGTAGATATCCCAGCAGCAGCGAGGATCGAGCTAGAGTCCATGTATCGAAGAAAAATGAGAGAGAGAGAAGTAAAGCGTAGTGTAAGACGTGACAAGTGTAACTATATTAACAACCTAGCCTCAGAAGCAGAGGAAGCAGCGAGCAGGTGCGATAGCTGAACCGTTTACAGAATCACCAAAGAGCTGATAGGTGGTCACCACTCTAGTCAACATCCGGAGAAAGGCCTAGATGGTGCCGTACTCGTTTCAGATGAGGATCAGCTCAAGCGATGGAAGGAGCATTTCTCTACGGTCCTTAACCGTGTATTTGCAAACGATATGCACCCAAATCAAACGGAGCTGCCGGAAGTAACAATTTCCCGAATTCGCACATCTACTCCCAGTAAAGACGAGATCGCTACCGCGATCAACGCACTAAAGAACACCAAGTCGGTAGGACTAGATGGTATACCCGCAGAGCTTCTGCGTGCAGCTCCAACGACATCATCAGAGCTTTTATATCCTCTTGTGAAAGAGCTTGGGAGGCAGAAAGTTTCCCCGACGAGTGAAAGAAGAACATCCAAGCTGCTGGCACATAAGACATTGGTCGTACCAGTACTTACATATGGATCCGAGACTTGGGTGCTTAGTAAAAATCATTCTGACCTCTTAGCGGCGTTCGAGAGAAAAGTCTTACTGAGAATTGTTGGCCCCGTATGTGAGGAAGGACGATTCCGGAGACTAATGATGAGATCTACGAGCGTTACTGCGATGTCGACATCACGCAGAGAATTAAGCTAAGCTCGCACGAGCGAAAGGAATCCTACTCGGAAAGTCCTTTGCGGTAGGATATATGGAACACGACAGCGAGGCCGGCCAAGCCTACGCTGGAAGGGTGGCGTAGACTAGGACGCCCAGAATTTAGGGATGCAAAACCGGATGCTATCGGCTGAAAATCAGGACCGGTGGAGAGACTTTGCGGGAGGCTAGGACCGGACCACGTTTCTAGAGCCAAATATGATCCATCATCATCACGAAAAGAAGTTAGTAGTAGATGAACAGGGCGTTCTCCTATTAATGGAATAAGAGTTAGCCTAGACTCGAACCGCCAAAAATAGGCACTGCATTAGGATTAAGAAATCTGTTTGTCTGAACGTACTTGTAGCTTGGACTTTGAGATATGGACTTGTATAGAGTGATGTGAGTGAGAGAAGTTTGATGAAAATCAGGTTAATTATTAAAAAATTGATGTGGGAGCTCCTAGGCCTTGGGGCCCGATCCCTTCTAAATTTTTATGAAGTGTTGCTATCGAAGATACATATGTGTAAAAAATTAGAAGAATATCGGGTTAATTTTTTAAAATGGTAAGCTGTGTCGGATACACGGCTGCGGGTTTTGAGCGTGTCAACGTCTACATGGGACGAAAGAACAGATAACAAAGATATTTTTGTATGTGTAACGGATAAATGAACGTACATCTATAAATGGCATAGTTCCCAAAATTCCAGACCCATATCCCAGAATTTCCATAGGAAGAAGTCTTAAAGTCGCATCTTAGTCCTACATACCGAATTTCATACGAATCGCTTCAAAAATGGCATAGTTCCCAAAATTCCAGACCCTTTTGGCCCAGAGTCCTACGTCCCTTTTAGGGAGGGCTCCCTAAAAAAGGTAGTCTTATGGAGTGCGAAAACTGGAGAGGCATTTGCGTTCTTCCTGCAGTTGCAAAGGTAATAGCCAAACTAGTACTTGAGCGAATTAAGCAACATCTGGAAGATACACTCGATGCCGAACAAGCAGGTTTCCGCACTGGATCCTCCTGTGTAGACGAAATAAACACCCTGCGGATCATTATTGAATAGTGCGTTGAATTCCGTTCACCACTGCACCTGCTGTTCATCGTTTTTGAGAAGGCGTTTGACAGTCTCAACAGACAGTTTATCTGGCTCGCCTTGCGCAGGAGAGGTATACCCGATAAACTAATAGCTATTATTAAAGCAACCTATGATGGCTCTAATTGTCATGTGCTGCATAGAGGAAAGCTGTCAGAGGAATTCGAGATCCTAAGTGGGGTACGACAAGGTTGCATTCTATCGCCGATAATTTTTTTGTTGGTGATTAGCTATGTACTTCGCGCAGCTTTATCTACAGGAAACGGAGGAATTCGTTGGACTCTTACATCTCAACTCAAACATCTGGACTACGCTGACAACGTTTGTTTACTCTCACACAGAATTATGGAGCTGCACCAAATGACTACAAATGTGGAGAGGGAGGCAAATGTTGTGGGTTTGAAGATTAATACTGCCAAAACCAAAATCATCAACCTCGGCACTAACTCAGTAACTCAAGTTAACATTGCTGGACAGCCGGTAGAGAGAGTAGAGAGTTTCCAATATCTTGGGATTATTGTTTCGACCGAAGGTGGAACCGAACAGGACATTGTCAACCGAATCGGCAAAGCAAAATCGTTGTTTGGAATGATGTCCATGATATGGCGAAGCAAAGCGATCAGCTTAAAAACCAAGCTGCGACTGTTCCGCTCAAATGTTGAATCAGTGCTGTTGTATGGGTGCAGCACTTTGAAGGTGACCGCTACTATTACAAAAAACGTTCGTAAATAGGGCACCTATTTTGCGGAACATCTTAAGGGTTTTTTGGCCTAACCGTATCTCTAACGAACATCTTTACCAGAGAACGACGACGAAAGTGGCAGTGGATTGGTCATACACTCCAAAAAGGCGACAGTTCCATAGCAAACTACGCAATGCAATGGAACCCGTTATCTCAGGATGGTAGAAGCACGGGTCGTCCGAGAAATACATGGCGCAGAACAGTTGAGGAGGAGTCACGGCAATTGGGGAAGAGTTGGAGAGAGCTGAAGCTCATTGCCAGAAACCGCACGCGATGGCGCGTAGGCGTAGTAGAGGCCCTAGGACCCACAAGGGGATACAGGACATAAAGAAAAAAGAAATATACTGAAACGACTATGTAGGTTGACCATGACCAATGTTATAAGCCAAGTAAAAATAAAAAATATCCGGATCACTATCAAGCCCATTCAACATCTATAACGGGCTCCGACAAGGGGATGGACGGGTGTGTGTCCTCTTCAATCTGGCGTTGGAGAAAGTCATCAGAGACTCTGACGTAACGGCGAGAGGAACATACCTCTAAGTCCATTCAGATACTGGTTTACGCAGACAACATTGACATCGTTGGTAGAAACCAAAGAGCTGTATAGTAAGCTTTCGTCCAGATCGCGCAGACGGCACGAAATCTGAGAGCAAAACAAAATACATGGTGAGCACGTCTGCGAGTAGAAGATCCAACATTGGTCCCTCAATTCAAATAGTGGAGCGCAAATTTTAAGTAGTGCAATCATTAAACTTTCTCGGGTCAACTGTAGCAGCCGATAACAGCATGGAACCAGAAATACGCGCACGGTTGCTTAAAGCCAACAAAGCCTACTATAGTCTGTCAAGACTCTTCAAATCCAGGAATTTAACCATAACATCCAAGCTGCTGGTATATAAGACAATGGTCATACCAGTACTTTCATATGGATCCGAGACTTGGGTGCTTAGCAAAAAGCATTCTGACCTCTTCGAGAGAAAAGCCTTACGGAGAATTGTTGGCTCCGTATGTGAGAAAGGAAGATTCCGGAGACTTTATAATGATGAGGTCTACGAGCGTTACCGCGATGTCGACATCGTGAAGAAAATTAAGCTCGGTAGGCGCCGGTGGGCAGGACACCGCTCGCATGAGCGAAGAAGATCCTGCACGGAAAGACATTTGCGGTAGGACTTATGGAATACGACAGCGAGGCCGGCCAAGCCTACGCTGGAAGGATGTCGTATACCGGGACGCTCAGAACTTAGGGATGCCAAATTGGATGAAATCGGCTGGAAATCGGGACCGACGGAGAGATTTTTTGCGTGAGGCCAGGACCGGACACCGGTTGTAGAGCCAAATATGATGATGATACTGTTTTTAAATTCTCTATATTAACTTCGCGTGCACGTGGCTGGGTGGCTGGCTGGCTTGGGTTAGGGGGGCACCCATACAAATTTTATGAAAAAAGTTCCCGATTTTCTTCAAATTTTATACGCATGTGTATCTCCGATGGACAAAACTTTTTGTAAAATTTTTGAAGCGATCGGGCCCCGGGGTCGGGGGGCTCCCATACAATTTTTTTTTAAATTATCAATTTTTAACGCACTTCATAAAACCCGATTTTCCTGAAATTTTGTACACATGTGTATTTCCAGTCACAATACTTTCTTTTAAAGCGATCGGGCACCGGGTTCGTGGGGCTCCCATACAAATTTAAAATAAAAATTACCCGATTTTTTTCAAATTTTACACACATGTGTATACCCAATAAAAAATACTTTTACTTAGCCTAGACTCGTACCGCCAAAAATAGGCACTGCATTAGGATTAAAAAAACTGTTTGTCTGAACGTACTTGTAGCTTGGACTTTGAGATATGGACTTGTATGGAGTGATGTGAGTGAGAGAAGTTTGATGAAAATCAGGTTAATTATTAAAAAATTGATGTGGGAGCTCCTAGGCCTTGGGGCCCGATCCCTTCTAAATTTTTATGAAGTGTTGCTATCGAAGATACATATGTGTAAAAAATTAGAAGAATATCGGGTTAATTTTTTAAAATGGTAGGCTGTGTCGGATACACGACTGCGGGTTTTGAGCGTGTCAACGTCTACATGGGACGAAAGAACAGATAACAAAGATATTTTTATATGTGTAACGGATAAATGAACGTACATCTATAAATGGCAAAGTTCCCAAAATTCCAGACCCATATCCCAGAATTTCAATAGGAAGAAGTCTTATAGTCGCATCTTAGTCCTACATACCGAATTTCATACGAATCGCTTCAAAAATAGCATAGTTCCCAAAATTCCAGACCCTTTTGGCCATATCCCAGAGTCCTACGTCCCTTTTAGGGAGGGCTCCCTAAAAAAAGGTAGTCTTATGGAGTGCGAAAACTGGAGAGGCATTTGCGTTCTTCCTGCAGTTGCAAAGGTAATAGCCAAAGTAGTACTTGAGCGAATTAAGCAACATCTGAAAGATACACTCGATGCCGAACAAGCAGGTTTCCGCACTGGATCCTCCTGTGTAGACCAAATAAACACCCTGCGGATTATTATTGAATAGTGCGTTGAATTCCGTTCACCACTGCACCTGCTGTTCATCGTTTTTGAGAAGGCGTTTGACAGTCTCAACAGACAGTTTATCTGGCTCGCCTTGCGCAGGAGAGGTATACCCGATAAACTAATAGCTATTATTAAAGCAACCTATGATGGCTCTAATTGTCATGTGCTGCATAGAGGAAAGCTGTCAGAGGAATTCGAGATCCTAAGTGGGGTACGACAAGGTTGCATTCTATCGCCGATACTTTTTTTGTTGGTGATTAGCTATGTACTTCGCGCAGCTTTATCTACAGGAAACGGAGGAATTCGTTGGACTCTTACATCTCAACTCAAACATCTGGACTACGCTGACAACGTTTGTTTACTCTCACACAGAATTATGGAGCTGCACCAAATGACTACAAATGTGGAGAGGGAGGCAAATGTTGTGGGTTTGAAGATTAATACTGCCAAAACCAAAATCATCAACCTCGGCACTAACTCAGTAACTCAAGTTAACATTGCTGGACAGCCGGTAGAGAGAGTAGAGAGTTTCCAATATCTTGGGAGTATTGTCTCGACCGAAGGTGGAACCGAACAGGACATTGTCAACCGAATCGGCAAAGCAAAATCGTTGTTTGGAATGATGTCCATGATATGGCGAAGCAAAGCGATCAGCTTAAAAACCAAGCTGCGACTGTTCCGCTCAAATGTTGAATCAGTGCTGTTGTATGGGTGCAGCACTTTGAAGGTGACCGCTACTATTACAAAAAACGTTCGTAAATAGGGCACCTATTTTGCGGAACATCTTAAGGGTTTTTTGGCCTAACCGTATCTCTAACGAACATCTTTACCAGAGAACGACGACGAAAGTGGCAGTGGATTGGTCATACACTCCAAAAAGGCGACAGTTCCATAGCAAACTACGAAATGCAATGGAACCCGTTATCTCAGGATGGTAGAAGCACGGGTCGTCCGAGAAATACATGGCCCAGAACAGTTGAGGAGGAGTCACGGCAATTGGGGAAGAGTTGGAGAGAGCTGAAGCTTATTGCCAGAAACCGCACGCGATGGCGCGTAGGCGTAGTAGAGGCCCTAGGACCCACAAGGGGATACAGGACATAAAGAAAAAAGAAATAAACTGACACGACTATGTAGGTTGACCATGACCAATGTTATAAGCCAAGTAAAAATAAAAAATATCCGGATCACTATCAAGCCCATTCAACATCTATAACGGGCTCCGACAAGGGGATGGACGGGTGTGCGTCCTCTTCAATCTGGCGTTGGAGAAAGTCATCAGAGACTCTGACGTAACGGCGAGAGGAACATACCTCTAAGTCCATTCAGATACTGGTTTACGCAGACAACATTGACATCGTTGGTAGAAACCAAAGAGCTGTATAGTAAGCTTTCGTCCAGATCGAGCAGACGGCACGAAATCTGAGAGCAAAACAAAATACATGGTGAGCACGTCTGCGAGTAGAAGATCCAACATTGGTCCCTCAATTCAAATAGTGGAGCGCAAATTTTAAGTAGTGCAATCATTAAACTTTCTCGGGTCAACTGTAGCAGCCGATAACAGCATGGAACCAGAAATACGCGCACGGTTGCTTAAAGCCAACAAAGCCTACTATAGTCTGTCAAGACTCTTCAAATCCAGGAATTTAACCATAACATCCAAGCTGCTGGTATATAAGACAATGGTCATACCAGTACTTTCATATGGATCCGAGACTTGGGTGCTTAGCAAAAAGCATTCTGACCTCTTAGCCGCGTTCGAGAGAAAAGCCTTACGGAGAAATTAAGAAGAAAATTAAGCTCGGTAGGCGCCGGTGGGCAGGACACCGCTCGCATGAGCGAAGAAGATCCTGCACGGAAAGACCTTTGCGGTAGGACTTATGGAATACGACAGCGAGGCTGGCCAAGCCTACGCTGGAAGGATGTCGTATACCGGGACGCTCAGAACTTAGGGATGCCAAATTGGATGAAATCGGCTGGAAATCGGGACCGACGGAGAGATTTTTTGCATGAGGCCAGGACCGGACACCGGTTGTAGAGCCAAATATGATGATGATACTGTTTTTAAATTCTCTATATTAACTTCGCGTGCACGTGGCTGGGTGGCTGGCTGGCTTGTCAGACTTTCTGATCGAATTTTAACCCACTTCCCATAAGCCGATTTTATTGAAATTTTGCACACATGTATTTCCGGTGACAATACTTTCTATTAAAATTTGACGGGTCGGGGCGGCTCCCATACAAATATTTTATAAAATTTACCCGATTTTTTCAAAATTTTATACAAATGTGTATTTTTGATGGACAACACTTTCTGTAAAAATTTGGAAGTGATAGGGCCGCTTGGGTCAGGGGGGTACCCATACAAATTTTATGAAAAAAGTTCCCGATTTTCTTCAAATTTTATACGCATGTGTATCTCCGATGGACAAAACTTTTTGTAAAATTTTTGAAGCGATCGGGCCCCGGGGTCGGGGGGCTCCCATACAATTTTTTTTTTAATTATCAATTTTTAACGCACTTCATAAAACCCGATTTTCCTGAAATTTTGTACACATGTGTATTTCCAGTCACAATACTTTCTTTTAAAGTAATCGGGCACCAGGTTCGTGGGGCTCCCATACAAATTTAAAATAAAAATTACCCGATTTTTTTCAAATTTTACACACATGTGTATACCCAATAAAAAATACTTTTTCTGAAATTTGGTAGTGATAGGGCCCCGGGTTCGACCGCAAGGCCCTTATACATTTTTTTAATTTCTTATAGTGGCATCAGATACCGTCGTACTTTAATGACTATGTGCAGTGTGTGCTGCGCAGTCGGCTGCGCTGCATGGTTTTGGTGGTGGAGAGAGAGAGAGAAATCTTAGCTCACGCACAAATGAACCCAGCAAATGAAACTTTACGTAAATGTTTTATGCTTAATTCAACTTACTTACTTATTTACTGAATTGTATTTTTATTGATGTCGTTTTTTTTGTTGTCGATATCAACTTACAGAACAACAAGTTTTCACAATATTCTGTCATTTCGCGTTTTCATAAATTAGTTCAGAGCAGTCAGAGTTCTCAAGATAAATGCTCGTGTTGCTCATAGTATGAGCGTGCTCTAAGTGCTCAGAATAAAATGATCTGAGCATTTCCAATTTTAACATCTGATGTCAAATGTCTCTTTCGATGATTTTCTTCTACAATAAAAAAAAATTACCCAGGATCGAGGGGCTCCCATATCAATTTCTGCGATTAGAGAATTTAGATGAACAATTTTAATTTTTATGGGTTGTTTTTTTTACTTTAAAATATCTATTTTCTGAATAGAAAATTAAATTGATTTTATTTTTTAGGTAGACTTATTTCTTTTCATACCAATGCCTAATAGAATCTTTGGATAAATATATACCTGGGCAAAGCCTGGTAATCAGCAGTATACGAGGGGTGCCGTTAAAGTTTATAAAAAAAGTAATAAAAAACTAAACTTTTTCATAAAAAATTGCTTTATTGCTTTTCAAAATATTCGCCAGTCAGGAAAATACTACGAGAAGTGGTCGGGCGAAAGTGCTCAGGAAATGTAAAATAATCGTATGGGATGAATGCACCATGGCTCATAAGAAAGGTCTCGAGGCACTTGACGCCACACCGAGAGGAAACAATAACCCGATGGGCGGAGCTTTGGTACTTCTTTGAAGAGACTTTCGTCAAACTCTACCCGTCATTCCAAAATCAACACCGGCCGATGAAATCCACGCATGTTTAAAACATTCATGAGAGTAAATCTGGAGGACGACAGTGGTCAAATTTTCTCAAACAAATTACTGGAGATCGGAGAAGGTAGATAAATAGTCGAGTCTTCTGGCAAGATAAAATTACCATCCGATTTTTGTAATTTGGTATCGTCTGTCGCAGAATTGATAGATGCTATCTATCCGGCTGTTTCCCAAAATTATTCTTGCTGCTAAAAATGAAGACGTCAACGAAATAAATAATCAACTACTTGCCATGTTACCAGGCGTAGACGCTGAATACACTATAAGACTCAGTCTTATGTACTTTTACCTAAGATTATAAATAAATAAATGAAAATACAAGTCTATCGATACTGTAGTAGATGCCGATATGGTCGTTAATTTCCCACCCGAATTCCTAAACTCACTTGATTTGGCTGGATTGCCAGCACATCGTCTTTTACTCAAAGTGGGATCTTCAATTATTTTACTACGTAATCTTGATTTGCCAAAACTATGCAATGGAACAAGGTTGTGTGTAAAAAAGATGCTGGGCAAAGTAACTGAAGTTTTTATCCCACGGATACACCTCATTTCGACGGTTCTACCTCTTAACTTTAAAAGATTGCAATTTCCAGTAAGACTTGCGCTCTCGATTACGATCAACAAAGCACAGAGTCAGTCTATTAAATACTGCGGAGTGGGTTTGAGATCGCCATGTTTCTCCCATGGACAACTTTATATTGCTTGCTCTATGGTGGGCAAATTTATTTATTTTTGCTCCTGGAGGTAAAACTAGAAATGTTGTTTATAATCAAGTTTCGTGTTAAACTAGTATTTTAGTATATTTTTAGAATTGGGTCTTTATAATTTGTATAGTGTTCTGGCGTTCAGCCATCAGCAGAGTAGGGCGAATAACACATAATGCGATCAAACCCCCACGTGGTGGCCGCTGGTAATTTTCCTCCAGTATAGGAAAAGCGAAATGATCGGGCAAGTCCTAAAAAGTAAGGTTGGCACGAGGCCAATAACCACGCCATTAAAAAACCATATTACGGAACCCACTATCAGTCTCGGATACACTGATGAACGACGACGATCACGGAAACGAAAAGCGGCTAAACGATTTAAGAATTTTCTCATGGAACGTACGCTCAATGCGTACGCTAGCCGATACCCTGTCCAAATATAATGCTGACTTAACAGCAATTCAGGAGATGCGGTAGACAGGGAATGGTGTCTTACAAAAATCAGAATGAGTCAGCAAAGGAATGAAACCCACCGTTATCGGCTTTAATGCAGTAAATGAACGGCTATGCACCCTTCGCGTGCGGGGCAAATTTAAAAACATAAGCCTCATAAACGTTCACGCACCTACAGAGGATTCCCCAGATGATCAAAAAGAAGAATTCTTTGAATCAGTCAAACGGGAACTCCATGCCTGCACTCATCATGATGTAAAAAGCATGCCAAATAGGTAGGAAGCTAGTATTCAGGCAGTACATTGGCACCCATAGCTTACACGAGAACACTAATGACAATGGACAACGAGATATAGAGATGGCAGCAAGCAATAATTTGGTCGATGCGAGTACAAGGTTTGAGCCACTCGCAACCAAATAGACCACGTGTTGATAGACCGCCGCCACAACCCGAATCTGATGACGGTACGAACGTACCGAAGTGCCAACGTCGACTCGGACCACTATCTTGTTGGTATGGTGCTCCGAGCGCGGATTGCATCATCAAGAAAGACAGCATCCGCGAATCAGATTCGAGTCAACACGGCTGCCCTTCGCAACGAAGAGACCAGAAACAACTACGGTCAAGCGATAGGGCTAGCCCTAAATGCAGGAAGAGTAAGTCCTGGGGCTGAGATGCCGGGCGTAGAAGAGAAATGAACACGCCTTAAGAATACTGTAATTTGTACTGCTAACTCCATCTTAGGCAGTAGTCGTAAAGATCGGAACGACTGGTTCGATAACAAATGTCAGCTAGCGACTGAACGTAAGAATGCATACCGAGCAATGCAAGAATCACATAGAACGCGGGCACGCGAAGATGAATATAAAGAGCTCAGAAGATATGAAAAAAACAGTTCACCGGCGAAAGAAAGCAGCCTGGGAGAAGAATCTCGTCCGTGAACTAGAACAGTATAGAGAGCGAGGACCACACCAGGCGCGGAAGTTATACCAAGGAGTCCGCGTTATGACACCGCGTTGCACATACTGCAAAGACAAAGAGGGTAATCTGATCACCGATCTCAAAGGCACCTTAGAGCGATGGGAAGAGCACTTTCATGAGTTGCTTAATGGCCAGTTAACTGAGGAATTGGAGGCTCCACCAATGACCGACGACCACACTATGCTGCCGCTACTAAGCATAGACGTTAGCAGAGATAAATCGGCTCAAAAAAAAAAAGGCCCGGGATCTGATGGTATCCCAGCGCAGCTAATTAACAAAAGGAGGCCCCCAATACACCAAGCAATTTATGAACTAATAGTGCAAGTATGGGAAGAAGAAGTTATGCCAGAAGACTGGCGAAGAGGCATCCTGTGCCCCATACATAAGAAGAGAGATATCACAAATTGCAGCAATTATCGTGGTATAACGTTGTTGAGTGTTGTTGTGTTGTTGTATAAGATTTTCTCCTCTATCCTTCAAGACAGGATAGCCCCATACGCTAAAGTCATCATTAGTCCATACCAGTGTGGCTTCATCCCAGGCAAATCAACAACTGATCAGATTTACACCCTAAGGCAGGTGATGGAAAAATGTCTAGAGTTTCAAAACTCACTACACCATCTTTTTATAGACTTTAAAGCTGCCTGGTTCGAGTCGATCTTTCTTGAGTGCAGGACGTGTTTCGGCCGTTCGTCGGCGGCTTACCTTGATCATTTAAGTTATTTGCTTTTGATTTTCAAGATATTAGCGTAGTTCGAGTAAAACCTCACAACTGATTGATAACATCTTTGAATATTGATGTTGATCTTAATATTTAAATATTATGTGCTTTTTTCCCCCCTGGATAATTAAAGATTAGATTTTTTCAGCATAAAACATCGGCTTGCCTTTTTTGGCGACGCTGTACGCGGGCGTGCTTCCGTGTGTTCGTGTGTTCGGTGTCGCAATTCGCGAGCAAACTTGCGTGTTGTTGTGTGTGTGCGGTCAATTAGCTGAAAATCTTCAATCGAGTGTATTCAGTAGAAATAATACAGTGGCAGCAGAAATAATTTGTGTGAAAAATAAAATTCTACTGTAATTTTACTGTAAATATCAGCGTTTTATTAATTTCATTGGTTATAGAATTAAATCATTCACTAGTGCCTTACAAAGCGAAAAGTGTTGGAAGTTGAAGCAGGGTAAAAGTTATGCAAAATTACAGTTTTGCGAATAGTATTGCGCTACTCCTCTACTCCGTCGATCAAAGGGCAAAATATAGCTTCAGCAACTAGCTGTTTTCGATTGTGTGCTTCGAATTGTACTTGCAGTCGCTCGTTTGCCAACTACACTGAAGTGATATAAAAAAAATTATTTATTTTTCCCTTTGTTTTGTACTTCTTTTTGAAGTGAAAACTTCTTTTAGCGCGGCACGCATATTTTAGATGAGATAAAATCTCTGAACTCGCGACACCGTTACCGAGACGCTGGTGATATATGCATTAACATTGAATTTGAAGTACTGTTTTTGCCAATAAGAATTCGTCAACGACCATACGGTTAGTACTTAGATGGAGGACCGCTTGGGAACACGGTTGGTCATCACATGAAATATATGTTTTTTTTTTGTTATTTCAGATTTTATATTAAACCAGATTCTTTTTTTATAATATTATGTACAATAAACAAATACAGCAGGACATAGCAGTTTTAGTATAAAACATTGAATTTGAAGTAATGTTTTTGCCAATAAGAATTGCGTCAACGACCGACCATACCACGCTGAACGCACCGGTTCTCGTCCGATCAAAGAAATTAAGCAGCGTCGGGCGCGGTTAGTACTTAGAGGGGGGACCGCTTTACACATGAATTCAAAAACAATAGGAGTTGGTGGCACATAGTTATTTGTAGTTAACGCACAAACCAACTTGATGGAAGCATTTCCCGTAAAAATTTTTATTGTACTATGTCTAATCAACGCAATATTAGCACAACGAGATATAAAAGTACAATTGATGCGGTATTCACGAGATATTTAAATAACTTCGAATCAAAATTGTTTATTTCCTATTTTAGTTACCATGAACCTATAGTTTTTTTAGATTGTAATAATTTTAATGATAATGATGATGATACAAGAGTGGTCGAAATTGTTAACGATGATTCATAAAAGAATATTAAATGAATTTAAAGTTTATAATAATTAATAAAATACAATTCATATATAAAATGCAATTCATAACCCAATAACCCTAGTACCCATCTAAAAAATGTCTAACGCGCCAAAATAAGTTTTCACTTCTGTCGGCACTCCCGGAGTGCTTTACTTGACTTTTTTTTTATTTTATTCAATATTCGCGCGCGGCTCTTTAGCTTATGCTTATTTAATAATTTAAATTTTTATAATTTTGATAATTGTGAATTTTTTTTTGTTAACCACTGCTATTTAATTTAACGTTGATCAAAGCGTAACCTATTTCCATTACTTTCTGTCAAAAGCTTGACAAACAGCCCAAAAAGGCATGCTCATCAAAGACAATTTATATTGATGAGCAGCATAATGAGCTTTTCCCAGAGACAAAAGGTGGAGGAGAGGACGGAGCAACCGCTAGGAAGCTCGTCCGAAAATGATCTGCTGGCATCTAGTCAAGAGACGGTGGTGTTGGCAGATCACAACGTGGGCGCCAGCCATAGTGCTCTACTGCCGAGCATTGCGAGAACCAGTCATAGTACACCAATGCAAGGCTCTACCTTGCCTAAGGTCGCCGGGGTCGGCCTCAAGAGCAAACGTAAGAAAACCGCTGGTGTTCTCTGGAAGCAGCAGTACCAGAGGGCTGTATTCATTCTAAGAATAAGGCTGCTGGTACTGTCGATGAAAGAGATGCAGCGGATGAACTCAGATATCGCAAAGTTATAGAGGAGTTCAACAAGCGGCAATTCAACAGCAAAGTGGCCACTGATACTGCTTCTTCTTCCAGCCAGGTTTCAGAATGAGGCCAGCAATGTTGCGAAGAAGGCTAAACTACCCTGGAAGGTCCCTACCAGTGGTGGTGCCAAGGTGGCAGCAATAAAGAAGTTCAAGGAGACCGTGGCTTCCTCAGTTGAGAAGGCTAAGGTCAGACCTTCTTACAAAGAGGTGGCCATCAGTCACTTGAATGTGACGCTGATCGACGAGCTATCGAATAGTGGCACTCCAATCTTGGACAAATGGGGCGACATTGAAGCCCGACTGTATGAGTTGGTAGGGGATCACCTTATCACCGCTGCAAAGGGTCCACCAGTCTTTTTAGACTGCTTCGTTGTTCTTAGGGGCTTCGGGATCTTAAAATGCGGGGACCAGCCGTCTTTGGACTTTCTTAGCAAGTGCGTCGCTAAGATAAGCGCACTTCCCAAAGGCCGATTTTATTGAAATTTTGCACAAATGTATATTTCCGGTGACAATACTTTCTATTAAAATGTGAGGCCCCTCGGACCTCGGGGTCCGGAGGCTCCCATACAAATATTTTACAAAATTTACCAGATTTTTTTAAAATTATATACAAATGTGTGCCTCCGATGGATAACACTTTTTGTAAAAATTTAGGAGACCCCGGGCCCTGGGGCCCCATAAATTTTTTTTTAAAAAAAATTAACCCGATTTTCTTCAAATTTAATACACATGTGTATCTCCGATGGAAAACACTTTTTGTACAAATTTTGGAGACCCCGGGCCCCGGGTTCGTGGGGCCCCGTAAAAAAAATTAACCCGATTTTCTTCAAATTTAACACACATGTGTATCTCCGATGGATAACACTTTTTGTAAAAATTTTGGAGACCCTTGGGGGCCGTGGGGCCCCATAATAATTTTTCAAAAAAATTAACCCGATTTTCTTCAAATTTTATATACATGTGTATCTCCGATAGACAAAATTTTTTGTAAATTTTTTGGAGTGAACGGGCCCTGAGACCCGATGGGGGAACATATGAATTTTTTAAAAATTAGCTCGATTTTCTTTAAATGTTAAACACATGTGTATCACTGATGGACAAAACATTTTGTAAGTTTGTTGGAGTGATCGGGCCCTGAAACCGTGTGTAACTGTGTCCATGAAATTTTTTTAAAAATTAACCCGATTTTCTTCAAATTTTAACACGTACCCATCTCCTATTAGAGAATTTACATGAACAATTTTAATTTTTATGGGTTGTTTTTTTGATTTTATTATTAACAGTAATCTCTGCATTTGTAACTCTGGTAATACTTCAACCTTTATCTTTCCGGGATCGGAGAGGTTCAATGGTTGGGAAGAGGTAATCGACATTACCTTGATTTCTAATGATAAGGTATTCAGGTTTGATAACTGGACAGTGTCTGATGTCAACTCCTACTCGGACCATAAGTATAAAAGGTTTGATCTGAACCTCCGCACGGAGTCGATCAAAACTTATAAAAACGTAAAAAGAACTGACTGGTCAAAATTCGGCAATATTATCCAGTTAAAATTAGGCAAATTACCCAATATTGAAGCAACTTCGGCTGATGAATTGGACAATAAAATTAATACGTTCGAGAAATCAATCAACGTGGCACTGAAAGCCTCTTGCCCAATCAGTCGGAGTAAAAAAGTGAACCCTCCGTGGTGGAGCCAACCCCTTAGTAAACTTAGGAGTATGACCAGGTCGATCTTCAATATCTGCTATACCAATAAATACAGGCAGCCGTATAAAGACTGCTTAAGAAGGTACAAGAAGGCCATCAAAGAAGCCAAGCGGCGCTCTTGGATGGACTTCTGTCAATCAATTGAAACTACCAAGGAGTCTGCTAGAATTTGCAAGATTCTGGCCAAAGAGAGCACCTGTCCGACTTTCATCAAGAAAGCTGACGATGGTGGGACTTCATCAGCGGCAGCATCCTTGGATCTTCTCATAAATACATATTTCCCCACCAGCAGCTATCAATGCGCAGATAACTTGGAAAGGTTGCATGCTGAGCATCTGGTCTCTCGTGATGTAGTGGATAACATCATAACCCGGGAAAGGTTTCCTGGGCTTTAAGAAGTTTTTTGGCTTATAAGTCTCCTGGCCTGGATGGCATGCAGCCCAAAGCAGGAAGAAGAGGCCATGAATCAGCAAAGGATTTTAGGCCGCTAAGTCTCTCATCGTTCTTGCTGAAGGCTCTGGAACGAATTCTAGATCATCATATCAGGCAACGATTTGAAGTCACACAAGCATCGAGATCTCAACACGCATATCTCAAGGGCAGGTCCCCGGAGACTGCCCTCCATGAGGTAGTGCGAACGATTAAGCACACAATCAACTACAAGCAGTTTACGTTAGCCCCCTTTTAGATATAGAAGGGGCTTTCAACAATGTCCACATTTAGGCCATTAAGGAAGCTCTGACCAAGTCAGGAGTGGAATCCTTCCTTACGCAATGGATCGTATCCATGCTCGGCAGCAGAATTATACATGCCAATATTGGCAGCTGTAATATTACTAAACGAGTCGACAGAGGCACTCCCCAAGGAGGGGTTATCTCTCCCTTACTATGGTTGATGGTAATTAATGATATGCTACTAAAACTTGAAGAGGATAGGACAAAGGCAGTTGCGTATGCAGATGACGTGGTGATACTCGTATCAGGCCAGTACCTTTCCGTCATCAGTGAAGTCATGGAAAGGGCCCTGGGTAAAGGTAGCTCCTGGGCAACAAGCTGTGGCCTTGGAGTCAGCCCTGGGAAGACCGAAATGGTTTTGTTCACCACTAAATCCAAGATACCGGCCTTTATCCTTCCAAAACTCAACGGGAAAAGCCTCAACCTTACCCCCAGTGCCAAATATCTCGGAGTGATCTTAGATAGGAAGCTTAACTGGAAGGCTAACATAGAGAACCGGGCTAAGAAAGCATGCGTGGCCCTCTATGCTAGCAGCAAAACCATCGGAAGGAAATGGGGTCTTCACCCAAAGATGGCTCTCTGGCTGTACACAGTTGTTGTACGGCCAATTCTCACCTATGGATCGCTGGTTTGGTGTCCTGCGATGAAGAAGAAGTATAACGCTACCAAACTCAGCAGGTTACAGCGATCAGCAGAAGCAGGCATTACAGGAGCTCTACGGTCTTGCCCGACCAAGGCCCTTAACACCATCTTGAACCTACTACCTCCTGACATATTTATCAAGTATGTTGTGACTGGCCAGTGGGCAGTCATGCTGCTAAGTTGGGTATACCGCACAACAACTTTTGCAGAAGTTGCAAAGATGAAAATGAGAAAGAAACACTCATACACTTCCTCTGCAGTTGTCCGGCCCTAGCAAGGTCAAGACAACGCATTTTGGGTAAACCATTTTTTTACGAACTGAAAGAGCTCTCGGATTACAGGATCATCGACTTGATCTCATACCTGAACGCTACAGGCTGGATTTAAACCATGTCCTTATCCGTGCTAGAACCCTCGAGTTTTGTGGCATCAAAATGGCGCATACTAGCGCTAATTGAGGACCTCGCAAGCACAGCGTGGACCACCACTCTACCTACCTTAAAGCCGCCTATGATTGCATAAAGAGCAGAAATTTATAAAGCCATGAGCGAATTCGGCATCCCAAATAAACTGACACGACTATGTAGGTTGACTATGACCAATGTTATAAGCCAAGTAAAAATATCCGGATCACTATCAAGGCCATTTAACATCTATAACGGGCTCCGACAAGGGATGGACTGGCGTGCGTCCTCTTCAACCTGGCGTTGGAGAAAGCCATCAGAGACTCTGACGTAACGGCGAGAGGAACATACCTCTAAGTCCATTCAGATACTGGTTTACGCAGACAACATTGACATCGTTGGTAGAAACCAAAGAGCTGTACAGTAAGCTTCCGTCTAGATCGAGCAGACGGCACGAAATCTGAGGCTGCACATAAATGAGAGCAAAAGAAAGTACATGGTGAGCACGTCTGCGATTAGAAGATCCAATATTGGTCCCTCAATTCAAATAGTGCATACATTTAACTATCTCGGGTCAACTGTAGCAGCCGATAACAGCATGGAACCAGAAATACGCGCACGGTTGCTTAAAGCCAACAAATCCTACTATAGTCTGTCAAGACTCTTCAAATCCAGGAATTTAACCATAACATCTAAGCTGCTGGATGCATTGGAATTTTAATAAAGGGCTAAGCCCAACTTATTGCCGTGACGCAAGTCATTCAGGAAGTCCTCCCTTGGTAATGAGTCTCTATATATAAAAAAAATATAAGACAATGGTCATACCAGTACTTAGATATGGATTCGAGACTTGGGTGCTTAGCAAAAAGCATTCTGACCTCTTAGCCGCGTTCGAGAGAAAAGCCTTACGGAGAATTGTTAGCCCCGTATGTGAGGAAGGACGATTCCGGAGACTTAATAATGATGAGGTCTACGAGCGTTACCGCGATGTCGACATCGTGAAGAAAATTAAGCTCGATAGGCGCCAGTGGGCAGGACACCGCTCGCATAAGCGAAGAAGATCCTGCTCGGAAAGTCCTTTGCGGTAGGACTTATGGAACACGACAGCGAGGCCGGCCAAGCCTACGCTGGAAGTATGGCGTAGACCAGGACGCTCAGAACTTAGGGATGCCAAATTGGATGACATTGGCTCGAAATCGGGACCGGTGGAGAGATTTTTTGCGGGAGGCCAGGACCGGACACCGGTTGTAGAGCCAAATATGATGATGATAGTGTTCTTTTACTTTAAAATATATATTTTGTGAATAATGCCCAATAGAATCTTGGGATAAATAAATACCTGGGCAAAGCCTGGTAATCAGCTAGTATACGAGGGGTGCAGTAAAAATTTATAGAAAAAGTAATAAAAAACTAAACTTTCTCATCAAAAATTGCTTTATTGCTTTTCAAAACATTCCCCAGTCAGGAAAATACTACGAGAAGTGGTCGGGCGTAAGAGCTCAGGACATGTAAAATAATCGTATGGAATGAATGCACCATGGCTCATAAGAAAGGTCTCGAGGCACTTGACGCCACTCCGAGAGACCTAAAGAGGAAACGATAACCTGATGGGAGGAGCTTTGGTACTTCTTTGTAGAGACTTTCGTCAAACTCTGCCCGTCATCCCAAAATCAAAACCGGCCGATGAAATCCACGCATGTTTAAAACATTCATTTCTGTAGAAACATGTGCGAAAGACAAGTTTAAAGCATATCGTGAGAGTAAATCTGGAGGATGACAGTGGTCAAATTTTCTCAAACAAATTACTGGAGATCGGAGAAGGTAGATTAATAGTCGAGTCTTCTGGCAAGATAAAATTACCATTTTTGTAATTTGGTATCGTTTGTCGCAGAATTGATAGATGCTATCTATCCGGCTGTTTCCCAAAATTATTCTTGCTGCTAAAAATGAAGACGTCAACGAAATAAATGTAGTAACTATTTATTTGAATTTAAAAGGATAAGTAAGTATAAAAATACGACACAAAGAAAAAAGAGCGAATACAAAGTTATAGCACAAAGAAAATTAACTCGTCTGCACTCGTCGTCGTAAATTTTTTTAAAATTAACCCGATTTTCTTCAAATTTTAACACATACCCATCTCCTATTAGAGAATTTACATGAACATTTTTAATTTTTATGGGTTGTTTTTTTGATTTTATTATTAACATTAATCTCAGCATTTGTAACTCTGGTAATACTTCAACCTTTATCTTTCCGGGATCGGAGAGGTTCAATGGTTGGGAAAAGGTAGTCGACATTACCTTGATTTCTAATGATAAGGTATTCAGGTTTGATAACTGGACAGTGTCTGATGTCAACTCCTACTCAGACCATAAGTATATAAGGTTTGATCTGAACCTCCGCACGGAGTCGATCAAAACTTATCAAAACGTAAAAAGAACTGACTGGTCAAAATTCGGCAATATTATCCAGTCAAAATTAGGCAAATTACCCAATAAGCAACTTCGGCTGATGAATTGGACAATAAAATTAATACGTTCGAGAAATCAATGAACGTGGCCCTGAAAGCCTCTTGCCCAATCAGTCGGAGTAAAAAAGTGAACCCTCCGTGGTGGAGCCAACCCCTTAGTAAACTTAGGAGTATGACCAGGTCGATCTTCAATATCTGCTATACCAACAAATACAGGCAGCCGTATAAAGACTGCTTAAGAAGGTACAAGAAGGCCATCAAAGAAGCCAAGCGACGCTCTTGGATGGACTTCTGTCAATCAATTGAAACTACTAAGGAGTCTGCTAGAATTTGCAAGATTCTGGCCAAAGAGAGCACGTGTCCGACTTTCATCAAGAAAGCTGACGATGGCGGGACTTCATCAGCGGCAGCATCCTTGGATCTACACTGGATCATAAATACACATTTCCCCACCAGCAGCTATCAATGCGCAGATAACTTGGAAAGGTTGCATGCTGAGCATCTGGTCTCTCGTGATGTAGTGGATAACATCATAACCCGGGAAAGGTTTCCTGGGCTTTAAGAAGTTTTTTGGCTTATAAGTCACCTGGCCTGGATGGCATGCAGCCCAAAGCAGGAAGAAGAGGCCATGAATCAGCAAAGGATTTTATTTTAGGACGCTAAGTCTCTCATCGTTCTTGCTGAAGGCTCTAGAACGAATTCTAGATCATCATATCAGGCAACGATATGAAGTCACACAAGCATCGAGATCTCAACACGCATATCTCAAGGGCAGGTCCCCGGAGACTGCCCGCCATGAGGTAGTGCGAACGATTAAGCACACTATCAACTACAAGCAGTTTACGTTAGCCTCCTTTTAGATATAGAAGGGGCTTTCAACAATGTCCACATTTAGGCCATTAAGGAAGCTCTGACCAAGTCAGGAGTGGAATGCTTCCTTACGCAATGGATCGTATCCATGCTCGGCAGCAGGATTATACATGCCAATCAGCTGTAATATTACCAAACGAGTCGACAGAGGCACTCCCCAAGGAGGGGTTATCTCTCCCTTACTATGGCTGATGGTAATTAATGATATGCTACTAAAACTTGAAGAGGATAGGACAAAGGCAGTTGCGTATGCAGATGACGTGGTGATACTCGTATCAGGCCAGTACCTTTCCGTCATCAGTGAAGTCATGGAAAGGGCCCTGGGTAAAGTTAGCTCCTGGGCAACAAGCTGTGGCTTTGGAGTCAGCCCTGGGAAGACCGAAATAATTTTGTTCACCACTAAATCCAAGATACCGGCCTTTATCCTTCCAAAACTCAACGGGAAAAGCCTCAACCTTACCCCCAGTGCCAAATATCTCGGAGTGATCTTAGATAGGAAGCTTAACTGGAAGGCTAACATAGAGAACCGGGCTAAGAAAGCATGCGTGGCCCTCTATGCTAGCATCAAAACCATCGGAAGGAAATGGGGTCTTCACCCAAAGATGGCTCTCTGGCTGTACACAGTTGTTGTACGGCCAATTCTCACCTATGGATCGCTGGTTTGGTGTCCTGCGATAAAGAAGAAGTATAACGCTACCAAACTCAGCAGGTTACAGCGATCAGCAGAAGCAGGCATTACAGGAGCTCTACGGTCTTGCCCGACCGTGGCCCTTAACACCATCTTGAACCTACTACCTCCTGACATATTTATCAAGTATGTTGTGACGTGCAGTGCAGTACGACTCAGAGAATCTGGGTTGTTTGCTAATAGACCATACGGGCACTGCAATATACTGCAGACAGTACCTGGGGGCTTCATACCATAATCTACTGATTACTGCATCCTTAAATTCAGCTTCAACTCCTCGTTCAGCGTTGAATTTCCTACACGGGGAAATTGGAAGGATGCGACAGTAGCGAGGCAATATGACGCAACAATATTCACTGACGGATCCAAGATGAAGGACGGAGTCGGTGCAGATATCTTCTCAGATGATTTAAATCTGTCAAGGTCTTTCAAGCTACCCGATTCGGCTAGCATCTTTCAGGCAGAGATTCTAGCAATCAGGGAGGCCTGTAGAGCATTAAGGCTCAGAAACGCACAAATATAAGTTGGATCACGCAATTACAGTTATGAATAAATTATGAAATATGGAATATTTCATATGATTGAAGTGGTTTGTATGGTGCTATTTTCTATGTTAACACAAAGCCTTGTAATCAGCTAGTATACGAGGGGTGCAGTAAAAGTTTATAGAAAAAGAAATAAAAAACTAAACTTTTTTATCAAAAATTGCTTTATTGCTTTTCAAAATATTCGCCAGTCAGGAAAATACTACGAGAAGTGGTCGGGCGTAAGAGCTCAGGACATGTAAAATAATCGTATGGAATGAATGCACCATGGCTCATAAGAAAGGTCTCGAGGCACTTGACGCCACTCCGAGAGACCTAAAGAGGAAACGATAACCTGATGGGAGGAGCTTTGGTACTCGACATTACCTTGATTTCTAATGATAAGGTATTCAGGTTTGATAACTGGACAGTGTCTGATGTCAACTCCTACTCAGACCATAAGTATATAAGGTTTGATCTGAACCTCCGCACGGAGTCGATCAAAACTTATCAAAACGTAAAAAGAACTGACTGGTCAAAATTAGGCAATATTATCCAGTCAAAATTAGGCAAATTACCCAATATTGAAGCAACTTCGGCTGATGAATTGGACAATAAAATTAATACGTTCGAGAAATCAATGAACGTGGCCCTGAAAGCCTCTTGCCCAATCAGTCGGAGTAAAAAAGTGAACCCTCCGTGGTGGAGCCAACCCCTTAGTAAACTTAGGAGGTCGATCTTCAATATCTGCTATACCAACAAATACAGGCAGCCGTATAAAGACTGCTTAAGAAGGTACAAGAAGGCCATCAAAGAAGCCAAGCGACGCTCTTGGATGGACTTCTGTCAATCAATTGAAACTACCAAGGAGTCTGCTAGAATTTGCAAGATTCTGGCCAAAGAGAGCACCTGTCCGACTTTCATCAAGAAAGCTGACGATGGCGGGACTTCATCAGCGGCAGCATCCTTGGATCTACACTGGATCATAAATACACATTTCCCCACCAGCAGCTATCAATGCGCAGATAACTTGGAAAGGTTGCATGCTGAGCATCTGGTCTCTCGTGATGTAGTGGATAACATCATAACCCGGGAAAGGTTTCCTGGGCTTTAAGAAGTTTTTTGGCTTATAAGTCACCTGGCCTGGATGGCATGCAGCCCAAAGCAGGAAGAAGAGGCCATGAATAAGCAAAGGATTTTAGGCCGCTTAGTCTCTCATCGTTCTTGCTGAAGGCTCTAGAACGAATTCTAGATCATCATATCAGGCAACGATTTGAAGTCACACAAGCATCGAGATCTCAACACGCATATCTCAAGGGCAGGTCCCCGGAGACTGCCCGCCATGAGGTAGTGCGAACGATTAAGCACACTATCAACTACAAGCAGTTTACGTTAGCCTCCTTTTAGATATAGAAGGGGCTTTCAACAATGTCCACATTTAGGCCATTAAGGAAGCTCTGACCAAGTCAGGAGTGGAATGCTTCCTTACGCAATGGATCGTATCCATGCTCGGCAGCAGGATTATACATGCCAATCAGCTGTAATATTACCAAACGAGTCGACAGAGGCACTCCCCAAGGAGGGGTTATCTCTCCCTTACTATGGCTGATGGTAATTAATGATATGCTACTAAAACTTGAAGAGGATAGGGCAAAGGCAGTTGCGTATGCAGATGACGTGGTGATACTCGTATCAGGCCAGTACCTTTCCGTCATCAGTGAAGTCATGGAAAGGGCCCTGGGTAAAGTTAGCTCCTGGGCAACAAGCTGTGGCCTTGGAGTCAGCCCTGGGAAGACCGAAATAATTTTGTTCACCACTAAATCCAAGATACCGGCCTTTATCCTTCCAAAACTCAACGGGAAAAGCCTCAACCTTACCCC
This sequence comes from Nephrocerus scutellatus, assembly GCA_947095585.1. Taxonomy (NCBI): domain Eukaryota; kingdom Metazoa; phylum Arthropoda; class Insecta; order Diptera; family Pipunculidae; genus Nephrocerus; species Nephrocerus scutellatus. The sequence continues at coordinate 58,403,547 of OX352762.1, read as the reverse complement.
CAGTGCCAAATATCTCGGAGTGATCTTAGATAGGAAGCTTAACTGGAAGGCTAACATAGAGAACCGGGCTAAGAAAGCATGCGTGGCCCTCTATGCTAGCATCAAAACCATCGGAAGGAAATGGGGTCTTCACCCAAAGATGGCTCTCTGGCTGTACACAGTTGTTGTACGGCCAATTCTCACCTATGGATCGCTGGTTTGGTGTCCTGCGATGAAGAAGAAGTATAACGCTACCAAACTCAGCAGGTTACAGCGATCAGCAGAAGCAGGCATTACAGGAGCTCTACGGTCTTGCCCGACCGAGGCCCTTAACACCATCTTGAACCTACTACCTCCTGACATATTTATCAAGTATGTTGTGACGTGCAGTGCAGTACGACTCAGAGAATCTGAGTGGTTTGCTACTAGACCATACGGGCACTGCAATATACTGCAGACAGTACCTGGAGGCTTCATACCATCATCTACTGATAACTGCATCCTTAAATTCAGCTTCAACTCCTCGTTCAGCGTTGAATTTCCTACACGGGGAAATTGGAAGGATGCCAAGCGGCAATATGACGCAACAATATTCACTGACGGATCCAAGATGAAGGACGGAGTCGGTGCAGGTATCTTCTCAGATGATTTAAATCTGTCAAGGTCTTTCAAGCTACCCGATTCGGCTAGCATCTTTCAGGCAGAGATTCTAGCAATCAGGGAGGCCTGTAGAGCATTAAGGCTCAGAAACGCACAAATCGGAAGGGTTGGTATCTGTGTTGATAGCCAATCTGCCATTAAGGCGATTTATGCGACTACAATAAACTCGAAATAAGTACAACAGTGCCAAGAAGAATTGGCCTCGATCAGTCAATTCCTGGACATCACCATAGTATGGGTTCCGGGGCATAGTAATATAGAGGGTAATGAGAGGGCGGACGCATTGGCTAAGATGGGCGTCGCTATGGATACTGGTTCTATGGAGAAGGTTAGCTGTCCAATGAGCTTAGTCAAGGAACAAATTCTCTTCTTCTTTAATACTAAGTCACAGCTCAGGTGGATCAGTCTGTCGAACCGCGCCATATCGAGATCAATGTGGCCATCCTACAGCAAAAAGAAAACCACAGAGTTGTTATCAAGAACTCGACAGGATATTGCCAGAGTGGTGGCTATCAGCACTGGCCACTGGCCAGTGGGCAGTCATGCTGCTAAGTTGGGTATACCGCACAACAACTTTTGCAGAAGTTGCAAAGATGAAAATGAGAAAGAAACTCTCATACACTTCCTCTGCAGTTGTCCGGCCCTAGCAAGGTCAAGACAACGCATTTTGGGTAAACCATTTTTTTACGAACTGAAAGAGCTCTCGGATTACAGGATCATCGACTTGATCTCATACCTGAACGCTACAGGCTGGATTTAAACCATGTCCTTATCCGTGCTAGAACCCTCGAGTTTTGTGGCATCAAAATGGCGCGTACTAGCGTTAATTGACGACCTCGCAAGCACAGCGTGGACCACCACTCTACCTACCTTAAAGCCGCCTATGATAGCATAGCCAGAGCAGAACTTTATAAAGCCATGAGCGAATTCGGCATCCCAAATAAACTGACACGACTATGTAGGTTGACCATGACCAATGTTATAAGCCAAGTAAAAATATCCGGATCACTATCCAGCCCATTTAACATCTATAACGGGCTCTGACAAGGGGATGGACTGGCGTGCGTCCTCTTCAACCTGGCGTTGGAGAAAGCCGTCAGAGAGTCTGACGTAACGGCGAGAGGAACATACCTCTAAGTCTATTCAGATACTGGTTTACGCAGACAACATTGACATCGTTGGTAGAAACCAAAGAGCTGTAAGTTCAGTACAGTAAGCTTCCGTCTAGATCGAGCAGACGGCACGAAATCTGAGGCTGCACATAAATGAGAGCAAAACAAAGTACATGGTGAGCACGTCTGCGAGTAGAAGATCCAATATTGGTCCCTCAATTCAAATAGTGCAATCATTTAACTATCTCGGGTCAACTGTAGCAGCCGATAACAGCATGGAACCAGAAATACGCGCACGGTTGCTTAAAGCCAACAAAGCCTACTATAGTCTGTCAAGACTCTTCAAATCCAGGAATTTAACCATAACATCCAAGCTTCTGGATGAAATGGAATTTTAATAAAGGGCTAAGCCCAACTTATTGCCGTGACGCAAGTCATTCAGGAAGTCCTCCCTTGGTAATGAGTCTCTATATATAAATTAGCTCAGAATTTAGGGATGCCAAATTGGATGACATCGGCTCGAAATCGGGACCGGTGGAGAGATTTTTTGCGGGAGGCCAGGACTGGACACCGGTTGTAGAGCCAAGTATGATGATGATAGTGTTCTTTTACTTTAAAATATTTATTTTGTGAATAATGCCTAATAGAATCTTGGGATAAATAAATACCTGGGCAAAGCAATTATGTTTTCAAGCGTATTTTATGAATTTTAAAAAAGAATTTATTCTTTATTATTTATTTATAAAAAACACTTTGAAAATTATTGTCTTAATAATAGACTTCAATTTAATACAAGTTATAAAACAAATGCTAATTAACAATACTGCACAACAATACTGGATTGAATATTAAAGAATACTGATCATCTCTTATTCTAAAGTGTTGTCTTATATACTATTCGTTGAGTGATCCAACTTGTGTTTTTGGTTGTGAAATAGTTTTGGACTTTGAACTTATTTAAGTCTTTGAAGGAGTAAACATGTTATTGTCTTTACTTTTGGCCTTGAATGAATATTAAAAAGTGTATTGAATATATTCGTCGTAATTGACCATCTGGTGTTTTGATTATAGGATTGGCCTTGAATTGAAGATGTAAACATGTTGACAGAATTCGCATTGCAAGATAAGATTGGCCTTGATTATTATAGTGGTAAACAAGATATAAATGTTCAGATTTAAGGGGTGCGTGCTTTGGATATATGATGATTAATATAACTAATATAAGTTGGATCACGCAATTACAGTTATGAATAAATTATGAAATATGGAATATTTCATATGATTGAAGTGGTTTGTATGGTGCTATTTTCTATGTTAACACAAAGCCTGGTAATCAGCTAGTATACGAGGGGTGCAGTAAAAGTTTATAGAAAAAGAAATAAAAAACTAAACTTTTTTATCAAAAATTGCTTTATTGCTTTTCAAAATATTCGCCAGTCAGGAAAATACTACGAGAAGTGGTCGGGCGTAAGAGCTCAGGACATGTAAAATAATCGTATGGAATGAATGCACCATGGCTCATAAGAAAGGTCTCCAGGCACTTGACGCCACTCCGAGAGACCTAAAGAGGAAACGATAACCTGATGGGAGGAGCTTTGGTACTTCTTTGTAGAGACTTTCGTCAAACCCTGCCCGTCACCCCAAAATCAAAACCGGCCGATGAAATCCACGCATGTTTAAAACATTCATTTCTGTAGAAACATGTGCGAAAGACAAGTTTAAAGCATATCGTGAGAGTAAATCTGGAGGACGACAGTGGTCAAATTTTCTCAAACAAATTACTGGAGATCGGAGAAGGTAGATTAATAGTCGAGTCTTCTGGCAAGATAAAATTACCATCCGATTTTTGTAATTTGGTATCGTTTGTCGCAGAATTGATAGATGCTATCTATCCGGCTGTTTCCCAAAATTATTCTTGCTGCTAAAAATGAAGACGTCAACGAAATAAATATAGTAACTATTTATTTGAATTTAAAAGGATAAGTAAGTATAAAAATACGGCACAAAGAAAAAAGAGCTAATACAAAATTATAGCACAAAAAAAATTAACTCGTCTGCACTCGTCGTCGTAATTTTTTTTAAAATTAACCCGATTTTCTTCAAATTTTAACACATACCCATCTCCTATTAGAGAATTTACATGAACATTTTTAATTTTTATGGGTTGTTTTTTTGATTTTATTATTAACATTAATCTCAGCATTTGTAACTCTGGTAATACTTCAACCTTTATCTTTCCGGGATCGGAGAGGTTCAATGGTTGGGAAGAGGTAATCGACATTACCTTGATTTCTAATAATAAGGTATTCAGGTTTGATAACTGGACAGTGTCTGATGTCAACTCCTACTCGGACCATAAGTATATAAGGTTTGATCTGAACCTCCGCACGGAGTCGATCAAACTCAAAACGTAAAAAGAACTGACTGGTCAAAATTCGGCAATATTATCCAGTCAAAATTAGGCAAATTACCCAATATTGAAGCAACTTCGGCTGATGAATTGGACAATAAAATTAATACGTTCGAAAAATCAATGAACGTGGCCCTGAAAGCCTCTTGCCCAATCAGTCGGAGTAAAAAAGTGAACCCTCCGTGGTGGAGCCAACCCCTTAGTAAACTTAGGAGTATGACCAGGTCGATCTTCAATATCTGCTATACCAACAAATACAGGCAGCCGTATAAAGACTGCTTAAGAAGGTACAAGAAGGCCATCAAAGAAGCCAAGCGACGCTCTTGGATGGACTTCTGTCAATCAATTGAAACTACCAAGGAGTCTGCTAGAATTTGCAAGATTCTGGCCAAAGAGAGCACGTGTCCGACTTTCATCAAGAAAGCTGACGATGGCGGGACTTCATCAGCGGCAGCATCCTTGGATCTTCTCATAAATACACATTTCCCCACCAGCAGCAATCAATGCGCATATAACTTGGAAAGGTTGCATGCTGAGCATCTGGTCTCTCGTGATGTAGTGGATAACATCATAACCCGGGAAAAGGTTTCCTGGACTTTAAGAAGTTTTTTGGCTTATAAGTCACCTGGCCTGGATGGCATGCAGCCCAAAATCAGCAAAGGATTTTAGGCCGCTAAGTCTCTCATCGTTCTTGCTGAAGGCTCTGGAACGAATTCTAGATCATCATATCAGGCAACGATTTGAAGTCACACAAGCATCGAGATCTCAACACGCATATCTCAAGGGCAGGTCCCCGGAGACTGCCCTCCATGAGGTAGTGCGAACGATTAAGCACACAATCAACTACAAGCAGTTTACGTTAGCCCCCTTATAGATATAGAAGGGGCTTTCAACAATGTCCACATTTAGGCCATTAAGGAAGCTCTGACCAAGTCAGGAGTGGAATCCTTCCTTACGCAATGGATCGTATCCATGCTCGGCAGCAGGATTATACATGCCAATATTGACAGCTGTAATATTACTAAACGAGTCGACAGAGGCACTCCCCAAGGAGGGGTTATCTCTCCCTTACTATGGTTCATGGTAATTAATGATATGCTACTAAAACTTGAAGAGGATAGGACAAAGGCAGTTGCGTATGCAGATGACGTGGTGATACTCGTATCAGGCCAGTACCTTTCCGTCATCAGTGAAGTCATGGAAAGGGCCCTGGGTAAAGGTAGCTCCTGGGCAACAAGCTGTGGCCTTGGAGTCAACCCTGGGAAGACCGAAATGGTTTTGTTCACCACTAAATCCAAGATACCGGCCTTTATCCTTCCAAAACTCAACGGGAAAAGCCTCAACCTTACCCCCAGTGCCAAATATCTCGAAGTGATCTTAGATAGGAAGCTTAACTGGAAGGCTAACATAGAGAACCGGGCTAAGAAAGCATGCGTGGCCCTCTATGCTAGCAGCAAAACCATCGGAAGGAAATGGGGTCTTCACCCAAAGATGGCTCTCTGTCTGTACACAGTTGTTGTACGGCCAATTCTCTCCTATGGATCGCTGGTTTGGTGTCCTGCGATGAAGAAGAAGTATAACGCCACCAAACTCAGCAGGTTACAGCGGGACTTATGGAACACGACAGCGAGGCCGGCCAAGCCTGCGCTGGAAGGATGGCGTAGACCAGGACGCTCAGAACTTAGGGATGCCAAATTGGATGACATCGGCTCGAAATCGGGACCGGTGGAGAGATTTTTTGCGGGAGGCCAGGACCGGACACCGGTTGTAGAGCCAAATATGATGATGATAGTGTTATTTTACTTTAAAATATTTATTTTGTGAATAATGCCTAATAGAATCTTGGGATAAATAAATACCTGGGCAAAGCCTGGTAATCAGCTAGTATACGAGGAGTGCAGTAAAAGTTTATAGAAAAAGTAATAAAAACTAAACTTTTTCATCAAAAATTGCTTTATTGCTTTTCAAAATATTCGCCAGTCAGGAAAATACTACGAGAAGTGGTCGGGCGTAAGAGCTCAGGGCATGTAAAATAATTGTATGGAATGAATGCACCATGGCTCATAAGAAAGGTCTCGAGGCACTTGACGCCACTCCGAGAGGCCTAAAGAGGAAACGATAACCTGATGGGAGGAGCTTTGGTACTTCTTTGTAGAGACTTTCGTCAAACTCTGCCCGTCATCCCAAAATCAACACCGGCCGAAGAAATCCACGCATGTTTAAAACATTCATTGCTGTGCGAACATGTGCGAAAGACAAGTTTAAAGCATATCGTGAGAGTAAATCTGGAGGACGACAGTGGTCAAATTTTCTCAAACAAATTACTGGAGATCGGAGAAGGTAGATTAATAGTCGAGTCTTCTGGCAAGATAAAATTGCCATCCGATTTTTGTAATTTGGTATCGTCTGTCGCAGAATTGATAGATGCTATCTATCCGGCTGTTTCCCAAAATTATTCTTGCTGCTAAAAATGAAGACGTCAACGAAATAAATGTAGTAACTATTTATTTGAATTTAAAAGGATAAGTAAGTATAAAAATACGACACAAAGAAAAAAGAGCGAATACAAAGTTATAGCACAAAGAAAATTAACTCGTCTGCACTCGTCGTTCTCAATCAGACTGCCGCAAACTCGTCTGTTGAAGTGCTTGCAGCACATGACATTGTGTTGTCTTTTTCCCACACCCGGCCATCTTGATGCACATCTGTCCCAGATGTCTCAGTACCCCATCGCTTCATCTTGTCACTGCTACTCGAAGTTTTGTTAGGCCCTTCATGCTCGCCGACCTTTCTCATCTCATACCTGTGGTTTCCATCGTAGAAGTTACTTGATAGGGACCTTGATAGTTCCCTTTTATTTTCAAACCAGGACCAAACTGCGTGCGCTCTATCGCCACCATATACCCGAAGGCATATTTGACTGCATCTTTACGCCGTTTGTTGTATTGAAAACGATTTTCAGCCTGTATTTTTGTGATCTGCAGCCTTGCATGCTCTCTGGTTTCCGTCCTCGCGTCCATGAAAAGATTCACTTTAGCCTTCTCGATTAAATCATGGAATTCGACATCTTCATCCGTCTTTATCTTTACACCCAACAGCACCTCACAGGGCGACCTCCCAATTGATTGGTGGTAGGTACTATTTAGTGCATGTTGTACCCTCTTCGTATGTTTGTACCACGTTGTTGTGTTATCAGCTGCAACTTTTGTTAACAACTCAATGATGATCTGATGTACGCGTTCTGCTTGGCCATTGCCGCGCGGTGTTCCCGTAGTGATGTAATGAACACTGATGTTGTGATCACTACAGAAGAGCTTAAATTTATATGCCGTAAAAGCAGTACCTTTGTCAACTATAACTCGCGAAGGATACCCGAAGATATCAGTAAGCAGCTCCAATTTGCGGATCGTTTCCTCCGCCGTTGTACTCCATTTCATGGTAGCAACGAACCGAAAGAGCAGAAGTCGCCCCCTTCCGCAGTCCATGCAAATGCTGGCGTCGTCCGAAACAGTATTGGCCTAGAACGCAACCTGGATGACCGGCGAGCGTCACCCGAGTAAACACTGTTACAAATTTGGGTCCCGAACAGGGACGACTAGAATAGTCGTATCACCGTCCGACCAGAATTTATTTAAGTATACATATATATATACACCGTACGACTAGAATAGTCGCATCACCGTCCGACCAGAATATATATTTATACATAAATATATATCAACACCGTACGACTAGAATAGTCGTATCACCGTCCGACCAGAATTACATATATATATTTATATATATATATATATATATATATACCGTACGACTAGAATAGTCGCATCACCGTCCGACCAGAATATATATATTTATATACACCAGAGCGGACAACCGTTTAGCCGAGACACCCACCAGGCAGCAGAAATTAGATTTGCAGATATTTATTGGTGAGTGCGTCACCACTGACCAAAGTCTGGACACCAATCGGGCAGTATCCAAAGTCAGAAATTTAGCAAATCTATTTTATAAATGGCTACCATAGAGCCCGAACTAAGCGCCTCTGCTGTGTACTCTCTCCGCAAGGAAGAATTGGCTAACGAGTTAGAGCGTCGTGGTATCGATCCAACGGGCACCGTCGACGAGCAACGCAAAAGGTTGAGCACCGAAGTAAAAAAAAATGAATTCAGGCGAAGAGCTGACTCCGACCAAAAAAAATATCGAAAAGTACTTCACAGATGGTAAATCCAAGTACTTCGCAACCATTCGCATACCGACCGTCGGACGCGGATGTAATGGAACGTGAGGTACGACGGGGATACCAATAATCCCCTGGAATTTTTGAAACGCGTCAAAGAGTTGGCCGAATGCTACCAACTACCTCTCGACCGCATTGTCTGTACACTACCCGAGATGTTGAAAGGAAACGCGTTGGTGTGGTACCGGAACAACAAAGAGTTGCTAGGTACCTGGGACGCATTTTGCGAGGAACTACGCCGCGTTTTTGCCTACCAGCACGGTTCTACACGCATCTACTAGATCGCATCCGCAGTCGCACTCAGAACAATCGAGAAAAGGGCAAGGAATATCTAACATCGATTTAAGCCCTAATGCGATGGCATACCTCGATGACAGCCGAAGAAAAACTTGATCGAATCTACGACAACCTGCGCCCCGACTACCAGCACTACATAAAGCGAAGAGAGTTCGCCACCTTGTCCGAACCGCGTTAATTGAGGATTTTGGGTGCCTAGTGGCAGAACAGCATCCATCACGACCCACTCAGACACAAAGTCGACCATTGCCGCTACGCCCTACCGTTCCACCATTCCGCCACACCGCACCACCGTTCCGACCAAATATATCACCAGCACAACACAGTCAACCAGCACCTCAACCCATAGCCGCTCCGTACCACCTGCTCATCCAGTCCGCCCGACCAATTTTGCCACCAGACCTAGTGGCCAACGATGTAACATACCCGCACCACTCACACACCAGAAATGTGACATCTTCATATCAGCCCGTGGCCAACGATGTAACATATACGCACCAGTCACACACCCGAAATATGACATCTTCATATCAGCCCGTGGCCAACGATGTAACATATCCGCACCAGTCACACACCTGAAATATGACATCTTCATATCAGCCCGTGGCCAACGATGTAACACAGTCACACCCGTCACACACCAGAAATGTGACATCTTCATATCAGCCCGTGGCCAACGATGTAACATATCCGCACCAGTCACACACCCGAAATATGACATCTTCATATCAGCCCGTGGCCAACGATGTAACACAGTCACCCGTCACACACCAGCAATGTCCCCCACCAGATTTCTAACAGAAATACAATATATCCACACCCGTCATACACCAGCAGCGTAACACCGACCAGCGCATATGAGCGGAAGACCCACTGCTGCACCACCTGCAAAAACATTGTCAACAACCACGCCAATTGCTCATACTGCAGCACACAGGGGATACCGAAACGCCACTGCCAATGCAGGCCGGGAAACGTCAACGGGCCGTCCAATATTGTGACTTATTAGACGCCCCCACTCCGACTATCCTCAGCCACGCCTCATACACACTACCCATCAACTTTTATAATCACCAGTACGATGCAGTCATCGACACCGGTCCAGGGAGATCATGCATCGGTAAAACCATACAGCAGATCTGTAAAGCAAACCATGTACCAGTCCGACCGATAGCCATGACTTTCGCCCTAGCCGACAAATATACCATTACCGACGGAAATTTTCAGCAACCGAAATACCCACGTTCGAAAAACTGAAAGGGCCAACCGACATCACCGAACACAAAATCCGTTACCGAAAGGAATCGTCCAACACTGTGGCCGATGTACTGTCCCGACACCCAACCGAAAAAACCATCAGATTATTATTGCCAATAACCGAAACCTGCCCATTGTACGATTCCAAGAAGCAATCGGACATCACTAAACCCGAGGAAACCCCAAAATACCAGATCGTAGAGAAAACTCTATACCGACATTTATTTACTCCGACCAGCTATACCGAAACAACCACGTCAGCTTGGAAAATTTGCGTCCCCAAACCACTTCGCCAACAGGTCATGCACGAGAATCATGCAAATGTGACCGCAGGCCAAAACCATCACCAGAATCTCGAAAACTCACTACTGGCCCGGACTATATCGCGATACCGCGCGATACATCCAAATATGCCCTACCTGCCTCGAGTACAAGATTCCGACCCGTTAACATGCTGGAGAGATGCATGTAACCACCGCTCGCACCACAAAAGACCCAAGAACTGCACACCAACCCTCCCCACAAAGAACCCAAGACCACACATTCCAAAAACAAACCACCGACAACAATCCCCTCACTCCCATAAACACCGAAGACACCACCGCCCAATCACCAACCAATAACTTAATTCCCCCAACCAGCCCACCTACCAGTACCACCCCAACCAGCTAGGCGAAACCAACCAGAAAGCTACCATTGACAGCATTCGGCACGGTCGAAAAAACCAGCCCGTTCAATCCCGACGGACATCTTGGTCCCAACGGCCAGACGTCCCGCATTGCCGGACCCATAGGACGGATCTACGGACACCAAGCGTCGGACCACACCATCACGCTAAAGTGCGCGGGAAGCACCATCACCATCATCCAGACCGACACCCACCACCCCGAAAGCAACATTTAATATCATTTCTTCTTCTATTATATTTATTATTAGTACTATGTATTATTGTTACTGTTGTTATACATAAAAAAAAAATTTTGAATTTTAAAAAAGACAAATGTAAAGATATATTAAAACAAAAAAAATGGGAAAAAAAGTAAATATAAAAATAGATGGATGTAAAAAAATATAATAAAAAAAAATGAACAAAGAAAATGAAAATGAAAAAAAATTAAATATGAAAAACGAAAAAATTATGAATGAAAAATGAATTATTATCCTTATTTCTATATTTATAATAATAATAATATTCGGCGCGACGGACCATTTCGGTCCAAGGCCTAACTTCTCGCGACCATTTGTGCTGCGCATGTTAATTTTTGGACACAAATGGAAGGGACCTACAATTTAAGGCCGGATCCTAACGGTGAATTGAGAAGTATCCGTGATTCCGTGACAAGGTATTACTCTCGGAATGTTTGTCATCCATTCGCGAGAGGTGGGACACCGTGAAAAATACTTTTGGTGTTGCTGGGATTCGAACCTGAACCTCCTGCTTAGCAGCCATGTGCACTTCCACTGAGCCACGACGCCCACTGTTCTATATAAAAATTCTATTATTATTCTTAATTTTTTGTATATAAAATGAAAAGAAAAGAATGGGAGAAAAAAACAACCCACACAACATTTTCTTAAACAAAATTTTCTTATGTAACTCGTACCGGTGAATGGCACTAAAGGTCTTAGACCACCTATTAAGAAAAAAGGAAAAAAAGTGACCACACCAAACGAGAGAATAAACAAAGAACATATTTTAGATATATAAACATTATCATAAAACTAGAAACACCTGATATATATATATATATATATATATAAAAGAATTATAATATAGCACTCTTTTTTAGTCATTCATTAGTACACTTAGAAACCAGAAATACGCGCACGGTTGCTTAAAACCAAAAAAGCCTACTAAAGTCTGTCAAGACTCTTCAAATCCAGGAATTTAACCATAACATCCAAGCTGCTGGTATATAAGACAATGGTCATACCAGTACTTACATATGGATCCGAGTGCTTAGCAAAAAGCATTCTGACCTCTTAGTCGCGTTCAAGAGAAAAAATTGCTTTATTGCTTTTAAAAATATTCGCAAGTCGGGAAAATACTACGAGAAGTGGGGAAAATACTACGAGAAGTGGTCGGGCGTAAGTGTTCAGGACATGTAAAATAATCGTATGGGATGAATGGACCATGGCTCATAAGAAAGGTCTCGAGGCACTTGACGCCACTCTGAAAGACCTAAAGAGGAAACGATAACCTGATAGGAGGAGCTTTGGTACATCTTTGTAGAGACTTTCGTCAAACTCTGCCCGTCATTCCAAAATCAACACCGGCCGATGAAATCCACGCATGTTTAAAACATTCATTGCTGTGCGAACATGATAAAGCAGATAATTAGAGTAAATCTGGAGGACGACAGTGGTCAACTTTTCTCAAACAAATTACTGGAGATCGGAGAAGGTAGATTAATAGTCGAGTCTTCTGGCAAGATAAAATTACCATCCGATTTTTGTACTTTGGTATCGTCTGTCGCAGAATTGATAGATGCTATCTATCCGGCTGTTTCCCGAAATTATTCTTGCTACTAAAAATGAAGACGTCAACGAAATAAATAATCAAATACTTGCCATGTTACCAGGCGTAGTCACTGAATACACTATAAGACTCAGTCTTATGTACTTTTACCTAAGATTATAAATAAATAAATGAAAATACAAGTCTATCGATACTGTAGTAGATGCCGATGAGGTCGTTAATTGCCCACCCGAACTCCTAAACTCACTTGATTTGGCTGGATTGCCACCACATCGTCTTTTACTCAAAGTGGGATCTTCAATTATTTTACTACGTACTCTTGATTTGCCAAAACTGTGCAACGGAACAAGGTTGTGTGTAAAAAAAGATGCTGGGCAATGTAACTGAATCTACTATAATAACAAGAAAGGCAGAGGGTGAAACAGTTTTAATCCCACGGATACCCCTAATTTCGACGGTTCTACCTCTTAACTTTAAAAGATTGCAATTTCCAGTAAGACTTGCGCTCTCGATTACGATTAACAAAGCACAGAGTCAGTCTATTAAATACGGCGGAGTGGGCTTGAGATCGCCATGTTTCTCCCATGGACAACTTTATATTGCTTGCTCTAGGGTTGAACTTTTTGACTGACATAGAAATTTGCATCGGAAAACACTAGTATTACCATTTTCTAAAAACATTTACGGCACCCTATGTATTATGAAACATACTTTGCTTCTTATATTTTGATGAATTTACTTGTTGTTTTATTTTAACAGAAGAAAACAAAAGTTTTTGTATTATCTAAACATTTAAGCGTTCTGTTTTCTGAAGTCCTTATTAACATGGTTTTAATCACAATTTACCTTCAAAAAGTTTTTGACTCGGCTATAGCAACAACCTCGTTCATTGCAACTACCCCCGATTTCTATAAGTTGCGATAATCGAGAATGCACTGTATAATGTAATCTAATGTACAGGGGTGTCCAAAATTATATTAGCAACCATGTACAACATAATTTTAAATTTCCAAAAAGTTGTAACCACACATATGGTTCAACATGATTTTAAATTGACCAAAAAATGTTAACACATACATGGTATATACATAATATAACATAATTTTAAATATTAATTCGTTGCAGACTAGATATGGGCACCAGAATTACTTTGGAAGAGAGAAGAAATGTAGCAGCTTAGATGGAAGTGTTAGGGTCACCCTCAGTATTAAGAAACAAATTTCAGGAATGTTTTCATAAGGATCCCTCCTACAAGCCATTTAAATATCCGTCGGCTACATGAGAAATTTGTGCGTACCGGGTCTGTAACCAATTACTGTAAACGAAATAGTGGACGTACAAGAATTATTCTAACGGAAGATAACACACTTCAACCACTCTCCCGGCGGGACTGCCGTTAGGTATTACATCGCTGGGCTGGGTAGCAGATTAATCTATGCCTTCTGCATTTTCTGCTGCTGCTATTTCCTTATTTTTTCGATTCTTCGCGGCTCTTTTTGCTCGTTCGTTACAAATGCACACAGTTCCGTCCACTTGAGCTCAGATCTTAAAATTTCTTCTAAAATGAACTGAGGACTTGACATACTCCGTGTCTTCTTCCAGGCCCAGACAATCTGGTGAGCTATAGTCTTTAAATCGGTGAAGATAATTACGATAGCCGCCATGTCCTGGCAGAAACTGCGTAAGTTGGCAACTGCAGTTACCGTGTGATTGCCTTGGTCCAATGTTCGGAACAGCTTGTAGGTCCATCTACCTTTCAAACTTGTGTGGCCTTTTCATCCTCCTTGATAACTTCTTGTATTCGTTGGTCCTGTTGAATTGTGGCTCTTCTATTATAGACCCTGAGCTTTTCATCTGCATCTGCTGCGTAAAGGAAGACTGAGCTGACTACTCTGGACATTAGGATCCTTCTTGGATATCCTGGTGTCCGACGTTTGGTAGTATGCGAGATATTGCTGCCTGCATCTGAGACAACTTTTTGCTTGAGTAGTCTACGTGTATCTTAAAACTTCCTGTATCTCTACTGTTAATCATTAGCCCAAGGTATTTAACAGAATCCATTGATCTGATAGTCTGATTACCATCCCGTATGAATATGTAGTCCATCTTTTTCCGGCTGGTAATCAATACTGCTTACGTTTTGTGGTCGGCTCATTCCAGACCGGCGGATACTAGCCAGTCCTTGATTTGGATGACTGCTTCGTTCGTGGCTGAATCTATTCCGTATCTTGTTTTTGACACGATAACAACGGCGATATCATCAGCGAATCCGAATATTTTTACCGCTGGTCCTAGAGTTAGTCTTAGGACTCCATCGTACATAACGTTCCGGAAGGGGCCCAGCACCGATCCCTATGGGACTCCTGCGGTGAGGTTATAGTACTTTGCACCCTCATTGGTTACGTACCTCAGCCTTCTATTGCTTAAGTAGCTTGATACTATTTTCCGTAAATAGTACAGCGACTCCATTCTGGCGAGTGATCTTCTTATTGAGGACCAATTTGCGGAGTTAAAGGCGTTTTTTATGGCCAGTGTCACTACTGCACAATATTCCTTTGTGCCACATATCTATCGATTTCCTTCTATCTCATTCTTTGCTATATTAACCACCGCGTTTATGGCGTCGACAGTCGAGCGCGATTTGCGAAACCCGAACTGATGATCTGACGGTGCTCTTTTATCATCTGCTATATAAACCAATCTGTCATGTATGATCCGCTCTAGTATCTTTCCCACTTATCGAGTAGACATATTGGACGGTAAGACGATGGTTCCCCAGGTGATTTGTTTCCCTTTGGCAGCAGTACTAAATGTTGCAGCTCTCGTTTTATGTTGCACAAAGTATATAACCCTTTGGGAAATAGGTGCTCTACTATGGATTTAAGCATTGTTGGGCATGATATTTGTGGGAACTTACAGCCTTTTAGCTTTGCCATAACTATTTTGTATGCTGTGCCACAAAGGTTGATGTCCGCCTGGTCACATCGTTTTTTAAAGCATTTTGACTTGCTTTCCTTAATCGCTTTTTTAAGATTTCCTCTCGCTATACTTAGCATATCAAACCGTTATTGAAAATCGGTACCCTTCTTGAACGCTGAACTCTCCGTCGGGCTTGTAAGCAGATAGCTCTAGGTGCTTTTACCTGCTCGTTCCGGCCACGCCACGTTCCACGACTCTCTTGCTTGGTATTCTTCTGGGTGTAGATGTGTCGCACGCTGTAATAATTGTACGAGCAAGATCTCCGCTGTTCTGCTTTCGATTATGGCCTCATTAAACATTTCTTTATCGAAGAACTTGACTAGGGCGTACCCCGTGTAACGCCTTTCTTTCTTTGATTTAAATTTTAATCGCTTGGTAGTCGCTGTGCGTTTATTCTTCGCTGACCCGCCATTTTATGTTCCGCAGGAGGGAGCTTCTTACCAAAGGTAATATCAATGATCGATCCCGTTCCAGCTTTGCGATACATATTTGCGCGACCGTTATTTGCTAAGCCTATCTCTAGTGATGCGAACGATTCTAGCAGATAACATCCTCTAGCATCTGTTAACCCAGTCTGTTGCCCAGGCATATAAATCTCCGCCTATAACCACTATAGCTCTTCCGCGAGCATCGGCCGTTAAGCCGATTAACAACTTTAAAAGTTGATTCCACCGCTTCGCTTGCCCATCAACATCAACAACAAGAGTGGTGACAGCACTCCTAAAGAACGGACACTTGTTGCTGCCCGCTAAGTGCTTCGCTTCTTTTGGATGTTCCTTGCTACAAAACATGCAGGAAGGCTCCTTGGCGCAATTCTTTGATATGTGCATTTCTTCCCCACATCTCCTTCGAAGCTTGGAGCGATCTTCTCCGTTTTTGCACAGTTTGCAAAGTGCCCAAATTCCAAGCATTTGAAGCACTTTTTGATGAATGCCCGTCCGCGGATGCGAGAGACGACCTAGCCAATTTTAATTTTTTTTAGGGGCTTCTTTGCCTTCACTTCAGGAAGACTAATAGTCATTGTTTTGGTTCCACCATAGGCTTTTCGCAAGGAAGTCAAGCAGTGAAATGTTTTATACCTCATATTGGGGTTTTATCTGTGCATAGGACATTTCACCCTTTGCTTGTATAACAATTGCTGTGATCCATCATTGGCCACGGGTTTCCCTCCGGGCGGGTTTGGAGTTACATCGCTCCTACTCAGCCGTAAGAACCTTGGCAAGCAAGGTTTTCCATGCACCAGAGGTTGACAGTGACTCCACCCTTATGCGCTGTAACCCTGGCTAGGGCCCCTCACTATCAGCCGGGGCAGGTGAACCAATTTTTCTTAATCGTTTGTGCCTCAGCATACATTCCACGACGATAACGACAAAATTCCGCCCATCGAGGTTCAGAAGCTCATACTACACTGCCAGGACAACAACCGTCAATACATCATAGTTGGAACGCAAATGCGCATCACGTTGTCTGGGGCTGTAGTGACATAAACAGAAGGGGTGAGTGTCCTTAGTTAAATGATGTAAAGGTTACCTCCTTTTACGACAGCTTTGTCCCCAAAACCAGTCTGAGCAAGCGTAAGGTTCCCTGGTGGATTGAACGATGCTAAACGCACAAATATATATATATATATATTTCATATATATATATATATATATATATATATATATTTCGCCGATTTAGTTTCCTCTGTGTAACTGACCTACATTTTTTGAAGTAGTACGCGTATAGTGCTCGCCTAATATAATCACCTCAACTCAACTATGGTATGCGGTAACGAGGCATGTACAATAAATGACGATCACGAAGAGCGAGTGCATTGTAGGGGAATCTGCGGCAAGTCGTTCTATGCACAATGTGTAGGTCTGAGAAAAAGATCTATACTATATCTTAAAGACCTTAGTGACAATTTCTGGTCTACTGCGACGAATGCAAGGAAGTTTTTCTCGCAGACGTTCTAAGAGCCATTAAATGTAGCAATGAAGCAGTTAAAACTCTATCAATGGATAATCACTCAACCAATCAATCAAGCACCAACTGGCCAAATACGACTACATTCTAAAAAACTTCGATGACCTTAATTCCACCGTAAACTCCAATAGTTATTTAAACATGTCAAAGCTCCACTCAATTGAGAAGCAGCTCAAAATGATTAGCCGTACTTCTAAAGAATCAATGGAATCCATCACCAACCTCACCATCTCTAGCAAAATAACACAGCCCACACAGCTTCACAAGACGTTGTTAACAAGTTGGAATTGGTAATAGAAGCTACCAGCAAACTGAAAACACAAACTGATTACCTCCAGATGAGTACCTCGTCCCAATCCACCAAATCATCACGGATCGATGCCGTATCTCTTCGCTTGACTCATCTATCCGAAATCATGAATGAACTAGTCTTCAAATCCAACGATACCAACGCCGAACTTTCCGAAACGCACTCCAGCCTTGGAGAAGTTGCAGAAGAAATTAAGATACTATCTAGTAAGATAAATAACTTGTCTATTCACGATTAACTTCATGATGTACTTATAAACGTATCACCTAACCCAGCCGTGACTCATACTATCCCATCTCTGACTATTACTTCTCCTACTCCCTCTCTTGTCCGACCACAAACCACCCCGTACCCTACTCTCAAAAAATTAGGTGAAAGTTGGACTCATGCGGATTGGGCCAATCGTATCAAGAGGCTAGAAGACATAATAATTCATCTAAAAACACCAACATGGCTCCTAATAGTCACCAAACCGCTGTTTTCCTCCTAAAGGGCGCCCCCATCCACGCTAATACTTCCTGGGTTCGCAATGTCTTCAAGCAGTACTATTTCATTAATAATATCCAATGCCAGCCATTAGTTCATGCGAAATCGAAAAGCTTTAAGATGTTCCTGCCTTCGAAATACGCCTGGTTATTCTCCTCTAGTCAATTTGTTAAAATTGACGGCATGACAATGACGAAATGGGAAAAAAAAATAATAGAACGACCGATTTCTAACTCCATCCCTAAGTCTGACCCAAACTGGACTTATAAAACCAATATTTTTCCTAGTTTCGCACCCTCCGTTAGTTCTCAAGCTAACCTCCTTCGTAAATCGAAACCATCTCCAAAATCCATCAAATCTGCTCCTCTTCCATCCTAACTAGTGACATACAAGTCTGATTGGATTCTTGACTCCCATTAAACGCATTCCTCACAATGCCTTTGGCATACGAACCGCACTTAGAATACACGTACAAGCACTTAGCGAATGAACAGACAAGCAAAGTGTTCTATTGGCACACTCTGTGCCGAGGGCATTGTCATACAAGACTTAATAACGTAATGAGGAAACGATCATTGGTCTTTGCTCGTGACAATAAATGTGTCCTTTAAACATCGTAACCAAGCGAGCACTGATCGTTAAAAGCATTTGGTTATTTACCCTCCCAATGCATTGCTCTGATAGAGTAAAATAATTCATAAATAATTGGGTCGGTTGCCTATGGTAATAAACATGTCAAATCAGCATGGTCGGGAATCAATACAGACTAATATGTATTAATAGATATTCGCATTATATTATTCACATGTATTGATAGATATTAGCATTGCATTATTCACATGTATTGATAGATAATATCATTGTATTAATATATATTATTCATATGTATTAGAGTCTTCGGACTACTATAAATAAGAACACAGTAGTATAACTTCAAAAATATATAAAAATATATTTGTGTTATTCGCTGATATTACTCAAGGCAGCGTTAAAACAACCCAAATATTACACGGCGATCATGCCAGACATTGAATAAAATAGTCCTGCCAGTTTTCTTTTAAACTTTGCTTCGATCCTGATATTTTACTGTACACGACATCCAGACACTTAATCGAAAAACATTTTCTCGAAAAACATTTACTCCAAAAACATTTACTCGAAGAACATTTGCATAAAACGACATTTGCTAGAAAAACATTTTCTCGAAAACTAAATAGTCTATGTTTTCAACCTTCTAAAAACTATCGCGAGTAATTTTTGTTCGCGAAACGCGAGTTTTTTTTTTAAATTTTTCGGTTATTAATTTTACCAAAAAATTACGTTCGAGCAAATGTTTTTCGAGAAAATGTTTTTCTAGCAAATGTTTTCCTAGAAAATGTCATGGAACCGTACACGACACAGTAAATAAAAATAATTAAATATACAGCGTTATCGTCCAACCTAATGGACTCTGAATCAGTTAAATGCTGGTACGATGTACTGCAATCGCTAGGAACAAGCTGAAGCTCGGATGGGCCCCTGGTCACCAAGGAATTGCAGGCAACGAATCAGCAGATGAACTAGCTAGAGCTGGATCGCAATCCGCGTTCTTAGGACCCGAACCCCACTGTAATATCAGTGGGTATGCGGTATCACCTTAACAAAATGAATCTAGGCTCAGACACAGAATGTAGGTTCTGCTCAGAAGATGATGAGTCATCTGTGCACATTTCTTGCGAATGTCCAGCATGACTTTGGTTAAGGAGACGTATTTGTCATAAGGCAATATGTTCGTCAGTAGATCTGAGAAACTGTGCCACCAATGACATACTATCCTTCATTAGGGAGGTGGTACGACTCTTAGATTAGTTACACTCTATGATACAAAAAATCTTTTTAGGTCAAAGTGTCAGGCATTTGAGCTAAGGTTGTCTTTTAAAAAAACAACCCATAAAAATTAAAATTTTTCATCTAAATTCTCTAATCGCAAAAATTGATATGGGAGCCCGATAATGTTACTTTGCTACCTATGGGTATGGTTTCGGATACGGTTTGTGCAATTGGAAAGAGACATTAGTAAACAAAATACATACATATTACTTAAAGATGAAATGGAATGTCCATAACCGATTCGACTTTTATACTATTACGCACATTCATGGTAACTTTGTGAAATGGCATTAATAATGATTGTGTAAGTCGGAGTAATGTATATTGATGCTTGAGAAATGATGTGAAACCGAAATTTTCTGTTTTCGTTCATTATTAGAAATAATGACATTATTAATAACCGTGTAAGTGCCGAGTTAAAAATATGGCGACGCAAACTCGTAGTGCTGCCATGAACAGGCAGAATAGATTTTGCAATCAAAATCCACCAAACCAAGCAGCGCAGCCGACGGTATTTAAAAAATGTAAAAAGGCCTTGCGGCCGAACCTGGTGCCCGATCACTACCAAATTTTAGAAAAAGTATTGTTTATTGGGTATACACATGTTGTAAAAAATCGGGTAATTTTTATTTTAAATTTGTATGGGAGCCCCACGAACCCGGGGCCCGATCACTTCAAAATTTTAAAAGAAAGTATTGTCACCGGAAATACACATGTGTACAAAATTTCAGGAAAATCGGGCTTCAGGAAGTGCATTAAAAATTGATAATTAAAAAACAATTGTATGGGAGCCCCCCGACCCCAGGGCACGATCGCTTCAAAAATTTTACAAAAAGTTTTGTCTATCGGAGATACAAACGTGTATAAAATTTGAAAAAAAACAACCCATAAAAATTAAAATTTTTCATCTAAATTCTCTAATCGCAGAAATTGATATGGGAGCCCCTCGATCCTGGGCCATTTTTTTTATTGTAGGAGAAAATCATCGAAACAAACATTTGACATCAGATGTTAAAATTGAAAAGGCTCAGATCATTTTATTCTGAGCACTTAGAGCACGCTCATACTCTGAGCAAATAAGAAACACGAACATTTATCTTGAGAACTCTTTGACTGCGCAGCACACACCGCACACAGTCCATAAAGGGCGACGAATATCTGATGCCAGTACAGATATTTAAAAAATGTATAAGGGCCTTGCGGCCGAACCCGGGACCCGATCACTACCAAATTTTCGAAAAAGTATTGTTTATTGGGTATACACATGTGTGTAAAATTTGAAGAAAATCGGGTAAATTTTTTAAAATTTTTGTTTGTGAGCCCCCCGACCCCGCAGCCCGAGGGGCCTCAAAATTTAATAGAAAGTGTTGTCTCCGGAAATACACATGTGTGCAAAATTTCAATAAAATCGGGCCATGGGAAGTGGGTTAAAAATTGATCGCAAGAATCCACGACAGACGACCGACCGACGACCGACGACCTACGGGCAAGTGAAGTTAATATAGAGAATTTAAAAAATCAGGAACTTTTTTCATAAGATTTGTATGGGTGCCCCCCCGACCCAGGGGCCCGATCACTCCAAATTTTTTACAAAAAGTGTTTTCCACCGGAGATACACATTTGTATAAAATTTTAAGAAAATCGGGTAAATTTTTTAAAATATCGGAATTTAAAATCATCGGAAATATACATGTGTTTTATTAAAATCGGGCTATGGGAAGTGGGTTAAAAATTGATCGCAAGATTCCATGACACACAAATCCACACAGCCACAAACCCACACAGCCACAAACCCACACAGCCACAAACCCACACAGCCACAAACCCACACAGCCACAAACCCACAAACACACGGGCACGCGAAGTTAATATAGAGAATTTAAAAAATTGGTAGAAAGGGTTGATTGAAATGGAGTATCGTGACTTTTAATCATGACGCAACCATAAAATCCGGTAAAAATTGTCTTACCTCTTTATCCAAACTGGCTTCAAGATGTATTTTATTTGGTTTTAGCATGAACTCTTTGCTTACTTCAATTGATGGTTGTTCACCAAGTTTAGAGGGTGCATACATTATTTTTCTAATTGCCAAACGCACAGAATTTCTTTTGTGCAGTTTATCTTCTATCTGTTCCCCAACAAAAGCCTAAAATATATTTATATTGGCAACAAAAACCACGGATGCTTACGCCTTACCTTAAGTTCATAGTCAACACCGCATGGTTTGCCAGTATCTCCAGGTGCTGGTTGTAACGAAACTGAGGCAGGACAATATGGTGGTACTTCAAAATAAAAAGGATATGCATTCGGTCCCAATTTCTTAATTAAACGCTCTTGTAATCTTGTCAATAATCTTTCATTATGTTGCGCTGGAAATATTAGTTCATGTGCTAAGTACAAATCTTTTCGGAACGTTAATCCGAGAACATCAAGGTCCTCACGTCCATAACGGAATGCTGCTAAGACTTGTCCAAATACTTTTCGGTCTTTAACGTAATCGGGATCAATTAACACAACTCCATCTACACATGCAAAAATCAATTCTTCATAGTTCAACTACTTTGACTATTACTTATAAAGCTTACCAATTGGATCTACATGTGTTATATGATCTACAAAATCCCGTTTTCCCAAATAAACTGTGATTTTGCCGTTCGATGAACTTTTCTTAAAAACCCTAAAAATATAAAAAGCATTAAATAGGGATTTTTCATTTGTATTATAATATAATTGCATATAAACAAATCTTGTATACATTTTCCAACTACACTACAAAAAGCTATTTTTATACTTTTATGTGTTTTTTTTGTGCTTATCAGATATAAACTAAAGATAATTACCGCAAAAGATTTTGACTATTTCAGTTATAAAAAAAGCAAAAAAACAAACAAACAAAACAGCACCTTCCACACCTGTAATTGATATAATCGCGGAATATTTTTATTTGCTTAGGTTTTTGTAAATATCATGGTTAAAAAAAACAACCCATAAAAATTAAAATTTTTCATGTAAATTCTCTAATAACCAAAGGTATACTGAATTCCACTATAAATGCTGAAATATAACAAAACACACGAAGCGATGCAACCCAACAACAACAACCCCTTTCCACGATGATTGGTTCTACGCACCGAAAGGATCCCAATACCTACCAAGACATTGGGCCAAAGATCGTCAACACAACAACAGGTTTGAGATTGGATCACCTGGATCCACATCTTACATTTACTTTATTTTACTTGGCAAGCATTCTTATTTTTTCCTGCTTTCAGAGTGGGCCTTCCGGCATGCCTACTCTGCATATTACTAATTAGAGCCGGAATCGGGTCGAACCCAGGTCCCAGGATCTGGTACTGCTCTGTCTGCGACTGTCCTATCCGAAAATGTAAAGCCTCTGTGCGTTGCAACAGTTGTGCCAAATGGTGTCATCTGGGGCAATGCTCAGGGCTACACAGTGCCAACGATTATAACATCAATTTCGTTGGCACATGCTGCTCTCAAGGAGCTTCACAGTCCACCCCCATATTCTATCTCCACCACCACCCCTGTGCAATAACAATGCACCGATGTTTACACAATGTTTACATACCCCACGTAAACAGCACAGTAAATGTTTATCAACCATCCCTACTGCACTTTCTTCAGGGTGAAAACAAAATTGTGATGGGGGACTTCAGTGCCCATCACCCCCTTTGGTTCTCCGCTCTCACTGAGGGCAACCGTGGAAACGATTCTCACGACATTTGGGTCTTCGTCCCGGAATCGACCCAGGATTCTCCTGGCCAAAGAATGTCAACAAACAACTACAATTTGTTCACTCCAAACGTTTTTTCCATAGTGGAGCAAATTACGCCGGCATCCTTGCTCCGCATACTACTTCTACTAGCCGGCATCGAGCCGAATCCAGGTCCTCGGATCTGGACATGCTCCGTATACAACACAAGGATTAATAGAAAATCTCCTCAGTTATGTGCAACAACTGCGGACACTGGTACCATTTCAGACGATGCTCAGGTCTAGCCAACATCAGAGACTGGAATCAGAGTTTCACTGCGGAATGCAGCAGGGCACGAGTTCAGACAACCAACAACGCCACTACCTGGCACTGCTCAGTGTGCGAAAGCCGCATACACGGCAATGCCTCTTCCGTCAAATGCAATGGGTGTGAGAACAGGTGTCATCTTAGAACATGCTCTGGACTTAATAACTGTCATAAATGGTCCGCCAACTTCTTGGCCCCATGCTGCTCTAACCAAACAGTACAGACACCACCACAACTTCACAATCCACCCACAACATCCCCCACAACCAGTCATAATCCGATAGACAATGTCAACTTGCTCATCAACACTCCACCAACATCCACAGACTCACCCCCACCAGGATCTGCGCCACCTGTTCCAGCTCCTCAGACATCAGCATAGTGAGCGACACTTTCTTAGCTTGTACATAGCGTTAAATTCAGACCATATTCCGATCATCATCACAGTGGTTAAAGCCGATAACTTTGTGTCAGCGGAAAAACGCATGTTTGTCAATTAAGCGGAATAAAGCGGACTGGCCAAGTTTCACCAGGTTTGTCGACAGACAATTGGGACAGTTACCACCCCCCACCAACGCAATTTCAGGTGAAAGGATCTTCCGCCGGATCGTCATTAGAGCAGCTGCACGTTTCATTCCAGCCGGCAGAATACCTACAATTAGGCCTAACTTCCCAGCAGAAGCAGTCCAGCTCGCTAACGAACGTGATCATATTCGCAGCATCAACCCCGCGAGTACCAGAATCGATCTACTAAATCACGAGATTGATCGCCTAGTCAACAAACACAGGCGAACTAAATGGCTGGACCTTGACCACGACAACACCTCACATATTCTACTTCCCTCCGAAGTTGAATTAGCCATACGCAGTGTTAAACCTTCCAAAGCCATTGGACCGGATGGAATCGCAACGATTATGCTCAAACATCTTGGCTCAACAGGTATCACTTACCTCACTCAAATCTTTAACCTCTCACTTGAAACATTGGACATCCCTGACCCTTGGAAAACGGGCAGAATTATTCCCCTTCTCAAGCCCGGTAAACAGGCAGCTCAAGGATCCTCGTATCGTCCAATTTCTCTCATATCTCCAACAGCGAAAATACTAGAAGCTATACTACTTCCTCAGCTTCATTCCAAACTCAATTTAGCTGAACACCAACACGGCTTTCGCAAGCAGCGCAGCACAACCACAGCGCTTTTGGAGATCACAACACTAATCTCGCAAGGACTTAACCAACAGCGTCCCTGTGACCGCACTGTCCTTGTTGCACTGGACCTATCTAAGGCATTCGACACCGTTGACCTAGGCATCTTACTACAAGACATCCTAGAGTCACAGCTTTCCAACACCACGAAACGTTGGCTTACCAACTACCTTAATGGTAGGAAATCCTACGTCGAATTTCGGAAAAAAACCGCTCTACAGGAAAGTCAAGCAAGGTGTACCCTTAGGAGGGGTCCTCTCACGGACACTCTTCACCCACTACATGGCAAAACTCCCTGGACCACCTACCGGAGTCAATGATATCGTACGCCGACGGCCGCTCTATTCCTACCTTAGGCAAGGACATCCCCGCCATTTGCAGAAATATCAACGCCTACCTCGATACACTAGAAGACTTTTTTACCAGTCGAAATCTAATCCTGTCTCCAGAAAAATCGTCCGCTACACTTTTCACCTCCTGGACCAAAGAAGTCAACCTACAGCTCGACATCTCGATACACGGCAGGACAATCCCTACAATCAAACATCCAAAGATTTTTGGGGTCACATTCGACAATCTGCTGACATTTTCGACTCACTCGGGAAACATTAACAAACGAGTCATGTCCAGAAATAAAGTCCTCAAATCCCTAGCGGGCAGTACATGGGGTAAGGACAAAAAACCCTTCGTACCACATATCAAGCGATTGGCAGATCGGTACTAAACTATGCGGCACCCATTTAGACACCTTGCCTCTGCCACACACAATGCAGAAGCTTCAATCCTGTCAGAATGCTGCTCTTCGCATCATCAGCTGCCACCGCATATCACATGAGGACCATCTCCATCAAGTAACCCAAATGCTTAACGTGAAAGAGCACAACGAGCTTCTCGCCAAACAATTCCTACTGGCATGTCACAAACCCGATCACCAGAACCGTGACCTGCTCAACCTCAACACACCACCCAGGCATATCCGATCAGATATTCTCATGCTCCGCGAAGAGACAAACCAATTCATCGCACATACACCTCTAGATCCAGCAGACTACAAAGCAGCCCTAAATGCAATTCACCAAGCGTCAGTCAGAGCCGCACTAGTTAATCGCCAAATTAACATCGTGTTGGGAGGTCGCCCTCCCTATATACATCAAAGCGAGGAAAACCTCCCCAGACAAACCAGATCAACCCTGGCACAACTGAGATCAGGATGGAGCTCTTTTCTGAATAGCTACATACACCGCTTACGTGACAGCATCATCGATCAATGCAACCCAACGTTTGGACTACCACGATTTAATAGTTGCTACAACAACAACAACAACCATGGAAACTGCATTGTGGACATATTAGAAGAAACTGACTTTGTCACCTTGAATGATAATTTCCCACCAGGATCACCGTACGTGGCAAATTGGCAAGGTTTCGCTGATTTCGTCGATTCAAAATTACACCAGTTGCCTTATCCACTAAACGCCATATCTGGTGAGAAGCCTTCCATGACATTGTAGTTCGTGGCGCCAAAAGATTCATTGCCGCCGGAAGAATCAAAAAGGTAATTCCATCCTTTCCGTCGGAAGCCCTCCGGCTTACCGAGCGTCGCGACCTAAGTGTTACGGATCCTGCTGACCCTCGAGTTACTCAACTAAACAAAGACATACAAAAACTGGTTGCCGATCACCGGCGATCCAAGTGGCTGAGTTATCTTGAGAACTTCACGCTATGATCCAAAAAACTCTGATCTACGGTCAAAGGTCTTTCTGGGAAATCCCAATCTCAGGGCCTAACCTCTATCTCATTTAATGACCACCAATACGACAGCAGCAAAAAATGCGCGACAATTCTTCGAATACGTCAGCTCACGAGAAAACCATTCGTCCAGTTTTACGCAAACTAAAAGCGTTAAAATGCAACCCAAACCACCCTACCTTCACCGCCCTTGAGGTGCAAGTAGCCATTAGGAAGGCTAAACCTTTCAAGGCAATTGGGCCGGACGTGATTTCTATGTTTATGTGGAAGAAGCTACATAACTCCAGCCTGGAAAAATCTTCAACCTAACCATGGAAAACCTTACCATACCAAACGTATGGAAAAATGCCAGGATAGTTCCAGTTTTGAAGCCTGGCAAACCCGCCAACGAAGGATCGTCTTATAGACCAATTTCGCTGCTCTCTCATATAGCCAAAACTTTACACTCCTACTCCCCAGGCTTCATCAACACTTGAGTCTCGCCTCCCACCAACATGGCTTTAGGAAACATCGCAGCACTACTACCGCCTTAACGGAGCTGACTTCCCCAATAGCTGACGCTCTTAACCACCGTCGCCCGCACTGGCGCACTGCTGTCGTGGCACTTGATTTGTCCAAGGCTTTCGACACAATTGACCACTTTACTCTCCTACAGGACATACTGAATTTCACTCTCCCCGACTCCATTGCTTATAGCATCGGAAACATAAGATGTGAGTCTCACAAGGAGGGGTCCTCTCCACCACCTTATTTAATCTCTATGTCTCGATGCTTCCTACTCCCCCAACTGGCGTTAAGCTATTTGAATTTTTCAAGAAAAAGAACCTCCACCTCGCTTCTCAAAAATCATCTGCTACGCTGTTCACCTCTTGGACTAAAGAAGTCAGGCTTTCACTTGACATCCGTATTAACAACAAAATTATCTCTACAGTTAACAAGCCCAAAATTTTAGAAGTCATATTCGACAACGTCCCTACCTTCTGTAAAAATACGCTAAAAATATTTGCAGTAAAGTCATAATAGGGTTCTAAGAGCCCTAGCCCTAGGTCGGGTTGGTGCCATATACTACAGAGCTATATATATTACCAACCACCTATTCCTCTGCCCCCTTCACTCAACGAATTTGGACATTGCAGATCTGTGGTCTTACCTAATTAGCACAGGCACAGAAATGCCAGTTAATCGGGAGAGCAACAGAGGGCAGTAAAAAAAACTTTACAACAAGCACAGCAACAGAACTCATAGCATCTACAGAACACCAATAGCACCAAGCACAGCAGCAACGAAGTCAACAGAAGCAGCAAGGTCAACAATAGTAGTGGCAATAGAGGAAGTCAAGCAGCAGACGAGACTGAAAAATTTTGCAACGCAAAATAGTATAAAAGACGGTCGCTCTCATAGTTGCTTTTTTGCTGTCTAGATCGCGCCGAGGTAAGATTGGTGCATTAAATTTAAACTTTTTTTATCTCTGCATATATCGCTACTAACGTCACTCTGCTAATCTCTTCCGACGTCACTCTTAGCTTATCGCTGTTGACGTCACTGCATTCACTATTGTACAACGTGACTTTACTGTGTGACTACCCCGCAGGTGGTTACGTTGTTACATCTCAGCTTACCGCTGCCCACGTTTTCTCTGCTTATCTCTGTCGACGTTTTTGAATTCACCATCTTACAACATAACCTCACTGTGGGACTGCCCCGCAGGTCGTCACGTTGGCACATATCAGCTTATCGCTTCTAACGTCTTTCGCTGCATTCGCTATTGTCCTCACCATCGTACAACGTAACCTCACTGTGTGACTGCCCCGCAGGTCGTTATGTTGGTACATCTCAGCCTACCGCTGCCCACGTTTTCTCTGCTTATCTCTGTCGACGTTTCTGAATTCACCATCTTACAACATAACCTCACTGTGGGACTGCCCCGCAGGTCGTCACGTTGGCACATATCAGCTTATCGCTTCTAACGTCTTTCGCTGCACTCACTATTGTCCTCACCATCGTACAACGTAACCTCACTGTGTGACTGCTCCGCTGGTCGTTATGTTGGTACATCTCAGCCTACCGCTCCCCACGTTTTCTCTGCTTATCTCTGCCGACGTCTTCGCGACTTTTTCAGGTTCACGCTCGTCTCAGACTCACGCTCACGCATCGCTCAGGGTGCAAGGCTCGTTACGCTTGCGCACACATCACACTCAAAGGCTCACGCTCTTCTCAGGCTTACGCACACTTCACACTCAAAGGCTCACGCACTCAGGCTCTCTTCATGGCTCGTCCAACTCACGTCAAAAGTTCACACGCAAATGCTCCCGAAAGCTCACATCAAGGTTCATGTCGTCGGGGCTCTATGTCCTCAAGGCGCGCATCCGTCAAGGCTGACTTAACGTCATGTTGCTAGCAGACTCTCTTTGAATTCATTTATTAACTTTGAATGCAATTATTAACTTTGGGAATATCGAATTGAATTAAAAATCCCACAAAATATAAATTTATCGTAACGACCTGTATCATTTTGAACCCTGGTCACCCTGAGTTTACACCGTCTGGGAAAACTCCGTTACAATACTCAGCTTTATAAAAAAAGGGAATCATATAACTTTGATGGCACACTCACACAAAAAAACATTTGCACCTAGCAATAACAGAATGAGGACATGATCAGCGGTCGTTTGATAATGACGATAAATATGTCAACTAATCATCATAAGCAGGCGAACCGGAAACACTTGAAGTGTTTGGTTGCTCGGAGTTAGGACATTTCAGAAGCAGCTGCAGGATGCTATTCAACGTAGCCAAGGCTACTAGATTAGAAGCTGACTGGGATGCTTACAAAGCATCTCTCAAACTTTATAAAAGACAATTAAGGACAGCCAAGCATTCTTCTTGGAGACTCTTCTGTGATAAAATAGAACAATCTTCGGAGGCGTCTAGACTAAGAAAAATCCTCGCAACTAATCCAATAATGCCGAGCTGCCTGAAAGAGGCAGATGGCTCGTGGACTACTAAGCGAAGAATCGCTCAATCTGCTTTTAGATACCCACTTAACGGGAAGCTCCCACGTGTTAAGTAATGCCGGCCTTGATAGGCCAGACACTCGTAAAACTATCTCCAACGATCTGATAAATAAGGACAAACTGCTTTGGGCGCTACAAAGCTTCAAACCATACAAATCTGCAGGACCTGATAGCATAATTCCGGCCTTCGGATATTTTCCTTCCTTTGCTGGAAAAATTCTAAAGAGTTGTCTCGATCTGGTCCATATTCCAGTTTTATGGAGGGAAGTAAACGTGGTTTTCATACCCAAAGCCGGCAAATGCTCGCATGTTAGTCCAAAGACCAATCAGTCTTTCATCATTCCTCTTAAAGACACTGGTAAGACTGATCGATATCTACATGCGCACACGCATTGACAAAAGAATCCTGTCTACAGATCAGCACGTGTATTGTAAAGGCAAGTCTGTAAAAACAGTTCTGCACACACTGGTACGTTCTATTGAACATTCCCTTCACCACAAGGAGTACACAATGGAGGTATTCCTGAGACATTGAAGGCGCTTTTAACAACGTCAACACATCTGCGATTACGTATCCGCTGTCGACTTTGAGGGTGGACGACTTTCTTGGCGAATTGATTAATCTTCTGCTCACAAGTAGGATTATTAATTCAAAGCTGGGCGTGTCGTCTGCCAGAATATCTGTCTGCAGAGGAACCCCAAAAGGTTGAGTTCTATGGAACTCAGCGGTGAATGAGCTGCTGATGTGGGCTGCTAGTAATCGTTTATGGGGATGACGTTGCTATTGCCGTCTCAGGAAAATACCCGAATACCTTAAAGGATCTCCTGTAAAATGCTCTAAACAAGATAACTTGCTGGGCAGATCGCTGTGGTTTATGGGTAAATCCTTACAAAACTGAGCAAACAGACGGGTCAAAACTGAGGACGGAGTCGGCGGTGGTGTTTTTTCAAAAAAGCTAAATCTTAGCCTCTCTTTCCGTCTTTCAAATCACTGTAGTGTTTTCCAGGCTGAAATTATGGCGATCAGTGAAGCTTTGTCTTGGCTGAAGAGAAACGTCATATCCGCTCAGGATATCCGTATATTCTATGATAACCAAACTGCACTGAAATCCCTGGATTCGGTCTACACAAATTCATCATCTCTTGTGGAGATAGCGGAGCAGTTCAATATCCACCTGTGTTGGGTTCCGGGGCACAGAGAAATTCCGGGTATCTGTATGGCTGACGAACTCGCCAAGCAAGGAACTACACTACACTTCTTTCCTGAATATGGTTCCATAGGCATACCAATCGCTACATGAAAACCCTTTTTAAAGCGGGATGCTAATGTAAAAACTAACTGTAGGGGGTCAAAATCCAACTACAATATTTCGGATAATAATCGATGCAGCCACACCAATTCTTTTATCGCATGCGCCGCCGCCATGTATTCGGACTCCGTTGTTGATAGCGCCACTGACTTTTGACGCTCCGAGCCCAACTGATAATACTGTTGCCAAACATGAATACATATCCGGACGTCGATCGCCTGGTTTCGATGTGTCCTGCATTATCGGCGTCGCTGTATCCGCACAGATCCAAATTGATGCCACTTTCGAAACGAATGCCCATGTCCGTTGTTCTCTTGATGTATTTCAAAATGCGTTTTACCGCATTCACGTGCACCGCCGCAAGTGTCGACTTGTTTTGCCAAAAGCCACAAAATTGAATTTGCCAATGAATGTAGGAAAGAATGCGATTTTTCATTTAAAAAGGAACAAAAGTAGATTTTGTGATTTTATTAATATCATTAATAATAAAAAAACAAGATACAGATAAAATATACGATCTTAAACAATTACAACAATTAGTTGATTAAAATTACACGCGATGACGAACTGCACGACTTAAACAGCGAAAAATACTCCCAGTCTCTGCTGCAGTCACCGTCCTCGTTGGCCTCACAGCATGTCCCACACATGCAGTGCTTGCAGCAGCCGGTACCACGTCCACAGCTTGAGAAGTCCCGTCAGCAGTAATCCAATACTGCCTACGCCGATTACGGCAACAATTAGCTTCGCTGGTGTCATCGTTTTGCGATAGCACCAACCCACATTGACACGCTTATATACGAGTATTATGCTGTCAATCACCCTTGTGGTGATTCAACTGTCCTACATTGACAGCTCTACGCTGAAGAAATCCGACGCTAAACAATTCGGTCGAAATTTGAACGACGCAGCAAAACAGGAACGACGGTGACTGCGCAACGTATGACTATAACAATAAGATAAGAAAGATAAGATAAGAACTAGAATATTAAGTGAATGCATAAGATAAAAATGATTAGCGATACAATACCAGGAACGGATGAAGTGAACTTCCCACAATTCCTACACCCGGCCATCCTTGAATTTTTCGGCTGTCCTCAGTCGAAGTCTTCGTCTCTATCACTTTCCCCTTCGTTTTCGTCTTCTCCGGGATCAGACACCCAAGGTTTCATGAAATCGGCAGAGGTGGAGGTTATGTTTGGCCCATCATGCTCTCCTACCTTTCGGACATCATAGCGATAATTTCCTCTGACCCTGGTTACCTCGTATGGCCCCATAAACTTGATGTACAGTTTAAGGCCAGCTCCAAACTGCGTCCTCTTGATAGCTACCAGATCATGCAACTGGTAACATCTTGGTGCCTTCCTCTTACGATTATACGTCTTCCTATTCTCCTCTGTATCTCTTGCTTAGCTATTTTTCTCATCGTATCGCGGCTATTCTCGAAGTCGTCCAGTATCGCCTCCTCCAACAACTCTCGTAACTGACTGTCATCTTCTCGTCTCATCATAATTCCAAACATAAGCTGGAAAGGGCTTCGCTTGGTGCTCCGTGACACTGTCGAATTTATCACGCATTGAACATGGGCGACGTGTTTATACCACTTCTTAGGGTCCTCCACTGAAACCCTAGTAAGAACTTATATTATGATACGATTCATCCTCTCCACTTGTCCGTTTCCGCGTGGAACTCCTGTTGTCGGTAAGACGTGACGGATGCCCCTCCGTCTGATATTATGTGCACTGGACTTCCGAAAACTTTGCACTGCTGTTGCATTTTCTTGACCATCTCCTCGCTCTTCGTGGTTTTTACCGGATATATCCAGACAAACTTGGTGAAAGCGTTAACCACTACAAATAGGTAGTTATAGAACTTGTTCGTCGAAGGGAGTGGACCTAAATAAGCCACTTGATAAGTGTGTAGAGGTATATCGCTTTTCTCGATAGGATGCAAAAACCCCTCCGCTTTTCCGTCTTTCCGAGCAGCCAGTATGCACGGAACACAGTTGGATATTACAGCGTCAATACAATTTCCGATTTTGGCGATAAAGTAATCCTGCTTGCAGATTGCTTCCATCTTCTTTGCGCCAATGTGGCCTCTGCCGTGAATGCCTCTCAAAATTTCCTTTTGCATAGACGTAGGCACCACGAGCAAATGAGCACCTTCTGCAAACTTGTAAAGCAGGTCATTTCTCATTTCGTAATCTTTTTAAGTTCCCGTTGCTGAGAGAATATCCACGATTAATTGGCAAAATTCATCCTTACGCTGTGCCCTCTTAACTCTCTCAATTATGCCATCCTCAATCCGCAGCACTGCTGGGTATCTGCTTAGTGCATCGACATGACACATGGATGACCCCGACCGGTGCAAAACCTCACAACAGTACTCTTGCAACATGATCGCCCACCTAGCCACCCGTGGGCATAAATCCTTTTTATTCATCGAATGCCTTACAGTCCGTGTAGATCCTGAATTTCATTCCCAACAAATATACGCGTAACTTCTTGATGCACTTCACTATGGCTAACACTTCATGCTCATAGCTGATGTAATTCTTTTCAGCCGGGGTAGCTTTAAGACTCAAATAAAAGACAGGGTGAAAATTACCTTCGTATTTCTGGAGCAGAACAACACCATATCCTACCATAGTAGCATCCGTATGCAGCTCCGTTTCTAGCATTGGATTAAACAGTTTAAGGACGGGCTCCTTACACAGTAAATATTTTAGGGATTCAAATGCAACGATTTGGTCTGAGTCAAAAACGAACACATTCTCCTTCTTGGTCAAGTCTGAAAGTGGTTATGCATAAACAGCATAATTAGGCACAAACTTACGGAAAAATCCCGTTAGTCCTAGGAAACTCTGCACCTGTTTCACATTAGTCGGTCTCGGAAAACCCCTCACTGCGCTTATCTTTTCAATAGAAGGCTTTATACTGCCGTCTTCCACCACGTGCCCAAGGAATTTTGTAGATCTGCTCAGGAAATCACACTTTTCCCATTTAATCACCAAACCGCTCTCCTCTGCTATTCTCAACACAACATCGAGCTTTGCTAAGTTCTCCTCCTCGTTTTCCGCGGCGATAATTACATCATCCAAATACAACAGTAAGTAGTCTTGCTTTATCAAGTCACAAAAAACTGTATTGATGAACCGTTGAAATATTGCGGGTGAGTTACACAGCCCAAAAGGAACCTTCAGGAATTCGTACTGCCCGTCTGGTGTCACGAATGCGGTATACTTTCTGCTACTCTCTGCCACATCCACGTGAAAAACCCGTTACGAAGATCTAACGCGGTAAACACCTTTGCTTTGTACAGCTTCTCTAGTATCTCTTCCATTACTGGCAAGGGATACCGGTCCTTGATAATCTTAACGTTTAATCTCCGGTAATCAACACACAACCGATTACTTCCGTCCTTCTTCTTCACCAGGACAATGGTGCTGGCGAAGCCTGACCGACTATGCTGGATAATGCCTTCCTCCAACCATTTCTCCACTTGCTTGCACACTGCTTCTTTTTCTGGTAGTGCTAGTCGTCTTGCCTTCTGATATATAGGATTCTCATCTTGTAGTACGAGGTTCATTTTGATGCATGACTTCGAAACTCTTCTGGGGGAATAAGTCGAAACAATGTCGTAGATGGCATTTCTATAGTTTTCGTTGCCAACCCGCAGGCTGCTCCCATCTGTGTCCTCTTCGTGGTCAATCACTCCGATGCTCAAAACATCATTCTCCTCCAGATCATAGGTCTTAGCTCGTTCCACCCTCTCCACATCCATCTTCTTCATGTGCTTAATTATCCGAACTGGTTGCATCGGAAACACCGTGCCCCCTTAGCCCCACAGTTGTGGCATAGTTTTGGCTGTCCGCCATGGGAAGAGTTTGACTTACCAGTCATCATATTTCTATTGGTCTCAACTCGTTGTTTCGGCATCTGGCGTTGCATCCTCTGGTATACTTCTAACTTGGATTTTAACTCCTGCAGCGTCAAGGATTCGTATAATATTGTTTTATTATTTACCGTGTCCGGAATCCCATTTATTATGTACTCTATTAGTGAAAATTCATCAACGTCTCCTTTACCACGGATCTGCGACATTGCGTTCAGTTATTCTAATAAGGTCTCTGAGGAATTTTTTTTTCTAGACTCCAATCTTTTGTGTATTTCGATGCTTGACGTCTTCCTTCCGAACTCCTTTGCTAAAAGTGCCTTCAGTTTGAACCAGTCTGTTAATCCCTCCGTCGCTTCTACCGTCAATTTCGCGGCTCCCTTCAATAGTCTACGCGAGTAGAGATATTTTTGTACATCATTCCACTCACACGATGTTGCCATTTCCTCAAACTCTTTTATCCATTTGGCACAGTTCTTTCCTCTTTCTCCTGAGAATTGTTACAGCGACTCTTCGACTTCTCGGAGTACGAAGTTGTTTTTAGTAGTCATTGTGGCTTCTTCGGCTTGCTTGCGGACTTCTTTGCCTTGGTCGTTTGTCTCAGGCTGGTCGTTGCTCGTGTCAGAAAGTTCGTCTTCTTCTTCTCTTATCGCGTCTAATATGTCCACTACCTTTACACTTTCTTCTCCTAGCGCACTGCGAACCCGATCCACCAAGTCAGTTTTGATGTTATATCGATAGGACAGGCCTCTTCTCTTAAGAATCGCCTGTAGCTGACGGACTGTATCTGCAGATCGTCCATTCACTTTATCCAGGCACCACGTCTCTTCTCCGCACGGATTCACTCTTTACTTTCCTATATCTTATCCTCACTTGTTGTTCTTATCTTCTTAACTTCACTCCAACTTCTTTGCTTTATCTTACTTTCTGCACTGTCTTTACCTTCTTATCTTTTTTTTACTCTCTTCACTGTTTTCAACGTCTTAGCTTTATTTCACTCTGTTCACTGCCTTTACCTTCTTAGCATTATTTTATTCTCTTCACTATCTTTACCGTCTTAGCTTTATTTTACTCTGTTCACTATTTTAATATTCGCCCGAGAAAAACAAAAAAAAAAAAAACAAATTTCCCAAATTTATCCGGTGTCATCCCGGTTGAGCCCCCATGTAGGAAAGAATGCGATTTTTCATTTAAAAAGGAACAAAAGTAGATTTTGTGATTTTATTAATATCAATAATAATAAATAAAAAAAAGATACATGTAAAATATACGATCTAAAACAATTACAACAATTAGTTAATTAAAATTACACGCGATGACGAACTGCACGACTTAAACAGCGAAAACTAACTCCCAGTCTCTGCTGCAGTCACCGTCCTAGTTGGCCTCACAGCATGTCCCACACATGCAGTGCTTGCAGCAGCCGGTACCACGTCCACAGCTTGAGAAGTCCCGTCAGCAGTAATCCAATACTGCTTACGCCGATTACGGCAACAATTAGCTTCGCTGGTGTCATCGTTTTGCGATAACACCAACCCACGTTGATTCGCTTATATATGAGTATTATGCTGTCAATCACCCTTGGGGTGATTCAACTGTCCTCTATCGACAGCTCTTCGAGGAAAGAATCCGACGCTAAACAATTCGGTCGACATTTGAACGACGCAGCAAAACAGGAACGACGGTGACTGCGCAACGTATGACTATAACAATTTTTTTATTTAATGAGATAAAAACTAGAATATTAAGTGAATGCAAAAGATAAAAATGATTAGCGATACAATACCAGGAACGGAGGAAGTGAACTTCCCACAATTCCTACATGAATGACGTAAATTTCTTGTTCCAGCATCGCGACGCCTGTTTCAAACCGTACAAGCTCTTAGCCAGCTTACAAACTCGTCCGCTGCATCGTCGTATCCAATCGGTAGAGTCATGTAAACATGTTCTTCTAAATCGGCGTTTAGAAAAGCTGTTTTCACATCGAACTGTTGTAATTGCATTCGTTTTGACCCTGCCAGCGCCAAAATCGCCCGAATCGATGTAAATTTAACCACAGGGTTGAACGTCTCTTGGTAATCGACGCCATATTCCTGTGTGAATCCCCGCACTACCAATCGCGCTTTGTAGCGATCAATGCTCCCATCTGGATTCTGCTTCAATTTGAAAACCCAACGATTATCAATTACCTTTTGGTCTTTCGGTGGATTGACAAAATTCCATGTATGATTTTTGATGAGTGAATCGT
This sequence comes from Nephrocerus scutellatus, assembly GCA_947095585.1. NCBI lineage: Eukaryota > Metazoa > Arthropoda > Insecta > Diptera > Pipunculidae > Nephrocerus > Nephrocerus scutellatus. Next base: position 58,366,040 of record OX352762.1, on the reverse strand, counting down.
ACTCTTCGTTCATTGCTTGCTCCTACTGCTTGTGATCGCCAGAATTAATTGCCTGCTCGTATGTTCTTGGCTCCTCGCTGATTGCCAACATGGCAACGTGATCAGCCGATGCGATATATGGTAGACGTCGTGCCGCCACAATGTTGTTTCGATCGCGCAAACGTCTTTCGATAATATTCCTTTTGTCAAGATTGCATATTGCTCCACAATCGATTGGTTGTTTCAGTGTTGTTTCCGCATCGTCAACCCCCAATTCACCATCCGTCACGTTCGCGTTTTCATCGACCTTTTTCTCAGCGTCACCAATGTCAAGTGCGGCCATTGATTCTTCCAACAGAAAAATCACATCACGAGCCACCTCAATTTTGTTCGCCACCGGATTCCAAACTCGATATGATTTCGAATGATTGTTATATCCGACGAACACACACTTGACCGCCTTCGGATCCAGCTTTTGTCGTTTCTCCTTCGGAAAGTGTACGAAAACCTCAGACCCGAAAATATGCAAGTGATCAATTTTCGCCTTCTTGTCGTACCACAATTCATATGGTGATTTATCCGGAACAGTGCTCGTCCAAGTTCGATTCAGCACATGCACTGCCAAAATTCTTCAGCTCAGCATTGACGAATTCAGTTCCATTGTCTGATCGAAAATAACGCACCTTGTGTCCGTTCTCTTGTTGTATTCGCATCACCGCTTCCTTGACTTTTGCTACCACTTCCGATTTTTGTTTCAGATAATATGCAAAACGATAATGTGAAAAATCGTCTTTAAGAAGCAAAATATACCTCGAACCGCCAATCGATTTCGTTTGCATTGGCCCGCAAACGTCCGCATGAATAATTTCTCCGCACGTCTTTGATTTTTCCTCTCGAAGTTTGTAGCTTCCCCGATGATGCTTTCCATATACTCACGCTTCGCACGCAAAATCCTCATCCACAAAATCAATGTCGTTGCTTCGCAGAAATTTCCTTACATGTGCAACGTTTTGATGTTCGATTCGTTCATGCCATGCACGAAGCGAAATTTTCTTGATCACCACACTTGCAATAGCTCCATCGACTTCCGATGATTCCTCAACTTTGAACAGCATTTGAAATAGCCTTTCGTGACGAACTCCCACTGCAAAAATGTTTCCATCTTTTAGCATTTCGCAGCGCTTGTTATTCGACTGCAATCGATAACCACGATCCATGGTCTTTCCGGACGAAAATAAATTCACATGAATTTCTGGCACATACAATACATTCACCATTCGTCTGCGGATCTATTGATTCCCATCAAACGCAAGAAGATTGATGTCGCCCCTTCCTCGAGCCATGATCCTTTCGCCATTTCCAATCGTTATGTGTGACGATGCCTTCACAAAGTTCTCGAACCGTTCACGTCGATGACACATGTGGTCACTGGCTCCCGAATCCAACACCCAAGAGTCTCTGTCTCCAGTCAATGTTGAGCCATGACACACGAATGCATCCACCAGTGCATTTTCCTGTTTTTTGTTGTTGTCCGAATTGTTCTTCTTTTTCTGTGTACAGTCGCGCTTCCAATGACCACTTTCGCCGCATGAAAAACAAACACCTTTTGACTTGCTGTTTCCGCCTGTCCCTTTTTGTTTGCTGCTCTTCCCCGACGAATTACCCTTTTTTGAATTAAAATTGATTTTCTTCGAAAAATGTCGCTTGGCCATCAACGCTTCCCCACTTTCAACCTGCCCCTACGATTTCAATCGAAGCTCCTCTGCCATTAATCGCGAACGAAAATTTGCCATTGTTTGATTTTCCACACTCGTCGATTCCCACGCACTGTGAAAATGGTTATATTCTGCTGGCAAAGACATTAGAATCTTTATCATAACCATCGTGTCGGAAATATTCTCTTTTTGGTCGTTTAATTGCTGCACAACTTCCATGATCTTTGAAATACACGTTGCAACATCATCGGCTCCTTTGTGAAACTGTAGTATTTTTGTTGTAAAAACAAAATATTTGATTTCGATGCTTGCTCATATGTACTTTTGAGCGTCGTCCACATCTCATTTGCCGTTTCACAACTCATCATTTGCAGCAATGGCTGCTTTTTACACGCCGTCGAAATTGCACGTTTCGCCTTGGCATCATTCTTTTTCCATGGCACAAGCTTTGTTGCATACTTTTCATCTGCAATTGCTGGCTTCGAATCCGTACCATCCACTGTGTCGAACAATTCACTGGCCTTTAGCACTTGGCGCATTAGAAATTTCCATGTCAGCCAATTGTCGCCACCTTCCAATTTTTCAATGTTCACTCGATCGCTATCCATTTTGTTTTTTCGCTTTGAATTTGTACCGAAAATTCCAGAAGAAAATCACAAAATTCGCCTTTTTGTCGTTGCGCACCGATTTACCGAATCGAAGATTCAAAATTCAATTGATAAAAATATTTGATTTATTTTCAATCGAACTTACTGTGTCTCAAAGAACCGATTGTCCACTTTCATACGATGACGAAATCACGACGTAATTGTTCTTTTCTCGACGCACTGTATACAACGACGCTTCTCGAAAAAACAAAAAAAAAACGACCACCGAAAAAATTTACCGTACGAATTATCGAAATTTTATTATTTCAATTCGATTCTAATTTTTTTATTTGTTGTCGTGGACTGGGCCCATAACCTATTGAGCGTAAACTATTATTTGTCCGTTCGCTGTGGAAGATAACAAATAAAATATGAATGCCGGTGTTTGATGTAATATATTGAAAATTAAAAAACGTGTTTATTTGTTCGATGTTGAAAATTAAGTGACTCTGACATTCGAGTGAACCAGTCGAGTCATACTAGCACACACATACTAATGTAAAGTGTCAAACTTGAACTAAACCGCAATGAGTGCGTTCAACGAGTTTCAATAAAAAAATCCCAGTCTCAGTGGTCGGTGGCTCAGTGGATAAGACCATGTCTTCTGAGCAGGAGGTTCGAATTACAGTAATACCAAAAGTATTTTTCACGGTATCCCACCTCTCCCGAAAGTCTAACAAACCTCCAAAAGTACTAACTTGTCACGGAAAACTTCTCAATTCGCCTTTCGGATCCGGCATTAAATTCTAGGCCCCTCCATTTGTGTGCAAAAATACATGCTCAACACAAATGGTTGCGACAAGCTAAGCCTTGGACCCCAATGGTCTGTCGCGCCGAATATTATTATTATACAAATCCCAACCAAGACCCTCTCACAACTCATTCAAGACCACCTCAAGACCTCTCTCCAGACCAATTAAAGGACCTCCATTAAAACTACCTCAAGACTATATTTGGACTCCCTAAAGACCCACCAGAAGACCCCTTTATAATCCCCTCAAGACTCCCCACAAAACCACCTCAAGAACCCTTCAAGACCCTACTCGAGACCCTATAAAAATCTCGCCAGGATCTCTCAAAACACTATCAATACCACCTCAAGACCCCTCAAGAACACCCCAAAGGCAGTCAAGACCCCCTCATGACCCCTCTCAAAACCCTCTTTAGACCCTCACAAAACTTCTCAGACCCCTCTCAAGATTGCACTAAAGACCTCCTCAAGAGCTCCTCAATATCCCCAAAAATCTCTCAAGACCCACTAAATTTAAGACCGTCTGAGGACCCCCAGACCCAAAAAGGGGCTCAAGAAACCCCCTTAAAACCTCATTAAGACCCTCAGAACCCCTCTCAAAAACACTCAAGACCCCCAAAAGATCACCTCAAGACCATCTCAAGACCCTCTTGGCCCCACTAAAACGCTACTCAAGACCCTCTCAAAACCACCACAGGAACTCCAACAAGACCACAAAAGAACCCAAAAGGACCCCACTCATGAAATCTTCAAGACCCCTTTAGGATCCCTTCAAGACTCACTCAAGACCCCACTTAAGACCCCCTTAAAACTACCTCTAGACTTTCTTAACACTACCTCAAAACCACCCGAGACGCCCTTAAGACCCCTTAAACGACCCACTCAGGACTCTGCTCAAGATACCAACAAACCTTATCGAAACTACCTCAGGACCACTCTTAAAAACTCTCAAGATCCATTCAAGACTTCTCTTAAGACCACCCTAAGACCTTATACACACCCCTTTAGACGCCACTCGATAATCTCTTAAAACCGCATCAAGACCCCCCTCCAGACCCCAAAAGAACCACCAAAAGACCGTACTAAAACCTCCTTACGAGTCTAATCAAGACCCTCTCAAAAACTCCCAAGAACCACTCAAGACTTCCCTTGTGATTACCTCAAGACCCTGTTAAGAACTCTTTAATACCCCACTTAAGACCCTCTTAAAACCCCATAAAGACCCACCCCCAAAACCCCCTCAAGACCATATTTAAGACTCCTCTCAATACCTAAAGACCCTCTCAAAAAAAATAGACTGCTTGTCCAGCTGTTCAAAGGCTTAAAAACTCACTAAGGAAGACTAGTCGAGACACAGCTATTCTGAACTCCGAGCCGAGACTCAGAGTCTTGACACTAATAAATAACGAGTCTACTCACAAAAAGAGTGTAATGATGATGCATCGCTGCACTTTGTGTGATTGGATGAGTCAAGATTCTGAAAGAAAGGTTCGGAATGCGTTCGACCTATTTTTTTTGTCGTGCCTCTGTGCTCATCAAGGAAAGTGGTGGGATAAGGGGGGAAATTATTGATAAATGTCTATAATTTTTACTCAGATCAACCAGCAGCATAGCCAATTTGCTACTGCTCTGCTATGCAGTAGTGATGCGAAGTCGCAAGCATCACCTCGAATAATCTTTATGCAAGAGCCATAGGTGTATCGTGGACGTATCTGTAGCCTGGGCATAATTAATAGTAGAAACCATTGGGGCATCTTCTTACCTCTTATACGACTCCATCAGTATTAGTGGAAGGGGGAAACTGTTCCAGGTGCATGCTAGAGGTGGTGGCTAGAGAATGCCGTCCTACATCTTTCGCTGCTTGGTGCTTTGTTGTCGATTCTTCATTCGAAGAAGTTGTCATACATATGTGTATGTGTAGACATACACATACAAGCTAATGCGGATGAAATATCTCTTATCTCATCCAATAAATCCCTCAAGGCAGCCAGAATAAATATACGGACTCCTCTGAATTTGTTGGATAACTGGTGTGGCAGAAATGGAGTATCAGTAAATCCTTATCTAAACAAAGCTACTGCAGTTTTATTTACTCGTAAGCGTAAATTCGATGGTCTCCTTCCTCCCGTACTAAAAGTTTTCACTTTGCTAATCTACACGGAATTCATATATATATATCATATTCCAGATTGCAAGAAGATGCACCTAGAATTGGAAATATCAAAGGCTCAGTTTACTTTTATTCAATGTAAAAGAGCAATTGTTAATCATGGGGGCGGAGTCCGAAAATCGTACACTAGTTGTACTTAACGATAATCACAGCCATTCTCGCATATGCAGCAGCTGTTTGGTGGGCAAGAACTTGTCTGAAAATGGCTGAGAACACTAAACAAATTGCAAAGGAATGTCTACCTGCAAATAATGGGCGCAGTGCGCTCTACATCCGCTGATGCTCTCAATACACTGCTAAATCTGCCACCTCTGAATTTAGTTATTCAGATAGAAGTGGGGAAAGCTATATTTCGACTTCGAAAGAATAAGGTCTGGCATGATGGGCATAAGAGTGTGCATGGAAACGTATTCCATAAGGTTTCGGAACAAATTCCTACGCCCCTGGTGCCTTAGATGATATAAAGTTCTATAGCCTAGCAGGAAAAATTGGGAAAATTCAACTGAGATCCTAAGAGAATTTAAAACAATATTCTTCACCAAAGATTCACTCACTGATTAAGGAACTGGAGCAGGATGGTTCTTAGATAAGAATTCGCACTTGGAAAATAGCCACCTGTTTTTCAAACAGAAATATTTTACAAGTTGCCAACTGGGCTGTTTTTAAAATGATACAAAAACGAAACTTTGCAATATCTAGTGAGAGCCAAGCTGCTCCATTGGCACTGGAATCACCTTGTGTCAACTCGAAGATTGTTCCGGAATGTAAGAATAGACTGAACTCTATTTCAAGATGGAATTCTGTCTGGGTTTCGGGCTATACAGGAATAAAAGAAAATGAATCTGCTGACGCACTCGCAGAAAATGGTTCTTCCGATGGAAGCCGAACAGGAACATTGTTGGAACTCATTTATACATGTAGACCTACCAAGTACTTTGTGGATAAGCCGAAAAAAACATCGCCAAATTCATTTTAGAAATGTCTACAACGGTATACTTATAGGACATAAAACAACTGAAAGTCATCTGTTTATGTTGGAACTTATATCGGATCCAATATGCAAGACCTGCCTGGAGAAAAAAGAAATACCTTCCTTTGTAGCTGTCCTGCTTTTTCCAGGCTAAGGATGGACGTTTTTGGAAGGGTATATTTCTTCATTCGATCATCGAATCAAGTCCTTCGCTATCTTAAGGTAACGAAGAAATTTGAATAGTGAACTAACTAGGAACGAGTACAATGAACCAACGGTCTAAGTGTTCTGGTGTGGTTTTTTCGGTTTGTCGCTCCACGCTCCGCTCCAGTAGTGAGCTTACTCACCAGCTGGATAGTCAGAGGTAAGGTGCTGTCTACTGTGACAGTAAGAATATGCATTAAGTGTATAATACAAAATTTGAAGACCGAAGACGTAAGGCTAGATCAGGGAGAACTTACCAATATAGCAAGTTCAATACGTTAATCCGTTCGATAAAGTTGACGTAGATTGTTGCAGGCCATTCAAGGTACATGTACTCAGGAGGAAAGGTCAAATTCTTAAGAAAGTGTGTTTGCATATTTGTATGTCTGAGCACCAAAGCGCCTGAGCGCTTCCTTGGAGCCATTTCGTGATTTCACTATACAATTCCCTGAAAACAAAGAAATCTTAAATAGCTGCTCGATGCTTTCAAATAAAATGGATTGAAAATGCATCCCATCAGTAGCTACAATATGGAATATGGGAGGCGGCTGTGAAACAGGGTAAAATACATTTAGGAAGGGTGGTTGGAGAAACTATACTTACACTGGAAGAAACTTCCACACTTTTGACTATAATCGGAGCTATATTGAATTCAAGGCCATTAGCCACATCTCAAGACGAAGATATTGATTGTTTAACACCGACCCATTTTTTAATTGGTCGTACATGCACTGACACAGTAGTATAGCGTGTTCCGGAAATGTATCACCATAGGCCAATCGCCATCTAGATTGGTGAAGCAAATGCAACAAATTGTTTTTGGAGTCGTTTGCATCAAGATTACTTGGCACTCCTACAAAAAAAAAAACAGAAATAGACAGTAGAGTGTAAAAATATTGCAGCTCGTTGTATAGTATTAATTGCTGAGAAGGATATGCCATCAACTTGTTGGAGCATGGGAAAGGAAATCAAAACTAATCCAAGTAATAAAGGCAAAGTACATACCTTTGAAATACGCATGGCAAACACGAATAAAATCATGCAGCGCCCGATACATAAATTATGCAAATTTCCAGTGCACTTAAATGAATCGGTCAATTCATGATCGGGAGAAAATAATATTGTTACGAAATTTGAGCTTTCTGGAGTTCATAATTTTTTTGTGTAAATTCTCTAAATGGAAATACTTGTTTGCAAAGTTTGAACAAAATCGGGTAAGTTTTAAATTTTTTATATGGAAGCCCCTCGGCACTAGGGGCTTGATCACTTCCCAATTTTTTTTATAAAAATATAAATATAAAACTTAAAGAAAATCGGGTTTATTAAAAAAAATTAAAACGCCCTCGGGTCCTGCGGTTCGATCACTTCCAATTTTTTACAAATAGTGTACACCTGTACCTGCACCTGTACACCTGTGTATACTTTCAAATTTTTATAAAAAGTGTTGTGTACAAAATTCGGAGAAATAAAAAAATATATGGGCGCTTCTGAACCCTTGGGCCCGATTACTTTCAGCCAGCCAGTCAGCCTAATTCGTTTGTATCACTACATTTGATGTTGTGCTCTGACTTTCATTTTGAATGAGCTTCATTGAGCCCAGTAACTTACGACTTACTTGCTCTTGCCATTTCGTGCTTCTGCGGTCTTTCTTTTTCCTTCATAAATTGAAATATTGAAAAAACTAAATCATCACGGTCTTGTTCTGCCCTTAGCTGCTCTTTTGTCAAATGATATTTCATCTTCTACTGTGTTTGTGTTCGAAGACACAACACAACACAACAACCTTTCATTGTTATTGTCGGTAGTTCTGAACCAATTCCACATTATGGGATCTTAACATTTGTTTCCTCAAATCAAGTGACATCTGGTGCGCGATTATAAAATCTAGACCCAACATGCCAATTAAAACTTCACAGTGCATTCTTCTTAAGAAAGTATATTTTATGGAGAAGAGCTCCTTCTTTATTCAATGATTTAACTACTAATGAACTTAAACAATCTTAAAACGTACTGCCTATGTCCATGAAAGAATTTTCATTTGTCGTCCGTAGACATGTCGTCAGTGGTTTTTACGATTGCTCGGACGTTTCTAAAATTTAATATAATACATGGACTTTGACTTTATACGGATTGCTCAAAATGCAAATTTGTTTTAACTCCTCCCTTCTTAAAAAGGCGATTGTCCTCCATCGTTTACAAAATGTGTTAAACAGGGTACAGATAGTACATTTAAAAGTTTTGTTAGTAATGTAGGCATGGTACAGATGCTAATGTTTCTAAATTTACGATACTGATTGATTTATTCCCTCTTGATGATTTGTTACCTTCTTTTTTTTCAGGATACTTTTTGCATTGATATTTATAAGCAATTATGATAGGTGTAGTAATGAATTTAAATATACATAATTGTTGTAAATGTATTGATAATTGTGTCCTGTTTTATTGATCCTTTTGTTTCTGTCTTGTTTATATGTATTTTTGTTCATTACTTCGATGGAGAGTAAATTAAGTCTGCTTTCTTCTGGAGGTTTAGGTTGTAAAATGGCTAGGACTATTTCCATAGGTGAGATTTCTAAAGTGCCGTAGGTTTGATTGTTGTCAGTCGATATGCTATCGTTGTGGAATTTTATTAGGAATGAAAAATAGAGTGTAATTTTTAGATTTTGTATGTAGCATCTATTGTAGTCGTTTAGCAAAACAAGACGACAATAGACGAGATTTCTTCGATACTCAGTATAATTGTTACTCTCTATGATAAAATGTATGATTTGATATTATTTGCAAATTTTCATTAAATTGAATGTTTTACATTTATTTATAACTAGCTGATATATCGGTCTTGCCCTGCTGCCCCTCCCACTCTACTGCCCCAACCAAACTGACCACCTACGCACTGAAATCACCCCAATCATACAACTGGGGTGTACACCCCCCCTCTCCACCACAACACCAACCTACACTGACCCAAAACTGTAGCCTTTAACTTTCGAGGCAAAAAACACTGTACAATGTTGAATACCTGATCTAAAGTCCAGTAGTTTTCAAGTTTATCTCAAAAAATAGGCGTTGCCCGGCTGCCTCTCTCACTCACCTTACTACCCCAACAAAACTGACCACCGACCAACTGAACACTTCCTACTGAAACCTCTTGCCCCACCGCTGAGTCTCCCCTCCCCAACCTACCAATAACTGACCCAAAACTGTAGCCTATAGCCTCAGGGACAAAAACAGGTTTTTTATAAACTTGGGGAACACCGAATCAAAATTAATCCAGCCCTTTTCAAGATTAGCGTAGGCAATCGAAAGTGCAAACTTACCTCTTTATATAACAGTATAGATATTTAATTTTTATTTTTTATTATTTCCCCGTAACCAATTTTTATTACACTTTTTTCTCTTTTTACGGGTTTTCATATATTTCATTTTTTGTCAATGGAATTTTTACAATATATATAAAATTTGTGTGGTTACTTAAAACTACAACGTTTGCAAATTCTAATGCTTCTTCTATGCTATTCAGTAGTAGTCAGACCTATTCTGCTATACGGTGTGGCTGTTTGGTGGACTGCATTAGATAAAGCGATCAATCGCGACAAACTAAGCAGAGTCCAAAGATCAGCTTGTCCTTGTGTGATCGGAGTGCTTCGTACAACTCCCTCTGCTGCACTGGACATTCTGCTCAACCTTGCTCCACTCGACATCTTCGGCAGACAACTGGCTGCAAGCGCGGCTACTCGCCTCAGAGCAATCTCTCAGTTGACCGTGAATGATTTTGGCCAATCTTCTATCCTGAATTCAATCAGGACTCCACTTGTCAACTTAGACTACAGCATTCCGCAGCTCCCCTTCAACAAAAACTTCCAGGTTACCATCCCCTCCAGGTCTTCTTGGGAGGAAGGTATCTACTTGAAAAATGAAGGAATTCACTGCTACACAGACGGGTCGAAAACTGAATAAGGGGTTGGCGGAGGTGTCTTTTCAAGAAAACTAAATCTAAGTCTCTCTTTCCGTCTTCCTAATCACTGTAGTGTTTTCCAAGCGGAAATCATGGCTACGAAGTAAGGCTTGTTGTGGCTGAAGAGTAATGTCATATCTGTTAAGGATATCCACATTTTCTCGGATAGCCAGGCTGCGCTAAAGTCCATGGCTAAAGAGATGGCAGAGCATTTCAACATTCACCTGTGCTGGGTGCCAGGGTACAGAGACATTCCTGGTAATTGTATGGCTGATGAACTCGCAAAACATGGAACTACACTACCCATATTGCCTGAATATGGTTCACTAGGCATGCCGATCGCTACGTGCAAACTCATATTTAAACGGGATGCTATAATAAAAACTAGATGGTGAAACGGTACAACTTGCATAGCAACGAAGCAGATCTGACCCAAGCTAGATCCGAAACGCTCCAAGTGTTTGATCTCACCAAACAGACTGAACATTAGTGCCATTATAGGTGTCATAACTGGACACTGTCTCATAGGCAAGCATGCAGAAAGACTAGGAGTCCTTTCCAACGATTTCTGCAGAAGCTGCATGGATGAGGAAACCACTCTCCATCTACTTTGTACGTGCCCAGCCCTCTCGAATAGGCGGAAGCTCCATCTGGAAGCGTTCTTTTTCAACGATCTCAAGAATCTAACCCAAACTGACATTAATAGCATATTGCGCTTCATACGAAGCTCCAAGTTGTCCAACGAGTAGGCGTGGGATTTTCTAAATCTTTGTGGTATCACAACGGACCTTCTTGGTCTAAGTGCGTCGGTTTTGACTGACGGCCACTTCAACCTAACATAACCTAACCTCTATGCTATTAATAGTATTTTATCTTTTTCGAGACTTTTAATGAAATATTTATTTCTTTTTTGTTCAATAAGAGAGAGTTAATCATATTATTATTTACCTATTGAAAGGCATACTGAATGTTTATTCTTCTTCTCTCTTCTTTTATTAATATTATTCTATTTTGAATACTTATAATTATTAATTATATTGAATTTATATTTATCTTGTCATTAAAGGCTATTTATTAATTACTACTTGTTGATTTTTTTACTAATACATCCTATCCAAGGTCTTGTTTACTAGTATTATGTCATCGTAGTCGGGGCTTCCTGGTTTAAATTTCCAGGCAGTACCCAGAAAATTAAAGGACCTTTTCTATTGTGTTAAGTATGTCGATCTTTTAATTCGTGAACTTTCATCACTATGTGATAAATTTAAGGTGGTCTTGAGAAAGCGACAGCATTACTTTTAACCGGTCTGTAAATGACTTCGTAATTGTACTCTTCCAAAATTGCTTCCCACTTTCACGAAACGTCTATAATAACATGAAAGTCCTTAAAATTTTCTGAGATATTTGATTGTACAGACAGGAAAATTATAAATTGAATTAACTTTTGCAGGGTTGGTTTTAACGCAATGTTGGGAAACTAAATATGCGAAAAATTCCACATCGTTTTTAAGAAATTAGCTTTTGTCAAATTGACTTTTCATGTTTGCCTCTTTAAAACTTTTAAATATTTCTAAAATGTTTTCTGAATGCTCATCTTCAATGAGGTTGTCTATGTAGACGTAGCACGTTTTCCCTATATGAGCATATAGGATATCGTCTAGAAATCGTTAAAAGATTGTCGGGCATTCTTAAATCCGAATGGTAAACGTCAAAACTCATATTTTTCTGGTCTGGTCTGGTTGTTGGAGGCTGGGTGGCTGATGGAATCTTGTGATCAATTTTTAACCCACTTCGTAAAGCCCGATTTTTTTCAAATGTGTATCTTTTTTTAAAAATTTGGAAGCGACGGGCTCCTTATACACTTTTTCAAACTAGCCCGATTCTATTAAACCTTAGCACACTTGTGTATCTCCGATTAGAGAATTTACATACAAAATTTAGTATTTATGGATTGTTTTATTAAATCTAAAACTGTAAGCCATTTGCGATTTCCAGAGTCCGGTCCTAGCCTCCCGCAAAAATCTCTCCACCGTTCCCGATTTTGAGCAGATGTCATCCAGTTTTGCATTACTAAACTCTGGGCGTCCTGGTCTACGCCATTCTTCCAGCCTAGGCTTGGACATCCTCGCTGTCGTGTTCCATAAATCCTACCGCAAAGACCTTTCCGAGCAGGATTCTCTTCACTCATGCGAGTTAGGTGTCCTGCCCACTGGAGCCTACCGAGCTTTATTTTCTTCACGATTACAAAATGTGTATGATGAAATATTTTAGTTTTTTCCCTAAATTTGACATTTGCTTAGTATGATATCTTTATCATTTAACATTATCACCGATACAGAATCCTGGCCGTGGTACGACCATTGTCTTATACACCAGCAGCTTGGATGTTATGAATAAATTCCTGGATTTGAAGAGTCTTGACAGACTATAGTAGGCTTTTTTTATAATGTACACACGCTAAAGGGATTTGCACCCTTATAGTGTTTAGCACAGCGTGGGTGTTAGGAAATAAGGATAGGAAAAGATGAGATGTCTATGCACGCGAAATAAATTAAATAAAACGTCAGCAATTTTTTTATTTTTAATTATTAATAAAATTTACTATTTTATTGGTTACTAATTTTTTTTTATAAATTAATACGTAGTACTTTATCGTTCTAGCGGGTTGATGGTTGGAATTCAACTACCGAGCTCTTAAGCAATGAATGTAAAAGGAAATCGCCAAAGACCGCGAATTTTTACTATTACGACATACCACATAACATACCCAATCGATACCGATCAAGAGTATATAGTATGTCGCACTCAATATCGGCGCGACAGACCATGCGGTCCAAGGCCTGACTTTTCGCAACCATTTGTGTTGAGCATGCATATTTTTGCACACAAATGGAGGGACCTACAATTTAATGACGGACCGAACGGCGAATTGAGAAAGCGACGGCGATAAATTACGAAATATATAACAAAGAATAAAAATGCAAACTCAGGCCGTAAAGTGTTAAGAATATTATTAAATTACGAAATACATTATAAAGAATGAAAATGCAGACTCAGACCGTGAAGTGTTAAGACCATTCGTTCCTTTGACATTCTAACAAATTATGAGCACTATGATTAGTAGTATTATCGTTATTAACATAAGTATACTTGGAAATATATAAGTTTTATTTTTTTCGTATTGTGTTAACTCTATAGCATGTCTTTGGTCGATTTCTTGTAAATCTTTAATTTTTTCAAACAACGTATTCACTGTCAGATTTTCTTTAGCTATTGGAATATAATACTTTGATTCTTTATTTTGTATTACCGTGTCATTAATTTTTAGGTTACAATTTTTAATGTTTATAATATAATTCCCTTGAAGATTTATATTTCTAGAATCACATTGGTTTTGAATTATTACCTTTTCAACGTTTCAACAAAGATTCTTTCGTTTAATTTGATGATTTCAATGTTCTTACAATTCTTCATCAAACACGTTTATTTTATAATACAATCGTTCTGTTCGCGATATAACAATATTAGCAAAGAAAAGAATATAAGTACCGTTCGACCCGACGTCTTCAATCGAAGTGGTCATTTTTAATTTCTCAAAAACAGAATTCAAACTAATGTATAACAAAAACAAATCGAGAATCGCAGTTGACAAAAAAATATAAAAGGATTATGAAAAGCACAATCAGCAAAAGTGTGGGAACGTTCCGCTGGTGCGAGAAGCGCACTCAGCTAAAAGTGTGGGAGTGTTCAGCCAGTGCGAGAAGCGCACTCAGCAAAAAAGTGTGGGCACGTTCCGCCAGTGCGAGACGTGCACTCAGCAAGTAATTTGAATACATAATTTTCACGAATTTTCAGCTTATGTCTGCGTCGTAGACATTCTGCCGCCATTTTGAGGGGCCTCGTCCTGGTCCTGGACTGCTAGAACAGAGTGACTCGAGCATGAAATCTGCCTTCGGTTTTGGTGTTGGTCTTCTTCTTATGTACACTACGCACTTCCACAATAGGTAAAGTGCAAGTATGATTGACACCGATAGGCTCACCGCCATCGATGAATGAGTTATCTTACACCAGTGAGACAACATTTGGTCGTTGTTACTGACCTCGCTTACTTGGTCCCATGAATCAGCTGTGGATAGAATGGAGACTTTCAATCTGTAATTATAGGGTTTAGTACTTTCTTCGGAATAATTAGTGAAATTTATAGGTTTAATATATGATTTTCAAAACTGGACATTCTCTGTGCCAGTAAGGTATTGTGATTTGTGCGAATAAGACAAGATTGGCTAAGTTGCAGAATTCCAACCTCGTTAAGCGAAATTTCTTCCCTCTGTCCGTCACAAACAACCACCGCTGCTGTTGGATTGTTTGCATTAAACAATCAAGTGTTTCGAAGGTGTAAATGTTTCCAAGTTATCTCCTTTACTGTAATTTTTCGAAGAGGGCAGCTATTTGTTTCCTTTCGTCGATACAAATGTTCGATGATACAAGCATCGCTCGAACTTATCTCGTTTACAACTCCTTGGTTGCACATGAAGGAGTATCTTTTTAGAATTGTACACTTTTGTAGTTCTTGATCAGATAGTTCAAAGTAGTGTTGAATATTAAAGTCAATGGCTTGAAACGACGAAGAAACATCTTATGAGGAATAGGAGTGACTTTTACAAGATCATATTCTGCTAGTTCAGTAATGTAAAGAAATCCACTCACAATTGCGTGTGTTTTGTTAAGTTCCAATACTAAATTAGTAGGGAGTTTCCTTGATATTATTTCAATCACTGCATTCAAGTGTCCCGGTAGTATAAATTCTAAGAATGGTCTAGATTCTGCGGTATTTAGTTGAATAAATCGCTCTTCCATTTCACTGAGAAGATCCATGAAAATTTGATATGCTGCCAGGATTTTCAATGAAATTCGGTTGTGGTCGACTTTTTAAAACCATTCGTTCATCTTATTAATTTCTGTAATAACTAGGTTTAGTTTTTTCGATATTGTGCCAAATCTTTGTTTTGTTTTCGAGTGGAGTTTGTTTATCGATGTTGTCATTGATACCATTAGTGTATTATGTTGCTGGATTGCCTTTTTAAGTATGTCTTGATTGTGACTTAGATCATCGATATTTTCGTAGACTTCATCGTTCACTCCGAACACCATTTGCAATAGTTTTCCTAACAATCCCCGTCCATGGGCGCTGCACGGGTACATGCTTTATCCATTTCCTTAATAATGTCATCCACCCTTTGCGTTTCTTCAGTTATATTCATATTAAAAACAACATCAATTTTACGTGTTCCACGATTTAGATGTTTAAGAGTAAATTGTGCTGTCGATGTCGATGCGGCGACACTTAGAATCATTACGTGTAAAACAAAAGATTTGCTGAATTATTTATTTTATTTTTGGTTACTATTTTATGGCTTGTCACTTGAGATGTTTCTAAGCTCTGAATGCTAGTTGTGTACGTGTTTTTCGTGATTTTTGTTCATTATCCATGTCTTGCTCCTTTTCAGTCGGAAGAAGGCATAATTTTACCACTGGTCTCTTTAGTATAGAGTTGCCTTTTGTTTTTAATGTTACCACTCTCACTACCCCGTCAGTGCCTGGGTGCGTTTGCAAAATTCTAGGTAGTGGCCAACGTGTTGGACGACAGTTTTCGTCCTTAATTGTCTTTTTGCCATTTAGTTCTCTGCTGAAGTCTAGAGAGGTATTCAGTCTGCCACTTTCTCCAAAAGTTTTGAGTGATTTTCTGCATTAGGTTCCATCGTGTCTATATCCGTTTTGTTTGGTTCCTTCCACTGGAGTTACCAGCGGTTGACCTACTAAAAAATGGGCGGGTGTTAAAATTTCCATTTCATCTGCATCATCTGTTATTGGACATAATGGACGTGAATTTAAGCAAGCTTCAATTTGAGTTAGAACTGTGCTTATTTCTTCAAAGGTAAGAGTGGATTCTCCTATAATGCGTTTTAGGTGGTATATAACAGATTTAACTCCTGCCTCCCACAACCCCTCGAAATGTGGAGCTGCCGCAGGAATGAAGTGCCAACGTACACTATCTGATAGCAACCATAATGGATTATAAGCTATTTCGTTCAATGGTTTCCTAAGATCAATCTCCAGTATTCTTTTTGCACCGACGAAAGTGGTACCATTATCACTGTACATGTCTGTAGGAACACATCTTCTTGACGAGTATCTTCGAAATGCCGCTAAAAATGCTTCTTTAGTAAGGTCGGATACAATTTCTAAGTGCATCGCTTTTGTACATAAGCAAACAAATATTGCAATGTACCCTTTGTAAGATTTATGGCCCCTTCCTCTAGTTGATCGTATCTGTATTGGACCTGCGTAGTCAATACCTGTATGCGTGAATGAGTTCGTTGGTCAGACACGTGCTGATCTGTTGCTTCACTTCCTCCATGTAAAGTAGCGTGGTGTGCTTCAATGATGAGCAGTTTGGTAATGTGATCATTATTAGGCAGTATAATTGGATGTTTTTGTTTGGCTTTATTAAGGCGTCCTCCCACTCTTAATAAATTATTCTCATCCATAAAAGGATTAAGTGATTTTAGTTTGCTTTTATGGGACACAGCTTTACCTTTTTGCAACAAAAGAATTTCGGCATGAAAATATTGTTGTTGTATTAGAAGAATAATAGTGTTAAAGGATTGTTGCAGATCGTCGGCTGATAGTATTAATGATTTATATTTAAGACCGGGTTTGCAAAATACAGCGAATTTTTTTTGCAATAGGCTAATACTCGTTGCAATTTTTTAAATAACGAATATTTGTCTAGCAGTTCAAATCTGGTGTTAATAGCTGTTTTAAAAGTTTTGAAAGTAAGGTAGCAGCACATAATTCAAGTTTAGGTAGAGTAATTTTGTCAGTATTAAAAGTTTTGATTGGAGCTACCCTAGTCTTTGAAAGAAGTAATGTAATGTGAATTTTTCCTTCATCCGTGATTATTTTGCTGTATACGACAGCTCCATACGCTTTTTCGGAAGTATCTGCAAACCCATGGATTTCAATTAAATGTTTATGAGACGAAAAATGTAGCCATCTATAAATTTGTATTTCTTCCACTAAGGGCTGGTCACTACGGAATTTTATCCATTTGTCTGCCAACTCTTCCTGTAATGGTTGATCCCATGCGTACTATTTTATCCAAAGCTCTTGTAACAGTATTTTCGCTTTTACTTCAATTGGAGATAACCATCCTAAAGGATCATAAAGTTAAGCAATATCTGACAATATTTGCCGTTTTGTCGGTTTGTTTTTATATGAATCTAAATTAACTTTAAAACTAAACATGTCTGATATTGGTGCCCAATGTACTACTAGTGTTTTTACCATTCCTTCTTTGTTAATTTATATTGGTCCTGTGTCTTTTTGTTCATTACTGAGGTTCTCAATTAATTCGTGGTGATTTGCTCTCCACTTTCGCAAGTTCAATCCTTCTCGTTTAAGGACTTCAATTAAGTTCTTTTGTATAATTTTTGCTTCGACTAGTGAATGTGATCCTGACAACAGATCGTCAACATAGAAATCCCTCTTCATTATTTCTGCGATGTGTGGATACGCTTGAGATTCATCATCCGCTAATTTTTTTGGAGCGTTTTGACAGCTCCAACTCCGCCTTGTTTCCGTCGTGTGGGAGAGGGGGTGGTCTCAGAGATGGTTACAAATTACGTCTGTTCACTCTTTAGAGATGAGTAGGCGTGTTTTGGCAAGAGGACGGGGCGACCACCTCCTAGGCGGCATGCCGGTCCCAAGCCCGGGTAAAGGAGGAGGGTGTGGGACAACGGGGCAACCCTATCCTCAGTAAATTAAGTAGAGGTGTAAGCCTCGACAGACTAAAAAATCCTAAATCCAGTGGTGAGACACGTGCGCCGAGGGATGCATGGCCATGAGTTGTTGGTCGCTAGCACGGGAGTTCGGATACCTGGCAACCTCCGATTTTAACCGGTCTTCTCATGGTATACCGGGCTCTACCATGGGTGACATACTTTCCCGGATACTCGTGGGAATTATTGTTTGTCCTAAAAATACTTATGAGACCGATGCATCTCCAATCGCAGCAACCTCGGTACCTGCGTTAGAGCGGCCCGTTGTAGTGTCAGAGGCTTCTGTGCCCCTGACAGTCATCCCAGTGGTGACACTTAAATCGAGATGTGCTTCTGTGCCACTCGAAACCTCGTCAGGAACTGATTCCCTTCCGACGGTCAATCAAGTGTTGACTTCAAACGCGGATCTTGCTCATAGGCAGACCGTTGTTTTGTCGGTGGGGGATGAGCTCTCGAAGGTCAACCCCGTGTTGACCACAACTTCACTTTTAGATGTTGGCAACAAGGGTGTGGATTCGAATACATCGAAGTCTGACACATCCGAAGTTGTAGACACCATTAGCGTCATTTCGGAGAAATCCGGTTGTTTCTCGGTTGGGATCGCATTAGGGGGAATGCAGATCCAACAACAGGCTTATGTCAAGCTAACTTCGAGGGAAAAAAGACATTTTAAGCATGCTTTACGCATAGGGAAAGACAGAGACAGTGCTCTTGTTTTTGCCAAAGCAGCGCCTCCCATTAAGAGCGTTGTTAAACGCGTCAGGTCGGAAGACCAGACACCACCCACATCAGCCGCCAAAAAGGCCAGAGCAGGGCCCTCACCTGACATTCCCACTTTTAGTCAAGTGACCAGTGATGTCAGACTGGGGGTTGTCCCGATCGACCCGTCGAAGAAACCGCTGACAAAGGAGCAAATTGCTCACCTTAAAGAAGCGGTTATCGACATCTCGATTGAGATAATCGGCTGCGGTTGCCAGGTTTCACCGGATCGTATCCGAAATCGGGATGGATGATCTTCATCTGTCAAGATAGCTCTACTGCCGGGTGGATGCGCTCCAATTGTGACAAAATAAGAGCCAAGAGTGGACTGGACGTCATGTTAGTGGAAGAGGGATCTTTCCCGAAGACACATATCGTCCGAGGCCCAGAACGAAGGTTTAAATGCCATTTCATGGAAGGTGGTACAGAGAAAGAAGGAAGGTGCGCTCCTTCATCTCGTAATGGCGGTTGATGACGCCTCCATGACTAGGCTTATCGCCTACAAAGGCGTTATAGGGTACCGCTCTGGTCAGATTAAGCTGATTCTTTAGAGCACCGATAAGAACTCAGCATCTGACCAAAGTACCCCTAATACAGACAGCTCCACTCGAAATACCACTGAGCCAGCTAGTCTGAGTGGCTCCGACCTAGCGACCGCGGTACAAAAGGCTGCCTCTTCGGTCACCAGCTCTTCCGGGCAGGTTGACCACAGCGGGTCCGGAACCGTCACTTCTAAGCTGGTAGTACGACCAGCTCCATCGTCCAGCAAGGCTACCAAGCTATCTGGATCTAATCTTTCCAGAAATGGAAAAAACACAGCAAGAGCTGCACTTGCTCCAAAGAGTAAGTTAGGCAATAGTAGACCAACGGGTCAACCGAGCCAGACTGCCTGCCGCAGGGGTAAGGGCCCCAAGAAAGCGGTTCTAATCCGACAGGCCCTTTCTCAGAAGGATGAGCACCATAAAGGTGCTACAGGCGAATCTGCATCATGCTAAGGGGGCGTCCGCTACACTTAGCAAAAGATTCGTCGAAGAGAACATAGCACTTGGCCTCATACAGGAGCCTTGGGCTATTAGCGGACAGGTGAAGGGTCTAAAGGACGGGAAAGGTAAGTTGATAGTAAAATGTGGGGAGGCAGTGCCAAGAGCGGCCTGCCGTATCAGATCTAATATTAACTTTCTTCCCATTCCAGAATTTATAACAAAAGACCTTGTTGCCGTTCTAGTGGAGGTTCCGACCGAGAGGGGGAAACATAATATAGTATGTGCCTCAGCATACTTCCCCGGCGATGAAGATAACATTCCGCCAAAAGAGGTGCAAGACCTGATTACGCACTGCAAAGCTCGGAACATCCAATTCATTATAGGATGTGATGCCAACGCACACAATGAGGTTTTGGGCAGCAGCGGTATCAATCGAAGGGGTGAGTGTCTTTTAGATTATCTTATTAGCAATAATGTAGATATTGTAAACAAGGGCTCTAAACCAACCTTCGTAAATGCGATTCGCGAAGAGGTACTAGATCTCACACTCGCGAGTCCATTTATCTCAAATTCTATTGTTAATTGGCATGTGTCCGATGAGGCCTCGCTGTCAGACCATCAACACATCAGGTTTGACATTCCAGGCACGTTGGAACATGCCTCTCCCAGATATGAACCTAAGTCAACGGACTGGAATCTTTATCGAGGACTAGTCCTCTCCAAATTAGATTTGCTTGTCTCACCTATTGACTCCATAGAGGTACTAGACGAGGCAGCTTACCAAGTAAATGATTTACTGCTTACTTCCTATCATGGCAGTTGTGTCGTCAAAACTAACCTTTGTAAACGCAAAGTTCCTTGGTGGAATGACATACTGGCCAAGCTTAGGAGGAAAGTTAGAAAGCTCTTCAACTCTGCTAAACGCACGAAGAGTTGGGACGAATATAAGTCCGCCCTCACAGAGTATAACTCTGAATTAAGACGATCTAAGCGGGCCACGTGGAGGAAGTGTTGCGAGAATATCGCTGAAATGCCAGCAGCTGCACGAATCCACAAGGCACTTGTAAGGGATCAGACAAGTAGTGTGGGTCTGTTGAAAAAGACTGATGGCACCTACACGACGGACCGTGAGGATACACTGAGAACACTTCTGCATGTTCATTTCCCCGGCTCGTACAACAGTGTACCACACACAAATTCGAACACGCTTGACCGAAGGGTTAGTATCGCTAGTAGAACTAATAGTTTATCTGGTAAGATCTTCATCCCAGATAAGGTTAGATGGGCAGTAGGCTCCTTCAAACCATTCAAAGCCCCTGGGGGGGATGACATCTTTCTCTTCTACAGAAGGCGATCGATGCAATCCTTCCAAGTTTAATTTTATTATTTAGAGCTAGCTACAATTGGATCGGATACATCCCTTTTGTCTGGAGACAGGTAAACGTGATTGTTATTCCAAACCTACCAATAGGCCTAGTGAGCTACCTAAATTATACAGACCAATCAGACTAACATCATTTGTCCTGAAATTCATGGAGAGATGTTCATATTAGAAGCAGACTAGAGGTGTCTGCTCCTTTGCACTCAAGTCAGTTTGCACACAGAAGGTGCCCTCCACTATCTGGTTAAAAAGATAGAAGGAACGTTTCGATCCAAGGAGGTTGCTTTGTGTGCATTCCTAGACATTGAAGGCACCTTCCATAACACTGGCTATGACTCTATAGAAAGAGCTATTAGTAACAAGGGTATCGAAACCTCGACCAATGTATGGATTAGGGCTACGCTCGAGAGTCGAGATATTACTTCTTCCTCAGGAGGAGGAAATATGCTCAACAGCGGACTAAGGACATATTATCTTTTATTAGGAAAGTTGTATGTCTATTAGATAATTAATGCCCTATTGATACAATAGATCTTTTAGGTCGCGGTGTCAGTCACTTGGACTAGGGTTTTCCAAAAAAAAAAAAAAAAAAAAAAAAAAATCGTAGTGGTACTGTCCTTACGAATAACAGCTTGGTGAGGCATGTAGTACACACGCTTCTGATCAGTGTTACGCCTTTCTTCACGTGATATTAGTTTCATGTGGCCTAAGTCCAGATATTCTTGCATAAACCTGTTGTAATTCTGGAGTAAAGTATGGTTTTTATTGAGTTTGAAGCCATCGTGCCATTGCTCTAAGCCTTGATTCTCCCAAGTTCAGCTCCGTGTCATTGAAAGGTATTTTTACTGTGTAGCTCCCATCTTGATTTCGTTTAGTTGTTTCATCGTAAAGGGTTTCGCATTTTTGTTGTTCCGAAGTGAATTTTTCCTCTCCTACTGCTCTCTCTTCTATTTCCCAAAATCGTTTAAGTTCGCTATCTATATCGTTAAGTGTTACCAAGGATGTAACACTATAGTTTTTGTTTGTCGTACTTTTTGTTTTTCCTGATAGAATCCATCCAAATTTAGTATTTTGTCCAAGCATTCCGCTTTTCGTTTTAACTAAGCCATCTAAAATTATTTCAGTATATATATCAGCTCCAATCACGAGATCGACTGGGCCAGGAGTATCGAATGTTGGGTCAGCTAGAATAAAGTTGTTATTTATACCATCATTCTCTTCAATATTAAATGATTCATCAGGCTGAGTATTTGTCAAAGTCGACATTATTAATGCTTCACAATGTAGTGTGAAGTTTGTAGGATAGCGCGATGTTACTTCCAAGTTCATTTTACTTCGACAAGTTCCTGGTTTTAGTTGTCCCATTCCATAAATTTCTTTATTGGTCCTTTCTCTAGGACCTCCAAGTCTTTGTGCTGCATTTTCAGTTATCAAAGTGGCCTAAGATCCTGGATCTACTAAGGCACGTAATATTTCATATGTGTTCTGTGCTGTTTTGACTCTTTTTAAGGCTGTTGCCAGCAAAGTGCTTCTTTCCTCACCTATCCATATTTTCTTCTCAGCCAAGGACACGTTGGATGAAATATTACTGTCGTTCCTTGCAATTATTTGTCCACTATTCTGAAGGTGAAATAGGGAATGGTGTTGTCTGTTGCACATGGCGCATTTCGAATTGCTATAACACTTCTCGGTAGTGCTGTGATTAAGACAATTCTGACATATTTTGTTTTGTTTTATGAAGAAAATTCTTTCTGAGATTAGTTTGTCCCTAAAACTCGCGCATGCGTATATTAGATGTTGGCCTTTGCAAAATTTACAAGATCTAATCGAGGCATGGTAGTTTTTAATCGGCCACTTTCCAGTCTCACTGTACTTGTGAATTGATTTTTCTTGGATTGGAGTTTTCCTTGTATCCCCTAATGTTTCGAGTGATTGGAATCTATTCTCTAAGAAGGTTAAAACTTCTCCTAGATTAGGAATCTCTCTTGGTTTTTCAAGTGACTGTTGGTATAGTCTGTGAGTTTCCTTGTCAATTTTATTAATAATAATATATGCTATTAATGGGCTCCAGGATGTAGTATCAATTTGCAAGTTGGCTATAGCGTGCAGACTTTCTTTAGTTGTGTCATGCAGTTGTTTTATTTTATCTGCCGATTCGTGCAGAAGCAAGCGTTCGCTGATTTAGCAGTGTGTCTACATGAGAGCAAAATAAAGTTCTGTTGTTGTTGTACCTATGTAACACCATCTCCCATGCTGACATATAATTTACATCGGAGCTTGTCAAATGTTGTACTAGCTTCAATGCGTCTCTCTTTAGTGATGTCTTAAGGTAATGCATTTTCTCTACATCCATAAGACGTTTATTACTATGTATTATTCTGTCAAACGTTTGTCGGAATGTTATCCATTCTTTTATTGCGCCATCAAATATTGGTACTTTAATTGCTGGCAGCTGTACTTCATTAGATGGTTGTTTGGTGGTTTCATTGGGAGTTTTTAAACTTCCATGAAGCTCTAGTACAAAGCTTCTGTATTTCTGTTCAATAATTTCAAATGCATTTGTTTTCAAATATTCTTCTTCTATATCAGTTTCTGTTGAATGTATCAGTATTTCTTCGTGTAACTGGGCAATATTGTTCCACGCTCCACTTACTTCATTCAGTTTGAATTAAATGTACGTGTGTTGTGTCTCATCTCGTAGCGCTTCTTTTTCTTTTATGAGTTTTTGTTCCAATAAGGATATTATTCTGCTTTTTTACTCGCAGATTTTGTTCTGAAGAACTGCTGTCGACACTTTGTCTGCGTTTTACGCGATCTTCTTTTAGTTTTTCTAGTTCTTCCGTTCTATTTAGAATTTCTATACTTTGCTCGATATCGCTCATTTTTTGTACAAGTGTTTCTACTTGTTTTTTAAAATCTTTTTTAAAGTAGTCATGTGTTTCATTATTTTCTTTTTTCTTTATCAGTATTGAGTCGTTACTACTAAACTCCTCCCAGCTTTTCGTCAAGCTTCTTTCTTATTTTGTAAATAATTCAAAATCTTTCTAATCGAACTGTCATTTTTATAATTATTGTAAAAAGTTTCTAAAGACTAACCCAAGTCAAACTGTTTATCAAACAGTTTTTCATCCGCATTTACTTCAGGCATTTTTTGTTCAATTGTTCAGATAGTCACAAATTGTCCACGTAGGTTATAGTTCAAATTGTCAAATTGTAGAAAAAAATTTCCACATAGTTCATAGTTCAAATAAAATAGTCACAATTTTTCTGTATAAGTTGTAACAGTCTTTTGCTCGGGTGACGCTCGCCGGTCACCCAGGGTTCTTTCTCCTTCTCGCTCGTCGTTACAAATTAAAAGATTGTTGGTTTTCGATATAAAATTACAATTCTTCTTTATTTCTTGATCTCTTAGTCTATACGTACTTACATATAAATATACTTAAATAAACTTACGATACGTTGGTTTGTACGTACTCGGTACGGGGAAACCAGGGGAACTTGATTGCAGCCGAGGGTATTCGACTGCGGAAAAGGGGGTTGATGGGCGGCTTCTGCTCTTTAAGTGGTTGCTACTAGAGCACACGAGCAGCGTTCTACGGAACAGCGCGGTATAGTAAATTACTATACGAGTAAGCAAGCGAGGTCCGGGGGATAGCTACCACACTGGGAGCAAGCGGACTGCTTAGTGTCTTGTAAATTACAATATAGCGATACTACCTGGTTTTACAACCTCGATCGTTCGCTATACTGCAATAGACACAGTAAGTATGGGTGTACAACACAACAAAATTAGCCCGGTTTTACAACCTTGACAATTTTGTTATATTGACCTAGACAAAGAAAGTACGAGTATGTAATGCAGCACAGTTGTCTGGTTTTGCAACCTCGGCAACGTGTTACATTAATATGACTCGGCTAGCCTTGTCACCAAAAAAGGGGCTGTTCGTGGAGAACAGTAGTCAGCGAAAAGCTGTCGGTAAAGGGGGAATTTGCTGTGAACCACAACGCTTTCTTCCCTTTGAGTAGGTATAGTCTACTCTCGAATAGATTTTTCTACCGTGCCGTAGTATGTTCTATTCTAATTCTTGTTGATTGATTGGAGCATATAAGTGTGTCTTAATAGTTGAATTCCTTGGGAATTTTGTTTTCACCCTTTTTGGAAAAATTATTTGATTATAAATAATATCATTGATAAATTTCTATCATTCATTGGGCGAAAAACCCTTTTCCCGCAAAAAATAATTTCGTTGGTTCAAATGCCGGATTGAACCTTATACGTACTGCATACCGGCCGAGTACACTCGTATTGCGCTAAATTGATATAATGCAAAATAGGTTAATTTTGCATTATATATCGAGTGACTGGGGTTTTTTTTTGTATAGCAATTACTTTAGACATATGGTTTGTAGCGAAGTGGTATTTAACCAACTTCGTTACAAAGTTCAAGTTTAACTAGTCACAATTTTTTCCACAAATTTTAAGTATTATCGTCACAGTTTTTTCACAGTTAATTCAACTGTTATAAGTCACAGTTTTTCCACCGATTTTAAGTATTAGCGTCACAGTTTTTTCACAAATAATTCAACTGTTATAAGTCACAGTTTTTCCACCGATTTTAAGTTTAATCTTTACAGTTTTTCCACGGATTTTTACGTTCAAAAAGTAGCGTTCAATGCGTTCAAATAGTAGCTCGAAGGACCATTAATGTTCGCGATATAACAATATTAGCAAAGAAAAGAATATAAGTACCGTTCGACCCGACGTCTTCAATCGAAGTGGTCATTTTTAATTTCTCAAAAACAGAATAACAATAACAAATCGAGAGTCGCAATTGACAAAAAAAATATAAAAGGATTATGAAAAGCACAATCAGCAAAAGAGTGGGAACGTTCCGCTGGTGCGAGAAGCGCACTCAGCTAGAAGTGTAGGAATGTTCAGCCAGTGCGAGAAGCGCACTCAGCAAAAAAGTGTGGGAACGTTCCGCCAGTGCGAGACGCGCACTCAGCATGTAATTTGAATACATAATTTTCACGAATTTTCAGCTTATGTCTGCGTCGTAGACACGTTCCTTTCTATTAATTCATTAACATTATTTTTCTGGCTGTCATACTTATATTCTTTTCCATTGTAAATTATTATTTCATACGGTTTCATGTCAATTTCTTGTTTTTCTAAATTTGAAATAGGTAGTAGGTGGGTATAATCTACTAATTTTTAAAGCTATGATAATAGAATTATCTTGATAATGAATTATACCTGATTTAATGTTTTTCAATTTACTTAAGTGTTCAGTCATTACGAGTTCTTTTGTAGTTAGTAGACTGGGATGAGTGATACCTACTTTAATTGAGGCTACTGTTTCAAGAATATTGTCGATTAATTTTTCTAACAATTGTAGCCTAGTCAAAATTTCAGTCCGCTGTAGACGGTTCGGTACTGTTCTTGTCTGTCTTTTATTACTAGCTCTCGAATATTTTTCATATTTTCTTTTAACTGTGTATTGATCTGAATTTGTGTTTACGTCTTGTGAAACTCTTAGGTGTTCCTCAATTTCCTCTCGATCTACATTATCCATTGTGCCGAATAACCATTTATGAGTAGCGCCTATTAAATTTATAAGTCCTCGTTTAGAACGTTTCTTCAAGGGCATAATACTATGTATTTTTGAATATAGGATCATCTAGGATCTCCATGATGTGGTATAAAATTATGATGTTCAGGATCGGTTGTGTTTGGTTGACGAGTTCTCCTTCACCTATGTTTATCATCGTAAACCCCATGTTGCTTTCAATTGGCGTTATTACCAACATTGCTTTTGCTAGGCTCGTTGTCATCAGTACTAGTAGTGATAGTAGTAGTAGGAGAGATTGGGTCTGCAAATTTTCGTGGACGTTTAATATTTGATGTACATATGTACATTGTGTAATTTCTTAATTCTAAAGTTAGGTTCATTTTTATGACTTAAATGCTTATTATTTTTTATATAGCCTACTTGTCTTGTCTCTGCATAGTCTTCTCTTGTTTTGTTCTTTTTATCAATGATTTTTTTCTTTTTGATGAGTTTTGTTATTATTTGTATTTGTGTTATTGTTTGTATTTTGGGTCTGCTCTGGGGACATGTCAATTGTTGAATGGTATCTTTTGTTGTATTTTTGGAAGGCCTTAAATATTTTTGTGTTAACTGACTCTTCTTGTTTCATGGTTGGTAGGATCTCTTCTATTGTACTGTGCAAGCGCTCTATGTAAACATTACCCGTATGAGCATTAGATTTAGTGAAGTGTATTTTGTTTTAAATTATTTGTCTATTATGGGTTTCCGTTCTTATTTGGCTTGTTGTGACCGGCACAACCATTACACCCCTGACCACACACACAGTCTTGCTTCACTCTAGTTTCCACATCTGCTTTCAATAAATTACCTATTTTATGATCGGCACAGCCTGTCACATTCGTGTACCGAATTTCCGAATTCACATCCAACACTAATCTGTAGAGTACGTACGGATGGCTGGTGTTTGTAATAAGAAACCGATCGAGATACGATAAAGGCACTGTGATCCTTTATGCATCTCGAGTTTCAAGCACAGCACCCAGCTCACAAATACCGATACGATACTAAGAAACAGTTAGTGTTAATGCAGATATTACGAAATAGTAATATCAGCAGGAGGGCAATTCTAAGGCGACCGTCAAGTGGCTCGACTGCAGAAGGGACATAATGTCGCAGGTCGACTGTGTGCTACGAATATATGCTTGCACTTGTATTTGTGTATTGAACCCTTGTTCATGCACATGATGCTGTCGTTCCATTGATGGATCGCAACCAACCAATCATATTGGTTGGTCGATCCATCCAAAATATTATAAAAGACCATTGCTACGATAACTAAGGGCGGCAGTTGAACTTAGACACTGAATCCTAATACGGTAAATAAAACTTATTAAAGTTAATTAATCTATTTGTGTATTTAATTAATATTCAACGCGCCCGCATACTCCCTCTTCTCCTACGGGGACTGTGCGTAACAAAATTGGTGGCAGCGGTGGGATAATCCCAAAAACAAAAAACGAAGCTCAATACAAAACCCCAATAAAAATAATAAAAAAAGGCGTTCAAACCCGGCCAAAACAGGGAAGAAAAAAATATATATAATATATATAAACAAAAATTAAAAGGCGTACAACCCGGCCAAAACAGGGAAAAAATTAATTTTTAAAAAAAATAAAAATAAAGTAAAAGTAAGTAAAAAGCGTTAAACCCGGCAACAACAGGGAAGTTAAAAAAAATATTAAAAAGTGATACTCGTAAAAAAGTGATACGAAAAAAAAAAATTTGAGACTTGAGACATAATTAAAGTGTTGTGTCACGCAATAAATGAGTGATTGTGTGCACTAAAAAAAAAGTTGATAAACAGTACACGCCAAACCAGGGGGCGGACAGCAGCCTCATCAGCACCAGCATCAGCATCACCAGGATCATCAGCACCAGCCTCAACATCATCATCATCATCATCATCAGCATCATCAGCACCAGCATCAGCATCACCAAGATCATCAGCACTAGCCTCAGCATCGTCATCATCATCATCATCAGCATCAGCATCACCAGGATCATCAGCGCCAACATCATCAGAATTAGCACCATCAGTAACACAAATTTAATTCAGGGTAAATACCAAAAAATTATTATATAAAATTATTATATATAAAAAAAAACAACACAAAATCGATAATTTTCTTTTATTCGTATATACAGGGTGTATCCGTTAAGGTGGCAAATACTTAAAGGAATGATTCCTTGGCTAATTTCGTGAAAAAAATCGTATTGGAGGGGGGGGGTCTATTTTCACCCCCTGCGGTGTACGTAGCGTTTTAATGCGAAGAGATGTACTTTTGACCATATATCACTTCAAACCCTGTAACTCTTGACCGCTTCTAGCTACAAGGCAACTGATAGTCATTTTTGAAAGAAAAGAAAATTTATAAGATCAAATAAAAAACATTTTCTTAAATTCTTGAAACCGTTACCGATATAAACGTCTTCAAAATCCAAAAATGTTTTTTCTTTTCTTAAATTTTATTTTCAAACGCGAATATTTCGAAAATCGCTCTCGGATAATTTTTTTTGACAAATGCAATAATAAAGCATTCAATTTTCTACAAATCCACCTCAGAATATTTATGCATTCGGTCAACAGGAGCAGGGTTAAAAGTGAAAGTTTCTAAAATGAACGAAGACCGACTTTTGACCTTACATGACTTCACACCCGATAACTCTTGAACCCTTCCAGATACAAGGTTACTATAAATCTTTTTTGAAAGAATAGTACATTTTTAAGATCAAACAATCTACTTTTTTAAATTCTCTATATTAACTTCGCGTGCACGTGGCTGGCTGGTTGGCTGGCTGGCTGGCTGGCTGGTCAGATTTTCTGATCAATTTTTAGCCCACTTCCAATGGCCCGATTTTATTGAAATTTTGCACACACGTATATTTCCGGTGACAATACTTTCTATTAATTATTATTAGATCACGGCAAAGTCTGAGCTCTGTGCTTTGTGAGCAGCGCTGTTCGCTGCCGCTGCGTCATTTGGTGTGTGTGTGTGTGTGTGTATCTCCGATTAGAGAATTTACAAGAAAAATTTTAATTTTTATGGGTTGTTTTTTTTTTAAATTATTTAAGCGATAGCGATATGAAGGCCTTCAAAATTAATTTTTTTTTAAATAATTGTATTCACAAACACGATTAATTCGAGAAATGCTATCGGATACATTTTTTTGACAAATGCAATAATAAAGCCTATTCAATCTCCTACAAATCCTACAATAGTGCGGGTTGTGTTACTACTATTACGTATAAGAATAGTTGCATGACGTCTCAGTGTTCCCGTAGCAAGAGTGCAACAAAATTACACGTGGAACGGATGCACCCTTGCCAGTTCACTCCAGTGCATAATCTGCTTTAACAGGGCATACCCAAAAGGACCTAACTTTGTGAGTGGAAACCATTTTCATGTGTCCATTTTGACCACCAATTTTATGTGTCCATTCGATGTTGTGAAATCGACTCACAAAATTAGGTCCTTCTTGGTAAGTCCTTTTTAAGCAGACTATGCACTAGAGTGAAGTGGTAAGGGTGCATCCACTGCCCCTGTAATTTTGTTGCACTGTTGCTGCAGGAACACTAGGACGTCATACAACCCTTCTTATGCGTAGTAGTAGTAGCACAACCCGTACTATCTCGCTCTTGTTGACAGAATGCATAAATATTTTGCCATTTATTTGTAGGAATTTAAACAGGCTTCAATACTGTATTTATCAAAAAAATGTATCCAGAAGTATTTCTCGAAATAATCGTGTTGGTAAAAATAATTTTAAAAAATGTTGTTTTGAATTTGACGACCTTTATATCGGTATGGCTAAAATAATTTAAAAAAATTTACATTGTTTGATCTTAAAAATTTACTATTCTTTCAAAAAAGATTAATAGTAACCTTGTGTCTAGACGGGTACAAGAGTTATAGGGTGTGAAGTCATGTAAGGTCAAAAGTAAGTTTTCGTTCATTTTACAAACTTTCACTTTTAACCCTACTCCTGTTGACCGAATGCATAAATATTGTGAGGTGGATTTGTAGAAAATTGAATAGGCTTTATTATTGCATTTGTCAAAAAAAAATTAACCGAGAGCGATTTTCGAAATATTCGCGTTTGAAAATAAAATTTAAGAAAAGAAAAAACATTTTTGGATTTTGACGACGTTTATATCGGTAACGGTTTCAAGAATTTAAAAAAATGTTTATTATTTGATCTTATAAATTTAATTTTCTTTCAAAAATGACCAACAGTGGCCTTGTAGCGTTCAAGAGTTACAGGGTTTAAAGTGATGTAAGATCAAAAATACATCTCTTCGCATTAAAACGTTACGTACACCGCAGGGGGTGAAAATAGAGGAATCATCCCTTTAAGTATTTGCCACCTTAACGGATACACCCTGTATATTATAAAATTCTGTGCATGAGTGGTAATACGTGTTTTTCGCGAGTAAAAACAAAAAAGGTTTTCGTTACGTTCCAAGTTGCAAAAAAGACTGAATATATAAAAGAAAATTTAGCAAACTGTAAGACTACGCTCAAAAATAGCCTAGCAAAGAGTAAGACTAACCATTTAGAAGAAAATACAGCAAACAGTAAGACTACGCCAAAAGGTAGCCTAGCAAAGAGTAAGACTGAGCATACAAAAGAAAATTTAGAAAGCAGTAAGACTACGACCAAAGATATCCTAGCAGAGAGTAAGACTAAATATTTAGAAGAAAATTCAGCAAATCGTAAGACTAAGTTAAACGAGAGCTTAGCAAACAATAAGACTGAACATTTAAATGGATTTCAACGCCCACCATGATTGCTGGCACTCGAATCTAGAGAATGATCGTCGCGGCACGCATATTGCTGAGCAAATCGATAATTCAAACTTTGGTACCATCAATGAAAACTCACCCACCAGGATCTGTGCCACCTGTTCCAGCTCCCCAGATATCAGCATAGTAAGCGACACTTTATTAGCTTGTACATCATGGAGAACAGACATAGCATTAAACTCCGACCATATCCCGATCATCATCACTGTGGATAAAGCCGATAACTTTGTGTCAACGGAAAAACGCACGTTTGTCAATTATGCTAAGGCGGACTGGCCAAGTTTCACTAGGATTATCGAAAGACAATTGGGACAGCAACGCAATTTCAGGTGAAAAGATCATCCGCCGGATCATCATTAGAGCAGCTGCACGTTTCATTCCTGCCGGCAGAATACCTACAATTAGGCCTAACTTCCCAGCAGAAGCAGTCCAGCTCGCTAACGAACGTGATCATATTCGCAGCATCAAACCCGCGAGTACCAGAATCGATCTACTAAATCACGAGATCGATCGCCTAGTCAACCAACATAGGCGAACTAAATGGCTGGAGTACCTTCAATCTTG
This sequence comes from Nephrocerus scutellatus, assembly GCA_947095585.1. Taxonomy (NCBI): domain Eukaryota; kingdom Metazoa; phylum Arthropoda; class Insecta; order Diptera; family Pipunculidae; genus Nephrocerus; species Nephrocerus scutellatus. Next base: position 58,333,705 of record OX352762.1, on the reverse strand, counting down.
TGACGGGGGCTCAAAGAAACTCTGGTCCACTATCAAGGAGCTCTCCAACACCACCAGTCGCAGAGACCTAACAGCCATTACATTCAACAGCACACAACAAGACTGACCCAGGAAATGTTCCTCAATGATCTGCCGCCAGTTCATAGAACACCCAACGCACTTTAACAAGAGCAAGCGCAATACTCTCAGGAAGATGCACAGCCTTGACCACGACAACACCTCACATATTCTACTTCCCTCCGAAGCTGAATTAGCCATACGCAGTGTAAAACCTTCCAAAGCCATTGGACCGGATGGAATCGCTACGATTATGCTCAAACATCTTGGCTCAACAGGTATCACTTACCTCACTCAAATCTTTAACCTCTCACTTGAAACATTGGACATCCCTGACCTTTGAAAAACGGGCAGAATTATAGAATTATTCCCCTACCCGGTAACAGGCAGCTCAAGGACCCTCATATCGTCCAATTTCTCTCCTGTCTCCAACAGCGAAAATACTAGAAGCTATACTACTTCCACAGCTTCATTCCAAACTCCAGTTAGCTGAACACCAACACGGCTTTCGCAAGCAGCGCAGCACAACCACAGCCCTTTCGGAGATCGCAACACTCATCTCGCAAGGACTTAACCAACAGCGTCCCTGTGACCGCACTGTCCTTGTTGCACTGGACACTAGAGTCACAACTTTCTAACACCACGAAACGTTGGCTTACCAACTTCCTTAATGGTACGTCGAATTTAGGAACAAAAAATCGCCATTCAGGAAAGTCAAGCAAGGTATACCCCAAGGAGGGGTCCTCTCACCAACACTCTTCAAAACTCTCTGCACCACCTACCGGAGTCAAATTGATATCGTACGCAGACGACTGCACTATTCTTTCCTCAGGCAAGGACATCCCTGCCATTTTCAGAAACATCAATGCCTACCTCGATACACAAGAAGACTTTTTTACTAGTCGAAATCTAATCCTGTCTCCAGAAAAATCGTCCGGTACACTTTTCACCACCTGGACCAAAGAAAACAACCTACAGCTCGACATCTCGATACACGGCAGGACAATCCCTACAATCAAACATCCAAAGATTTTGGGGGTCACATTCGACAATCTGTTGACATTTTCGACTCACTCGGGAAACATTAACAAACGAGTCATGTCCAGAAATAAAGTCCTCAAATCCCTAGCGGGCAGTACATGGAGTAAGGACAAAAAAACCCTTCGTACCACATATCAAGCGATTGGCAGATCGGTACTAAATTATGCGGCACCCATTTGGACACCTCGCCTGTGCCGCACACAACGGCAGAAGCTTCAATCCTGTCAGAATGCTGCTCTTCGCATCATCACTGGCTGCCACCGCATGTCACATGAGGACCATCTCCATCAAGAAACACAAATTCTTAAAGTGAAAGAGCACAACGAGCTTCTCGCCAAACAATTCCTACTGGCATGTCACAAACCCGATCACCCGAACCGTGACCTGCTCACCCTCAACACACCACCCAGGCATATCCGATCAGATATTCTCATGCTCCGCGAAGAGACAAACCAATTCATCGCACATACACCTCTAGATCCAGCAGACTATAAAGCAGCCCTAAATGCAATTCACCAAGCGTCAGTCAGAGCCGCACTAGTTAATCGCCAAATTAACATCGTGTTGGGAGGTCGCCCTCCCTATATACATCAAAGCGAGGAAAACCTCCCCAGACAAACCAGATCAACCCTGGCACAACTGAGATCAGGATGGAGCTCTTTTCTGAATAGCTACATACACCGCTTACGTGAAAGCATCATTGATCAATGCCCGGACACATAACACAGCTCATCTATTCAGCTGCCCGTCCCATCTCACACCGCTATCACTTTGGACACAGCCTGTCGAAGCAGCCGCATTTCTGGGCCTGGACTGTTCCGAAGGCTACACAAACACTTCAACTCAACGTTTGGACTAACACGAATTAATATTTGCTACTACAACAACAACTGAACATTTAAAAGTTAAAACTCAATATAAACCCGAAAATGAACAAAAAATATATATAATACAACCAAGAAGCGAGAAATCAATATAAAATACCATTTCCAACCAATGGAAACATCGTAATAAGAAAAAAGGAAATTCAACCCGGAGTATACGTAGCAGCCACAGCTGTAAAATCATCAGGAAATAAGGTACAAATAATGGTTTTAAATAGCAATGAAGAAGAAATGCATTTGCATAATGAAGACTGGAAACTGGAATGGGATAAATTAGAGGACTTTGACGTTATAGAGATGAATACATCTAAAGATCCTGTAAAACATAGATTATCTAAATTAGAATCTACTCTAAAGCACTGTAACATGGAGGAAAAAACCAGCATAATAAAATTATGTCGAGAATTTAACGACGTGTTTTTCCTTGAAGGAGACCATATGAATTATACAGATGCAATAAAACACAAAATAATCACTAATCCTGAAATACTAATCTATAGGAAATCATATCGGCTACCAAAATCGCAGAAAACGGAAATCCACCGACAAGTAAAAGACATGCTTGAAGAAGGAATAGTTAAACCAAGCTATAGTCCTTGGAATTCACTTATCTTACTGGTACCCAAGAAAGCGGACAGTACAGGACAAAAACGATGGAGAGTAGTCGTCGACTTCAGAAAACTGAATGAAGTTACTAAAGGAGACGCATATCCCCTACCAAATAAAACGGATATTTTGGATAAATTGGGTAAATCCAAATATTTCAGCACATTGGATCTAGCAAGTGGAGTTCATCAAATAAAACTCGATGAAAAGGACCAACAGAAAACCGCATTTAGTACGCCTTTCGGACATTACGAATATACTCGAATGCCATTTGGATTTAAAAACGCGCCACCAAATTTCCAGAGAATGATGAACAATGTACTAATGGGATTACAAGGAATAAATTGTTTCGTATACGTGGACGATATTTTCATATGTACCTAGGACACGTGATATCTGAAAATGGAATAAGTCCAGATTTGAAAAAAGTAAATTCAGTAGGAAGCTTTCCAGTACCAAAAAAAGCTAAGGATATAAAAGCATTTCTTTGACTTACGAGAATTATCGACGTTTCATTCCAAATTTTGCTAATATAACAAAACCATTGACAAATCTGCTAAAAAAAATATTGAATTTAAATGGGACGCACATTGTGATAAAGCATTCAGAATATTAAAAAATAAATTAACCACATCAACAATTTTAGCAGGAGCAGTACTATCGCAAGGTGAGATTGGCGAAGACCGATCAATATGTTATAGCAGTCGCACTCTAAATTCAGCTGAAACCAGATAAAGAACGACAGAAAACGAATTATTAGCTATCATATATGCAGTCAAACAGTTCCGTCCTTATTTATATGGCCGAAAGTTTACCATAGTCACGGATCATCGTCCCCTGACATGGCTAATGAATCTCAAAGACCACACATCCAGACTAGCCCGATAAAAAATTACTCTAGACGAATACGCATACAACATAGTATACAAGCCTGGGAAATACAACGTTAACGCGAACGCTCTCAGTCGCGTAGTAGTGGAAGCAGCGCACGAAAATAGTAAAAGGGACGTATTAATAACAACAAGATCACAAGCAAAAATTGTCAATGCAGAAAACACTCCAAAAACAACAAATGATACACCAACATGTTTCATCTTATAATTTAATCGAAAGAGCAGAATCTATCTATTCAGTTTAAAACCGGCAACATAAAATTATTATTTTACCACTAATAGAATCCCCAGAAGAAAATGAATTAAAAAAATTAATCGATGAATCCACTAAACCTGCTTTAGGAAAAATTTTAACACATACGAACGACAAAAATAAATCCATACATATTTGTACCCTACCCATTCCAATAAGAAGTCAGAAAGACCAAAGTATGATTGAACAAACACTAACGAGCATTAAAGATAAAATTAACAAAAGTAATTGTGAGACGATAGGAATCACCATACCTTATATTCAAGACCAATTTAAAAATGAGTTTAAAACAACTCTAGAAAAAATATTTCATTATCTAAACATAACGATAAATTTATACACCAACTAGCTGTTTCCGGGCGCTTTGCTACCCGCACACATGAACCCCCGGGGTGACGGGAATACTATAGCCTATAACTTTCCCTCACCTGCCAATAATTTACGTTGACATTTTTTTAAAAATACGTTTGTAAATCTCATGTTAAAAATTTATCTTTCTCCACTTCCATCTATACCTATAACTTTCCCCTACCTGCCAATAATATATCTTAAAAATTTCATAAAATTCAGTTTAAAAATGTGGATGATATTAACATTTTACATTCCCCCTGTGTGTAAAATAAAATAACTACTAATCAAACAAATGCAGGGGTGGAATCGGCTAAGGCGATAGTTGATTGTTGATCATCAAAATAAATGATTTTGCTCCACGTAAGGTGATTATCAAATTGACTATCACTTTTTTGCTATGGTTTGTGGGTGACAGCTATTTAGGTGTCACTTTCATACATTTTGTTCAATTATTTTGAGGAAGATAAGTCGTGTCAGCTTCATCTCCACTATAAATCGAAAGATTAGTGAAAAAAAGTGAAAAAGTTATCAAAGTGAAAAGAAAAAATAAGTGAATATTAGTATACTTCAATGCAAATTTTCTATGCGGCGAACAGAACGAGAAATGAAGAAAAAGACTATAAAAAAGTTAAATTGCTCAGAATTAACTTAAAGAATAAAGCAAATATTCTGGAACTTCCTAACACAATGTACCTATAAGACTCTATGGATATTCATTAATCAGTTATATTCAACATATAAATTATATACTTCAGATTCTTGAAAATTTTTTTTTGACTAAACAAAGAAACGTTTGTGTATGTTTTGCGGTTGCTCGATTTACCATCAGGAATAAGATCAACACATATTCCACCTATCCTTTAACTGGCTGCAACTTTAAATGTTCTTGGAGGTGATGGTTACCAACGATAAGTTGGGGTTGATTGGACTGCACCGATGGGACAAAGTACTGTAGCTGAAATAAGCGCTGCAGTTATTAAGAGACTATACACAACACAATCATTTTCACAATAAAACAAAACAGCTGATCGAAATGACATTATAATATGTGAGTGCTGCAAAGCACTCCAACATTTTTAGCGATCACTTTACGCAGAACAAAGAAAAGTTGATAATCAGAATTGACAATCAAAACAGTGACAGTCAACTATCGCCTTAGCCGATTCCACCCCAGTTTTCGTGACTCATGTGTATAATATAAAAACAGTTATTTTGTGTAATAACGTTTTTTACGATTAATTATAAATTTTATTTTTAATTTGGCGTCCTACGATGTATTCTTGCGCGTATTGTAATGAAACGAAATAAATGTCAAAAATAGCGGTTTTACCACCTACTATCTTGAAAACAGCGCCACCTATCGGGTCCAAATTTCACAAAAACCCAAATAGCAACGAAACAAACATATAGTTCAAATTTTAGGTTCCTAAGATGCTTCGTTACTAAGAAACAGAAAAACCGTTATATCTTGGAAACAGCGCCATCTATCAGGTCCAAATTTCACAAAAACCCAAATAGCAATGAAACAAACCTATGGTTAAAATCTGAAATTCCTAAGATGCTTCTTTGCTGAGATACCCGTTATATTTTGACACCCCCGTTATATTTTGACAACCCCCAACCCCAACTTACTTAGGGAGTTCAAACCAAACAAAAACCCAAACCGCTAAATTCCTAATCTATGGTGAAAATTTCAGCTTCCTGCTAGATCTGGTTCCTGAGAAAGGCAATCTCAAAAAATTAACACACCATTTTTATATATTAGATAAATAAAACAGAAGTGAATGTTTCGCTTTTTAGATTCTCTATATTATATTAGTTGGGGGCCTATGACTTTTTTACAAGGTGTACGGTCGTCTCAGGCTAACGCTCACACATCGCTCAGGATTTACGATCGACTCAGGCTCACGCATCGCTCTGGATTCACGCACTCAGGCTTGTCAGGCTCACACGCGCGCATCGCTCAGAAGTTAGGATTTTCTCAGGCTCACGATCACGCATCGCTCAGGATTCACGTTTGTCTCAGGATAACGCGCACGCAGGCGCGTCAGGCTCACGTCAAAGGCTCACGAAGGCTCAAGCACTCAGGCTCACGTCGTTTAGGATCACGTCGTTTACGATCACGTCGCTCAGGGTAGCGCATCGTTGAAATAGAACACATTTAAAGAAATAAAGAGTGAATTGAAGTAAAAGTCCCAAAAAAGTATAAATTTATTGTAACGACCTCCTTTTCCCTAAACTCTGGTCATGCTGAGTTTACCCCGGCTGGGAAAACTTTGTTTTAAATTTCTCTATTTTTAATTTCTTACTTACCTTTTGTTGATCAAAGTTTTTCTTTTTATTGTTTTGAATTAATATTTTTCTTATAAATTTATCTCTTTTTAATTTCTTACTTTACTTTTTGTTAATTTAGCTTTTTTTGATTGTTTTGAATTCATATTTTTCTTATACTACAAATGAAAAAAAAACAAGTAAAAATAAAATAATAAAAAATATTTTTAATTGTTGAAAATGGTGAACAACACCGCAATATCCGGTTATTAAATACAATTTTATGTATAAAATAATTAAGAAAAAGAAAGTCTTAAATTTAGCCATCATAAAAAAGTACTATTTTAAGTTTGTTTTTAATTTTTTTACACGCGACACGGCGTCACAATTTTTAAAAACTGGTCCCATTAAATTCTAACTGGTAGAACCGAGATATACGAGATGACGAAAATGATTATCAATGAAAATCGTCAGACTTATTTTGCCGTCTATGATCCCCTTAAAAAGGAGGTCCTAAATGTTCTCAGATTTGACTTTTGAACAATTTTACCAAAACTTGTACTTTAACTTGGGAGTAGTACTGAAAATCGTTCACACAAATGTATTTAGTCTTAAAAGCTTAATAGTTTGCAACGTTAAATGAAGGTCTTTCATTCAGAGGAAATTTCTGAAATGGACTGAAAAACCACATTTAACTTTGCATGCCTTTAGGATTAAACAATCAATAGCGCTGCGTATATTGAGTATTTTTCTCAGTTTAAAACAAGTCCCATCAAATTTTGAATGGTAGAATCCGACATCGCAAACTGACAAATATATTGTTACGAAAAGTAGATATTAGCGCATATAATAGAATTCAAATCCTAAGATAAACTGCATACTAAAAATAAGCACTTTTATGTAGCATACTTTTAGGCTGTAAGACTATTAGACTATTTGAAATGTAACCGCCTGTAAGTTAGAATCATTATGTACTGGTCAAAAATGTAGTCAAACCGGTTTGTGCGGTTTGCCCGGTTTTGTAAAAGAACATGAATATGAATATGTAGTTTATTTTTAGAAGATGACTCATTGCATATAAGTATCGTTAGTTGTAAATAAGGGAATAAGGCTACAATTTTCTGGTATTCTCTCGATATTTCTGTCTATAATATTGGAAGTTTCTGGAAGCTTTTCAATGAGTATAAAAGGTGACGTTCACTGCAGAGAATTGATTAGTTAGTTTGAATTTACTTTTTACTTTTCTATACGGCACCAGCGATCACAGTGTCAAAGGTTTAGAGTTTTATACGCTCGCGATTAAAAGAAAAATTTCTGGTTTCTTTTTTTACCGTCACTAGCGAACTAATTGAATGCGATAGAATGTAATCGTGGTTATAAGAACTTACTTCATTGGTCACTACGATCAAATTTAATCGCGATTAGACTTTGGGCCGTTTATGTAGAATTTTGTGGAATTGAATTGAAATGAAGTTAAACAATCAAAAAACTTACTGCGTGTTTGCATGCAAGCATTTTCATTCGCCGTCCGTAAACATGACATCAGCGTTTTTGTCGTACGTGACTTTATACGGATTTGTCAACATGCAAAAAGAATTTGTTTTTCTTTAACTTGCATTTGTAATTTTCTTTATTTTCTTATTAACCATAAATTTATATACTTAATTTGGATTAAATAAACGATTAAAAAAAACCAACCCCGAATGTAAGGAAACATTCTCTCATAACTGCTGCAACTCCTTCTGTGGCTGTTCTCATCTTGTAGTGATGCACTCTCTTTACTTGCTCTCTAGAAACCACTATCCTATTGATTGGTTGTTTTCTTGTGTTTTCAGTGATTGATTCCTTGCAATCCCAAATAAAATCTTCAGGCTTTTGACATCTTAAATATCTTGATGAAGAACCGAATCTTCTATTTTTGTCGTTTCCCGTACTACTTTGGTTGTTGTTTGTCTGCAGCTGGATTTTCGATAGCTACTGGGTGTGAGATTGTCTATAACATAAATCCCACTCTTTCAGGATTTGTCCCGAGCTCATCTTTCCGTCTGCAATTATCTGTAACACGTCAGCTGCCTTGCCCCTCAAAGCTAGAATCAGTGTATTTGCTTGTTCTTTAGCACTCCATCCATTGTGTTGTACCGAAGCTCCAAACTGGATTTTCAAATGCTACACAATTACTTTTTAGATTCTTGATAATTCTGGAATGCCTCTGAATCTGCTTTGTTGATTTAATTTGGAATCTTAATCCGCTATTGGTTTTGGCCAAATATTTCAATCATCAGTTGCACATTCGCTAATGTAACTTATCGCTTAGGTGCCTTGCTGATCAAACTTACTGTTCAGTTGTTGCGTTACAACTTTCAGCATCTCTTCCATGTTTGACAATTTCTTATCTTCTGAAGTAGACGTTTTTCGGACCATTAGCTACGTCTTAATTGTAAACACATTGCCAGCTTGCTGCATTTTCGCTTTTACAACTTGTTTTTTACGATTAATTATAAATTTTATTTTTAATTTGGCGTCCTACGATGTATTCTTGCGCGTATTGTAATGAAACGAAATAAATGTCAAAAATAGCGGTTTTACCACCTACTATCTTGAAAACAGCGCCACCTATCGGGTCCAAATTTCACAAAAACCCAAATAGCAACGAAACAAACATATAGTTCAAATTTTAGGTTCCTAAGATGCTTCATTACTAAGAAACAGAAAAACCGTTATATCTTGGAAACAGCGCCATCTATCAGGTCCAAATTTCACAAAAACCCAAATAGCAATGAAACAAACCTATGGTTAAAATCTGAAATTCCTAAGATGCTTCTTTGCTGAGATACCCGTTCTATTTTGACACCCCCGTTATATTTTGACAACCCCCAACCCCAACTTACTTAGAGAGTTCAAACCAAACAAAAACCCAAACCGCTAAATTCCTAATCTATGGTGAAAATTTCAGCTTCCTGCTAGATCTGGTTCCTGAGAAAGGCAATCTCAAAAAATTAACACACCATTTTTATATATTAGATAAATAAAACAGAAGTGAATGTTTCGCTTTTTAGATTCTCTATATTATATTAGTTGGGGGCCTATGACTTTTTTACAAGGTGTACGGTCGTCTCAGGCTAACGCTCACACATCGCTCAGGATTTACGATCGACTCAGGCTCACGCATCGCTCTGGATTCACGCACTCAGGCTTGTCAGGCTCACACGCGCGCATCGCTCAGAAGTTACGATTTTCTCAGGCTCACGATCACGCATCGCTCAGGATTCACGTTTGTCTCAGGATAACGCGCACGCAGGCGCGTCAGGCTCACGTCAAAGGCTCACGAAGGCTCAAGCACTCAGGCTCACGTCAAGGATCACGTCGTTTAGGATCACGTCGTTTACGATCACGTCGCTCAGGGTAGCGCATCGTTGAAATAGAACACATTTAAAGAAATAAAGAGTGAATTGAAGTAAAAGTCCCAAAAAAGTATAAATTTATTGTAACGACCTCCTTTTCCCTAAACTCTGGTCATGCTGAGTTTACCCCGGCTGGGAAAACTTTGTTTTAAATTTCTCTATTTTTAATTTCTTACTTACCTTTTGTTGATCAAAGTTTTTCTTTTTATTGTTTTGAATTAATATTTTTCTTATAAATTTATCTCTTTTTAATTTCTTACTTTACTTTTTGTTAATTTAGCTTTTTTGATTGTTTTGAATTCATATTTTTCTTATACTACAAATGAAAAAAAACAAGTAAAAATAAAATAATAAAAAATATTTTTAATTGTTGAAAATGGTGAACAACACCGCAATATCCGGTTATTAAATACAATTTTATGTATAAAATAATTAAGAAAAAGAAAGTCTTAAATTTAGCCATCATAAAAAAGTACTATTTTAAGTTTGTTTTTAATTTTTTTACACGCGACACGGCGTCACAATTTTTAAAAACTGGTCCCATTAAATTCTAACTGGTAGAACCGAGATATACGAGATGACGAAAATGATTATCAATGAAAATCGTCAGACTTATTTTGCCGTCTATGATCCCCTTAAAAAGGAGGTCCTAAATGTTCTCAGATTTGACTTTTGAACAATTTTACCAAAACTTGTACTTTAACTTGGGAGTAGTACTGAAAATCGTTCACACAAATGTATTTAGTCTTAAAAGCTTAATAGTTTGCAACGTTAAATGAAGGTCTTTCATTCAGAGGAAATTTCTGAAATGGACTGAAAAACCACATTTAACTTTGCATGCCTTTAGGATTAAACAATCAATAGCGCTGCGTATATTGAGTATTTTTCTCAGTTTAAAACAAGTCCCATCAAATTTTGAATGGTAGAATCCGACATCGCAAACTGACAAATATATTGTTACGAAAAGTAGATATTAGCGCATATAATAGAATTCAAATCCTAAGATAAACTGCATACTAAAAATAAGCACTTTTATGTAGCATACTTTTAGGCTGTAAGACTATTAGACTATTTGAAATGTAACCGCCTGTAAGTTAGAATCATTATGTACTGGTCAAAAATGTAGTCAAACCGGTTTGTGCGGTTTGCCCGGTTTTGTAAAAGAACATGAATATGAATATGTAGTTTATTTTTAGAAGATGACTCATTGCATATAAGTATCGTTAGTTGTAAATAAGGGAATAAGGCTACAATTTTCTGGTATTCTCTCGATATTTCTGTCTATAATATTGGAAGTTTCTGGAAGCTTTTCAATGAGTATAAAAGGTGACGTTCACTGCAGAGAATTGATTAGTTAGTTTGAATTTACTTTTTACTTTTCTATACGGCACCAGCGATCACAGTGTCAAAGGTTTAGAGTTTTATACGCTCGCGATTAAAAGAAAAATTTCTGGTTTCTTTTTTTACCGTCACTAGCGAACTAATTGAATGCGATAGAATGTAATCGTGGTTATAAGAACTTACTTCATTGGTCACTACGATCAAATTTAATCGCGATTAGACTTTGGGCCGTTTATGTAGAATTTTGTGGAATTGAATTGAAATGAAGTTAAACAATCAAAAAACTTACTGCGTGTTTGCATGCAAGCATTTTCATTCGCCGTCCGTAAACATGACATCAGCGTTTTTGTCGTACGTGACTTTATACGGATTTGTCAACATGCAAAAAGAATTTGTTTTTCTTTAACTTGCATTTGTAATTTTCTTTATTTTCTTATTAACCATAAATTTATATACTTAATTTGGATTAAATAAACGATTAAAAAAAACCAACCCCGAATGTAAGGAAACATTCTCTCATAACTGCTGCAACTCCTTCTGTGGCTGTTCTCATCTTGTAGTGATGCACTCTCTTTACTTGCTCTCTAGAAACCACTATCCTATTGATTGGTTGTTTTCTTGTGTTTTCAGTGATTGATTCCTTGCAATCCCAAATAAAATCTTCAGGCTTTTGACATCTTAAATATCTTGATGAAGAACCGAATCTTCTATTTTTGTCGTTTCCCGTACTACTTTGGTTGTTGTTTGTCTGCAGCTGGATTTTCGATAGCTACTGGGTGTGAGATTGTCTATAACATAAATCCCACTCTTTCAGGATTTGTCCCGAGCTCATCTTTCCGTCTGCAATTATCTGTAACACGTCAGCTGCCTTGCCCCTCAAAGCTAGAATCAGTGTATTTGCTTGTTCTTTAGCACTCCATCCATTGTGTTGTACCGAAGCTCCAAACTGGATTTTCAAATGCTACACAATTACTTTTTAGATTCTTGATAATTCTGGAATGCCTCTGAATCTGCTTTGTTGATTTAATTTGGAATCTTAATCCGCTATTGGTTTTGGCCAAATATTTCAATCATCAGTTGCACATTCGCTAATGTAACTTATCGCTTAGGTGCCTTGCTGATCAAACTTACTGTTCAGTTGTTGCGTTACAACTTTCAGCATCTCTTCCATGTTTGACAATTTCTTATCTTCTGAAGTAGACGTTTTTCGGACCATTAGCTACGTCTTAATTGTAAACACATTGCCAGCTTGCTGCATTTTCGCTTTTACAACTTGTTGCAGAAATAATTCATCTTTGTTTCGATTTGCATTTTGATCTTTCTTTCAGCCCTTATCATTTTCAAAATCCCACTTCTGCTACCAATTCTTACGAAATTTAGGCTTTCTAGAGAGTTCGTAATGGATTTGGCAAATAAAAACACACCACAATTGTGTTTATTTACAGATTACAACTTTAATTAACACATTGCAAGAGGGATTACTTAATATTGACTTATAACACTGTTATTCACATACGAGGTAGCTCAATCTACTTGTCAACTAGTCTGATATAATTCTAAATATTAACTAACTTACTGCGAGGAAATATCGGGCATTTATAATTAATCAATCATTTCGAGAAGAAAATAACCAGATAGCAAATACCAGAACAGAACGTTTTATATCTCAATATAGTCCTTTAAGCTCCATATATTTCGTCCAGCGTTTTTTCATTTTTTTTATTCCTTCCGAACTTTTGCAAGATAGTCAATGTTTTTTTATTCATTAATTTGATCCAATTAAATAAAACAATTTATGGTTAGTAAGAAAATAAACAATTTTACAAGCTATATTAGTATTTATTATATAAATAACCTGATCTCATTATAATCACTAATTATATTTATTTTAAAATTCTCTATATTAACTTCACTTGCCCGTGGCACGGATTTCGGTCGGCAGACTGTCAGTCGAGGCCCCTCGGGACCAACAATTTACAAAAAGTTTTGTCCATCGGAGATACACATGTGTATAAAATTTGAAGAAAATCAGGCTAATTTCTAAAAAAATTATATGAGCACCCCAAGGGCCTCAGGGCCCGTTTACTCCAAATTTAGAAAACGGTTTTTGCAAAGGAGATACACATGTGTATAAAATTTGAAGAAAATCGGGTTTTTATTTTTTTTTAAAAAATCACGACCTCGGGGTCCGGGGTCTCCAAAATTTTAATAAAAAGTGTTGTTCATCTGAGATACACATGTATATAAAATTTGAAGAAAATCGGGTTCATTTTTAAAAAAAATTTGTATGGGTGCCCCCGCCGACCCCGGGGGGCCCGATCACTACAAATATTTACAAAAAGTGTTGTCCATCGGAGATACACATGTGTATAAAATTTGAAGAAAATCGGGTACTTTTTTTTATAAGATTTACATGGGTGCCCCCGCCGACCCCGGGGCCCGATCACTACAAATATTTACAAAAAGTGTTGTCCATCGAAGATACACATGTATATAAAATTTGAAAAAAATCGGGTACTTTTTGTACTTTTTTATAAGATTTGTAAACGGCTAAACGATTTAAGAATTTATTACATGGAACGTACGCTCACTGTCACTGTCTATATATAGGGCTGACATAACTGCAATCTAGGAGATGCGGTGAAGGGGAATGGTGTCTTACATAAATCAGAATACGACATATATTACAGCTGTCATGCAAGACATCATGTGCTCGGGGTGGGGTTTCTAGTCAGCAAAAGAATGAAACCCACCGTTGTCGGCTTTAAAGCAATAAATGAACGACTATGCCCCCTTCGCCACGCCCTAAATCCAGGGAGAATAAGTCCTGGGGCTGAGATGTCGGGTGTAGAAGAGAAATGGACACGCCTTAAAAATACTGTCATTAGTACTGCTGACTCCATCTTAAGTAGTAGGCGAAGATATCGAACGACTGCTTCGATGACGAATGTAACCTAACGACTAAACGTTGCGTACCTAGCAATGCAACAATCTCATAGAACGCGGGCACGCGAAGATGAATATAAAGAGCTCAGAAGATATGAAAAAAGTTCACCGGCAAAAAAAAACAGCCTGGCAGAAGAATCTCGTCCGTCAACTAGAACTGTACAGAGAGCAACGACCGCACCAGGCGCGGACGTTCTACCAAAGATTCCGCGGCATAAAACAATATACACCGCGTTACACATACTGCAAAAACAAATAGGGTAATCTGATCGGCCTCTTAGAGCGATGGGAAGAGCACTTTCATGAGTTGCTAAATGGCTAGCTAACTGAGAAATTGGAGACTTTACTATGATGAGATCTACGAGCGTTACCGCGATGTCGACATTGTGAAGAGAATTAAACTCGGTAGGCTTCACATGAGCGAAGAGGATCCTGCTCGGAAAGTCCTTTGCGGTAGGATTTATGGAACACGACAGCGAGGCCTGCCAAGCCTGCGCTGGAAGGATGGCGTAGACCAGGACGCCCAGAGTTTAGGGATGCCAAACTGGATGACATCGGCTCGAAATCGGGACCGGTGGATAGACTTTTTGAGGGAGGCCAGGACAGGACCCCGGGTGTAGAGCCAAATATGATGATGATGAAAAACTACTTCCATAAAGACAGCTCCCCGGGGGCTCGGCACAGCAGACTCAGCCGATCTGCCACAAAAGCAACCCTGCGAGACTCACCGTACAGAACGCACACGACGCTACCTCCGCTTGTTTTTATGGTTGAATTCCGGCCACACCCCAGCCGATCCACCAGTATCTTCTTGTATTGTTCTTATTAAGATTTCGTTCAGGTACGCTACTGCAGTATCTCCAGTTAGGTTAGCATCACGATTACCCAAAGACATGGAAAATGTCGGATACGTTTCTCAGTTGCCCTTCTGGCAACATAATAGACCATGGGCACGTTGCACGAGTCCGACAAATAGCCCAGTGCATCCAGGTACAAGAATTCCTCAGGTGGTATCAATACATTCTTCAGTGCTCTCTCGAAGTACTGAGGATTAGGATAAACAACTTCCGAAATTAAGTCATTTGCCACAAAGGCTGACTGAGCGAAATGGTTCCTAGTTAGATCTAAAATAACATTATCGATTCTTGACACTCCTTTACCATTCAGGAGTTTCTTATTCGATATATAATGACTGTAATCAGAATGTTCACTCCTATACATGTTCAAACACGCTTTTAAGCTCAATAGAACAATTAGAAGAAGTGTGTCCAAATATTTGACATCGGTGACATTGCAAAACCTCACTTCGTCTAAAATTTTCGAAGGCCACGACTTAGCCACCGACGTACCTAATGTTTTTTAAATTCTCTACCCTGCTATCTGGAGATATCTGCACAACTAATAGTGGCAACACAATATTTTCAAGGTTTAAGCGCGTACCTGAACGCTTTTAAAGATTTTATATCTTCCGATTAACTTTAGTGTTAATTTTTTTTTTCTGTATACGTATAAAATGCTGTCTTTGCCTTTTTTAATATGTCCTTAACTCTGTCTAAGCTTTTATTGGCTTTTACATTTAGTACTGTCTTATTGTTGTTAATGTTCTTTAGCGTAAATTGTCCATTTCGGATTTTTCCATTAATATTAAAATTATTTATTTACTATACTCTTGGATGGTGTTAATTGGTGGTGGTCTATTTATTTTATTTACTCTATTTTTTGCGTTTTCAATTTTTTTTTGCTCCACTTTGTTTGGTTTACTGTTGATTTTATAAACATTATGTTGCTTTTTTCTCCAATTTTGAACTAATGTTTTTTGCTGGGGGAAATTCATTATGTGGTGTTTCGTCATCATCAACACTGTCGCTAAGGATAACAAATCTATTATAGCATTCTGAACATTTTGTTGTTTTATCTAGTTCACTTATGTTTTTTGTTTGTGTGTTTTTTTTTCTCTTTCTTTGCGGTGATTTTACTGCATTTTGTTTTTTAATTTCTACTCGTAAGCCTTCTAATTATTTTTGTAACTCGCAAATCACTTGCATGGCATTATCATATTGCAGCTTGTTAAGCAATGCCAGAGATTGTTGGTGAAACTCCTCCCTCCAGGGGATCCGGCGATGTCATTTTGTTGCATTTTTTTTGTGGTAATCACCTGTATATAGTGTAACTATTTGAACTTTTAAGTGTTCACTTTCTTCTTCACTTTTCACTTATTTCTGCTTTATATTTTTATTATATGTCTAATTTTAATATTTATAATTTTTGTACACTCGATAAGTTGCGAAAGTTTCTAATTACGTCCGATCACAACGGCAGACCAACCTTGACTTTCTTTGGTGCACTTTCTCCCGGAGAAACCCACTGTCTTGATTGTTACTTTACTTGGTCTCTGTCTTGGTTTGTGATAGATCCATGTTTCGTGTACGGTTACGAATCGGCGCAAAAACTCATTCGGATTGCGGCTGAACATCGCCAAAAAATTCTTAATCAGGCAAGGGGAAACAAAATGTTAATACCAGCCACGTTTACCAAGCTATTTTTATAAAAATTTTGATGCATATTTTTGGCAGATGGGGGGAAGGTTTTTAGCCATGACATTTGACAGAATATGGAATCAAGCTCTTTTGTCGAAAATGAATGCCGATGGAGTTGATAAGGCCCTGCTTGATTGAACTAGTAACTACCTCTACCGGACCGTTCAATCCACGTCGTATTCGACGGCTCTAAATCCAATGTTCACCGCATAAACGCCGGTGTTCCCCAAGGATCTGTTTTGTGTCTGACACTTTCTGATTTATATTATTGACTAGCAGAAAAGAGAAAGAACACACAATAGAGTTGAATTTAACGCCGCTTCCATAACTCAATGCTGTCTTCTGTTGTCTAAGCGTAATTTAAACCACCAGCATTTATTAATGAATGGATCTTGAATCAAAGAAACTGAAAAAAATTGCAATACTTGGTATGTGCATCAACCACAAGCTTCATTTGAACGACCACATATTGACCATCGCTAAGAATGCTGCGAAATGTTAAGATTTCCTAAAACGGTGCACGATGTCTGGCTGAACATATATTCGCCCTTAACTTGAATACAACTGTATTGTCTGGGCAGGTGCCCCAAGACAACATTATATCTAAAACTTATTGGTGGCGCAAATATAGCAGGAGTTCATGTGTCCGGGTAGCGAAGCGCCTGGGCTGTTCCCATAAGCTAATCTATTTAAATAAAAAACAACCCACAAAAATTAAAATTTTTCATGTAAATTCTCTAATAACCACAAGTATACTGAATTCCACTATAAATGCTGAAATATAAAAACGCATACGAAGCAGTGAAACCCAACCACAAAACAACCCCAATCGTAAAGCAAGCAGCGCAGCCCACAGCGCACAACGCACACAGAACACAGTCATTATAGTATGAAATGATCTGATGCCGGGGAAAAAATTTGTATTGTCACCGAAAATATCGATGTGTGCAAAATTTTAATAAAATCGGGCTTTGGGAAGTGGGTTAAAAATTGATCACAAGATCTGACCAGCCAGTCCGCCAGCCACGGGCACGCGAAGTTAATATGGAGAATTTAAAAAATGAAATTTTGTTTGGTTATAGAAACTCACATTTACTTACCAATTTTTATTTTCAATTTTCAATGTATATTATTAGCAGATAGAGAAAGGTTATAGGCTATAGTCCACCCCCTTTTCCCTCCCAGGCGTTGGGAAACGTATAATGTTAATATCAGCCACCTTTACAGATTTATTTTTTTATAATATTTGAAATATATATTATTGGTGGGGGAAGGTTATATCCTATAGTACTTCCCCCCCACCCCCACCATTCGGTGTAAGTAACAGGAAGGCGGGGGTTTATATGTACGGGATCAGCAAATATTATATAAAAACGAAAGGAGTGTGAATGTGTGATCGCGATTAATTTGAAGAATGTTCATTTGATATAGCTACTTTGGGTAGCGGTTTTATATTATTATAATGCACAGGTTTTAGTCATATTTAGGAAGCTATATTCTGAAAGTAAGAATTCTGCGTATCGAGCAATGAAAAATTTCATAGAACGCGGAAACACAAAGAATAATAAGGGTTCAGAAGGTATTTAAAAAGAGGTCAACGGCGATAGAAAGCAGCCAAGAAGAATCTTGTCCATGAACACTAAATTGAGCGAGGATCGCACTCCGCATTTTTTCGCATTTTTGCAAACCGCACTGATTATCTAGATTCTAAATACATAGGATGTTGTACAGGTGATATACAATTACCTTATACTGCTGTATTCAAATGTACGGTTAAGTTTATGTATGAAGTAATCAAAATGTAAAGCCACCTATGTTGTTTTATGGGTACACTATTCTAGTGCGTAAGTCCTCGGTTTAGAACTTTCAACTTCACACACCGCCACACTTTATTTCCTTTTTAAATTCTCTATATTAACTTCACTTGCCCGTGGGTCGTCGGTCGGTCGTCGGTCGTCTGTCGTGGATTCTTGCGATCAATTTTTAACCCACTTCCCGATTTTATTGAAATTTTGCACACATGTGTATTTCCGGAGACAACACTTTCTATTAAATTTTGAGGCCCCTCGGGCTGCGGGGTCGGGGGGCTCCCAAACAAAAATTTTAAAAAATTTACCCGATTTTCTTCAAATTTTACACACATGTGTATACCCAATAAACAATACTTTTTCGATGGTAGTGATCGGGTCCCGGGTTCGGCCGCAAGGCCCTTATACATTTTTTAAATATCTGCACTGGCATCAGATATTCGTCGCCCTTTATGGACTGTGTGCGGTGTGTGCTGCGCAGTCGTCTGCGCTGCATGGTTTTGGTGGTGGAGAGAGAGAGAGAAATCTTAGCTCACGCACAAATGAACCCAGCAAATGAAACGAGACATAAATGTTTTATGCTTAATTCAACTTACATTTTTTATTTACTGAATTGTATTTTTATTGATGTCGTTTTTTTTGTTGTCAATATCAACTTACAGATAGAACAACAAGTTTTCACAATATTCTGTCATTTCGCGTTTTCATAAATTAGTTCAGAGCAGTCAAAGAGTTCTCAAGATAACTGCTCGTGTTTCTCATTTGCTCAGAGTATGAGCGTGCTCTACGTGCTCAGAATAAAATGATCTGAGCATTTTCAATTTTAACATCTGATGTCAAATGTCTGTTTCGATGATTTTCTCCTACAATAAAAATAAAATGGCCCAGGATCGAGGGGCTCCCATATCAATTTCTGCGATTAGAGAATTTAGATGAAAAATTTTAATTTTTATGGGTTGTTTTTTTTTTAAATTATCTATGTTAACTTCGCGTGCCCGTGGCTGGCGGACTGGCTGGCTGGTCAGATCTTGTGATCAATTTTTTACCCACTTCCCAAAGCCCGATTTTATTTTGCACATATGTATATTTCCGGTGACAATACTTTCTATTTAAATTTGAAAGTGATCGGGCCGCGGGGTCGGGGGTCTCCCATACACATTTTTTTCCCGGCATCAGATCATTTCATACTAGAATGACTGTGTGCGTTGTGCGTTGTGTGCTGTGGGCAGCAATGCTTGCTTTACGATTGGGGTTGTTTTCTTGTTGGGTGACAGTGCTTTGTATGTTTTTTTGTATTTCAGCATTTATAGTGGAATTCAGTATACTTTTGGTTATTAGAGAATTTACATGAAAAATTTTTGTTTGTGCGTCTGTCAAAAAATGTGAAATCCAACGTACACATAGCTTCCGCACCTTTAAATGTTCATGTAAGATCGTATATTCGCTGGTGTTACTAATGCCTAGGTATGCCTCGATTTCCCGATAAGTAACATGACGATCCTCTTCAATCAGTTTTCTCACAGCATCGATGTTTTCTGGCACAACCGCTGTTTTTTGACGACCTTTACGTCATTGAGATTTGCATCGAAAAACACTAGTATTACCATTTTCTAAAATATTTATGGCACCCCCTCTTACTTTTGGAGAAACTCGAAAAAATGTCCAATTAAACTGCCACTTCCGGTTGGCCGATTACCGCTAAAATCAACTCTCCCAATTTATGTAAAAGGCTTAAATGTGAATTTTCATCCCCATCAATTCAACCGTCTGGGTTGTAGAGTGGACAGGCAGACAGACCCACAGACAGACAGACAGATTTTTTTTTTTCTGACTCAGGAGATACGGAAATGGGTAAATCTGCAAAAATTCCGAGTTCGAAAATTTTTATGATTTTTATACTTCCTTTTCTATGTAAAAGAAAGTAAAAGCACTCCGAACTTTTAGCGGCGAATTCTTAGCCAAGTATGTTAGGAAGGACGATTCCAAAGACTCTAAACGGATGCCATGTTGATATCGTGAAATTGATCAAGCTTGGTAGGCTACGGAGGCCTACCGCACATGAGCGCAGTAAATCCTGTTCAGAGTCATTTACGGTGAGATTTTTAGAACACTACAGACATGTAGGCCAAATAGCGCGGGCCAGGACGCCCAGAATTTAGGAAATCCAAGCAGGCTGAAATCGGCTCAAATTCAGGACCCGTCCAAGAGCTAAATATGATGTTACCAATGATACCTATTAATAGAAAGGAAATCGTAATATGTAGAATATTATCCTTGAGTTTGATGGGCCGTTTCGAAAAGCTAAAGGTAAAAATTTCGCCAAGATATGTATAATTTTGATTTTATATTTTAGTATTGTTTAAAAAATATATACATGTAAATACAAATATTTTATGCAATATTTGCGAGAATTTTAAATTTTACTGGTGCGAAAAATAACTCACCGGGTGGCTTGTCTTTTAGAACTCCCATCATCAATATCCGGGTCAGGAGAAGGCTGAGGTGACCTTTGTGTTAACGAAGTCATAGTAATATGCAAAATTATTTGACAACCACGTTAGAAAATGTTGTCAAAAATAGGTGTATAGCTGTAGGCAGATATTTTTTTCACTTTTAATAATAATTACGTATATATTAAAGATTTATAATATAAATTAAGGGTTTTTTTAAATGTAAATGTAAATGCTTGTACATTATACAAATTCAATAATAAAGTAATTACAGATTTTTTAACATCCTTTGTAAAAATATTTTATTCGTTATTATAATTAAGATTTTTTGCACATTTATTTTTAGCCTATACATATCTATATTAAAAATGGCGGTCGGCCGTTAGCACTAATATGGTATTGTATTTTGCCGATTTCCACGTGCCGTATCTATTGGCTTTGACATTCTAGCCGGGCAATACTCGAATTAAGGTGTGTTGAGATATTCGCTAGGATAAAAATCTCACTCAGCTTATAAATACGCCTACAAGAATTCCCAACATTGCAATCTACCAACACTCTGGACTTGTTCCTTACCTCATCCTAAATGTAAATGTAAACGCCGATCGATTGTACTACGCTATTACACGCTCCTTCCCTTCTTGGATCTGCGATAATACCGCTTCTATACCCCTAGTGATTGTGTCAGTTTCAAGAATAAAAAGTTCTCCTGCTCTTGGATGTGCAAAAATTGGGGAACTGCATAGCTTCCTCATCAGCACGTCAAATGATTTTTGCTGCTCGTTTGTCCATTTAAATATCTGATATTTTTTTTCAGTGAGGCGATGCAGGTTCCGAGCAACATTTGCGGATACAATTTGACCCAAATAATTCACTTTATTTTGGAAAAGGCTACATTTCGGCGGAGCTTTAGTCCTGCAGCTTCAATGGTTTCTAGAACTTGCCGAAGAGTATTCACGTCTTCACTGAATGAAGATCAGGTTTCTGATAAAGTATCCAAAGTGTAATCAATACTGCTAGCTGAAGCACTCCAGCTGGAAGATGTTGACAAGGAACGAATGGTTCGCTTTATTTCCAAATGCAGTGCGATATCCTTTGCTTTTGTACGTTGCCGGTTTGCGATGCGGTTTACTCCCTGAGTCTTACCAATGACTGCTCCTTCCTTTAATACCGCAAGTGATGGGGTAACATTCATTATTCGCAGTGGTATCTTTGGCTGAAGTGCAACTAATGTTATTCTGCATAACAATTCGTTCTTTTTCATGTTGGTTGGCTCTATAATGCTTTTCTACTGCCCCCAAGATCACCGTTTATTTTCCCATAAATTTTTACCTCGCACTTTGTGGTATAACTACTATTTCTTCAGGGATGACTCGTAATCCATCCTTCTCGTTGTAGTTCATTTGAAGAAGTACCTCTACATTGCGCCATTTTAAGATGTAGTTCATCAGATCAAGGGACATCGCGTGCTCTGTCATGAAATCGAGCCCCTGTATGCATTCCGTGATGTTTGCCTACACTACAGGAACAATATCTTTTAATTTCTACAGCATAACCTGTAGCTGTTCTCAAAATGTAACGATATACTTTTCCACTTGATCTTAAGACACCATTTTGGGATTCAGAACTGATCCAGAAGCTCATGTATCCAAGGTAAATGTTGCTGTCTTTTTTAATTGAGGCAACATTCTCCCCTCTTCACCAATTTTCGCCACGCAAAGCCGGTGTAACTTAATTTTCCTGATCTCCAGCGGGCTGCTTCACCTCATTCATCTGTGGTGCACCTATCTGTCATAAACTTTCATACGGCTAAATGATTTAAGAATTTTTTCATAGAACGTACGCTCACTGTATAGAGCTCGATCTGCACAGCAGCTAGCCAATTATAATAATAATATTCGGTGGGACATACCATTGCGGTCCAAGGCCTAGCTTTTCGCGACCATTTTTGTTGCGCATGTATATTTTAAGACACAAAATGGAAGGGACCTACAATTTAAGGCCGGATCCGAACGGTTAATTGAGAAGCTTTCCGTGACAAGTTATTACTCTCGAAACGTTTGTCACCCATTCGCGAGAGGTTGGAAACCATGAAAAATAATTTTGTTGTTACTAGAATTCGAACGACGAACCTCCTATTCCTGCGCATTTCCACTAAGCCACGGCGCCCACTGCAGCTAGCCGATACCCTGTCCAAATATAATGCTGACATAACAGCAATTAAGGAGATGCGGTGGACGGGTATTGTGGTCTTACAAAAATTAGAATATGACATATAGTACAGCTGTCATGCAAAACATTATGTGCTTGGGGTGGGATTTCTAGTCAGCAAAAGAATGAAATCCACCGTTATCGGCTTTAAACAGTAAATAAACGGCTATTCACCCTTCGCGTACGGGGCAGATTTAAAAACGTAAGCCTCATAAACGTCCACGCACCTACAGAGGATTCCTCAGATGATGAAAAGAAGAATTCCTTGAATCAGTCGAACGGGAACTCCGTATGATGGAAAAATCATTTTGAAGGATATGAATGCAAAAATAGGTAGGGAGCCAGTATTCAGGCAGTACATTGCCGCCCATAGCTTACACAATGACAATGGATAACGAGTCATAGAGATGGCAGCAATAATTTAGTCAATGCGAGTACAAAGTTTGCGCGTAAAAATATCCACAAAACCACTTGGGTATCTCCTGATGGATCACTCGCAACCAGATAAACCACGTGTTGATAGACCGCCGCCACAACACAAACCTGATCACGGTACGAACGTATCGAGGTGCCAACGTCGACTATGACCACTATCTTGTTGGTATGGTGCTCCAAGCGCGGATTGCATCACGAAAGACCGCATCCGCGAATCAGGTTCGAGGCAAAACGGCTCCCCTTCGCAACAAAGAGACCAAAAACAAGTCCGGTCAAGCGATAGGACTCGCAATAAATGCAGGGAGAGTAAGTCCTGGGACTGAGATGTCGGGCGTAGAAGAGAAATGGTCACGCCTTAAGAATACTGTCATTATTACTGCAGACACCATCTAGGCAGTAGTCATAGAGATCGGAACGACTGGTTCGATGACGAATGAAAGCTAGCGACTGAACGTACAAATGTTGCGTACCAAGAAATGTAACAATTTCATAGAACGCGGGCACGCGAAGATAAATATAAAGAGCTCAGAAGATATAATAAAACAGTTCACCGGAGAAAGAAAGCAGCCTGGGAAAATAATCCCGACCGTGAACTAGAACTCCGCCAATGTATTATCGCCTTTAGGCTCGTCAGACCATTGTGTAGTATCAGCTAATTTCTCGTTAATAAACCACGTAGTTAGAGAAAAAACTTCCAAAAAAACAGTATGGCAATACGAGAAAGCCAATTGGGACGGCCTTAACAACTTCTTTGGTAGATTTAACTGGTCGCTATTGTTTCGTGATAGCAACATGGATGCCGCCGCTGATGCAATCACAAACATCATTCTTATTGGTATGAGAAAGTTTATCCCTTTCAGGAATAAGTCTATTAAACCAAAGGAAGATGGATGGTATGACTCGAGCTGTAAAGAGGCTCGGATTAGGGAGGAGTGAAATTCGCCTACGACCAAAAGTTGAGACAAAAAATACTACAATGTCCCGAAGGTAGTAAAAATTTCTGGTCATTCGTAATAAAAATCAAAAATACTGCCTCGTCGTCGATTCCAACGCTCATTTATAACGACATTCCAGTTGTCAGCTCTATAGACAAGGCCAATCTGTTTGCTGCGCATACCACACTTTGCTCCACACTTCCAGATTGTGCATTGCTGTCTCCTGCACCTGAGAGTATTGAACACTATATGGGACAGATATATATTCGTATTCGTGCAGTTGCTTAAACGATCTCAACACTCAGAAATCTGCTGGGCCAGATGGTATTTCCCCATTATTTCTGAAGAGGTGTTCTTCCAAGCTGGCATTACTATTGCGTAAGCTTTTCCATCTATCCTATTCTTCTTGACTCTTCCTGAGAAGTTGGAAAACAGCCTTTGTTCAGCCCATACCCAAAAAAGGTGAGCCGTAGTCTCCTTCTTTGTACCGACCTATAGCACTTACATCCATTCTTTCCAAGGTCATGGAAACGCTGATCAATTTTAAGCTCAAGAAATATCTTGAAACCAACGAAATCCTTAGTAACCAACAGTATGGATTTCTTGGGCAACGTTCTACTGGTGATTTGATGGTATATCTCACCGAACAATGGAACCGGTCTTTGCATCAATATGGAGAAAGCAAACTGTTGCACTCGATATTTCTAAGGCATTTGACAGAGTTTGGAATCAAGCTCTTTTGTCCAAAATGCGTGCTCATGGAGTTGATGATAAGCTGCTTCACTGGATTAGAAGCTATCTTTTGGACCGCTCAATTCAAGTTGTATGGGATGGTTTCAAGTCTAAAGTTCATTACTTAAATGCTGGCGTTCCCCAGGGCTCGGTTTTGTCCCCGACACTTCCTCATTTTTATTAATGATCTCTTATCTGTGAATTCTAATCCAATTCACTATTTCGCTGACGATAGCACTCTCAGCTTCTCATAAAAGTTTGAGGAACGATCCTCCACTTTTCATGTGGAACTAAAACAACTACGTATGTTAAGCACGTTAAATTCTGACCTACACAGCATAATAAAATGGGGAGAAAACAATCGAGTAGAATTTAACGCTTCCAAAACCCAATGCTATCTCCTGTCGTCTAAGCGAATCCTAAATCCCATACCATTATCCATGAAAGAAAAGAGCTCCGTCCTGATCTCAGTTGTGCCAGGGTTGACCTGGCTTGTCTGGGGAGGTTTTCCTCGCTTTGATGTATAGGGGGAGGGCGACCTCCCAACACGATGTTAATTTGGCGATAATCTAGTGCGGCTCTGACTGACGCTTGGTGAATTGCATTTAGGGCTGCTTTATAGTCTGCTGGATCTAGAGGTGTATGTGAATTGGTTTGTCTCTTCGCGGAACATACGAATATCTGATCGGATATGCCTGGGTGGTGTGTTGAGGTTGAGCAGGTCACGGTTCGGGTGATCGGGTTTGTGACATGCCAGTAGGAATTGTTTGGCGAGAAACTCCTTTTGCTCTTTCACTTTAAGCATTTGGGTTTCTTGATGGAGATGGTCCTCATGTGACATGCGGTAGCAGCCAGTGATGATGCGAAGAGCAGCATTCTGACAGGATTGAAGCTTCTGACATTGTGTGTGGCAGAGGCGAGGTGTCCAAAAGGGTGCCGCATAGTTTAGTACCGATCTGCCAATCGCTTGATATGTGGTACGAAGGGTTTTTTGTCCTTACCCCATGTACTGCCCGCCAGGGATTTGAGGACTTTATTTCTGGACATGACTCGTTTGTTAATGTTTCCCGAGTTAGTCGAAAATGTCAGCAGATTGTCGAATGTGACCCCCAAAATCTTTGGATGTTTGATTGTAGGGATTGTCCTGCCGTGATGTCGAGCTGTAGGTTGACTTCTTTGGTCCAGGTGGTGA
Source organism: Nephrocerus scutellatus (assembly GCA_947095585.1). Classification (NCBI taxonomy): domain Eukaryota; kingdom Metazoa; phylum Arthropoda; class Insecta; order Diptera; family Pipunculidae; genus Nephrocerus; species Nephrocerus scutellatus. The sequence goes on along the minus strand of OX352762.1, from coordinate 58,307,361 downwards.
AAAGTGTAGCGGACGATTTTTCTGGAGACAGGATTAGATTTCGACTGGTAAAAAAGTCTTCTAGTGTATCGAGGTAGGCGTTGATGTTTCTGCAAATGGCGGGGATGTCCTTGCCTGAGGCAAGAATAGTGCAGTCGTCGGCGTACGATATCAGTTTGACTCCGGTAGGTGATGCAGGGAGTTTTGCCATGTAGTGGTTGAACAGTGTCGGTGAGAGGATCGCTCCTTGGGGTACACCTTGCTTGACTCTCCTGTAGAGCGATTTTTTGTTGCGAAATTCGACGTAGGATTTCCTAACATTAAGGTAGTTGGTAAGCCAACGTTTCGTGGTGTTGGAAAGCTGTGACTCGAGGATGTCTTGTAGTAAGATGCCTAGGTCAACGGTGTCGAATGCCTTAGATAGGTCCAGTGCAACAAGGACAGTGCGGTCACAGGGACGCTGTTGGTTAAGTCCTTGCGATGTGAGTGTTGTGATCTCCGAAAGGGCTGTGGTTGTGCTGCGCTGCTTGCGAAAGCCGTGTCGGTGAATAGCTAACTGGAGTTTGGAATGAAGCTGAGGAAGTAGTATAGCATCTAGTATTTTCGCTGTTGGAGATAGGAGAGAAATTGGACGATACGATGATCCTTGAGCTGCCTGTTTACCGTGCTTGAGTAGGGGAATAATTCTGCCCGTTTTCCAAGGGTCAGGGATGTCCAATGTTACAAGTGAGAGGTTAAAGATTTGAGTGACGTAAGTGATACCTGTTGAGTCAAGATGTTTGAGCATAATCGTTGAGATTCCATCCGGTCTAATGGCTTTGGAAGGTTTAACACTGCAGATGGCTAATTCAACTTCGGAGGGAAGTAGAATATGTGAGGTGGTGTCGTGGTCAAGGCTGTGCAACTTCCTGAGAGTAGTACGCTTGCTCTTGTTACAGTGCGTTGGGTGCTCTATCAACTGGCGGCAGAACATTGCGGAACTTTTCCTGGGACAGTCTTGTTGTGTGTTGTTGAATGTGAGGGCTGTTAGGTCTCTACGTCTGGTGGTGTTGGAGAGGTCCTTGATAGTGGACCAGAGTTCCTTTGACCCCCGTCACAAGATTGAAGGTACTCCAGCCATTTAAATCGCCTGTGTTGGTTGACTAGGCGATCAATCTCGTGATTTAGTAGATCGATTCTGGTACTCGCGGGGTTGATGCTGCGAATATGATCACGTTCGTTAGCGAGCTGGACTGCTTCTGCTGGGAAGTTAGGCCTAATTGTAGGTATTCTGCCGGCTGGAATGAAACGTGCAGCTGCTCTAATGACTATCCGGCGGAAGATCCGGAAGATCCTTTCACCTGAAATTGCGTTGGTGGGGGGTGGTAACTGTCCCAATTGTCTGTCTACAAACCTGGTGAAACTTGGCCAGTCCGCCTTATTCCGCTTAATTGACAAACGTGCGTTTTTTCGCTGACACAAAGTTATCGGCTTTAACCACTGTGATGATGATCGGAATATGGTCTGAGTTTAACGCTATGTCTGTTCTACAGGATGTACAAGCTAAGAAAGTGTCGCTCACTATGCTGATGTCTGGGGAGCTGGAACAGGTGGCGCAGATCCTGGTGGGTGAGTTTTCAATTATGGTACCAAAGTTTGAATCATCGATTTGCTCGGCAATATGCGTGCCGCGAAGATCGTTCTCTAGATTAGAGTGCCAGCAATCATGGTGGGCGTTGAAATCCCCGACAATCAGGCGGTTACCATCTGTTAGTAGATGTTCTAGAGAAGGAAGGTAGCCGGATGTGCAGCATGTTGTTGGTGGAATATAGACATTTGTTATTTCGATTAGGGTGTCGTTGGACTTGACTGCAATAGTTTGTGTTTCTAGGTATGGTGGGTGCAGGTGTTGGCATGAGTCTGTAGTTGACCGAGTTGTGCACGATGAACGCAAAACCTCCTCCACCTCCACTGTTTCTGTCCTTGCGTATGATATTATAGTTGGTGCTTCTGGATAGCAAGCAGGAGGGAGTGAGCTTAGTTTCTTGTATGGCAGCAATTAAGATCCCATGGTGCTCCATATAGTTAGTGATTTCTGTTACTTTCCCTCGTAAGCCGTTGCAATTCAGATGCATCACAGCAAAAGGTATGTGGTGTTCCTGTGTGGTATGTTGGTATTTTGCAGGTGGAGGTGATTCCGTGGATGTTGGTGTAGTGTTGATGAGCGAGTTGACGTTGTCTGTCGGATTATGACTGGTTATGGGGGATGTTGTGGGTGGAGTGTGAAGTTGTGGGGTTGTCTGTACTGTTTGGTAAGAGCAGCATGGGGCCAAGAAGTTGGCGGTCCATTGATGACAGTTATTAAGTCCAGAGCATGTTCTAAGATGACACCAGTTCTCACAGCCATTGCATTTGACGGAAGAGACATTGCCGTGTACGCGGCTTTGGCATACTGAGCAGTGCCAGGTAGTGGCGTTGTTTTCTTGTCTCTGAACTCGTGCCCTGCAGCATTCCGCAATGAAACTCCGATTCCAGTCTCTGATGTCGGCTAGACCTGAGCTTCACCTGAAATGGCACCCGTGTCCACAGTTGTTGCACAGAACTGAGGAGATGTTTTTATTTATCCTTGTGTTGCATACGGAGCATGTCTAGATCCGAGGACCGGGTTCGGCTCGATGCCGGCTAGTAGAAGTAGTATGCGGAGCAAGGATGCCGGCGTGGCTACTATATACAAGGCTTTTATTCGCCCTAAACTTGAGTTCAATTGTCATATCTGGTCTGGTGCGCCTAAAACTTCTTTGCATCAGCTAGATAGAATTCAAAACCGCGCGATAAAACTTATCGGTGACGCAAAGATAGCGAAATCAATAGATTCGCTTGAACACCGTAGGAAAGTTTCCTGATTGTCACTGTTCTATCGCTTCTTCTACCAGCGGTGCTCCTTGAATTCAACCGCAATACTCGTGGCGCTCTAAATGCTCATCAGTTTACCTTCAAGCCCATCTTTAATTTCCTAACGCCCAAGCTGTGCTAAGCATTATAAGGGTGCAAACCCCTTTAGCGTGTGTACATTATAAAATAAAATAAAAACAGTTAAATTCAGGGATTCGTTCTTCAGCCGCACAACATGCTCTGCCAAGCTCTGTCTTCCCACATCACTATGATCCACAGGCATTCAAAACACAAGCTCATAGACATCTCCTCTTTTCTCCTCCTTTTCCTTAACGCCCACTCTGTGCCAAGCATATAGCCGAAATTATAAGGGTGCGGACCCCTTGAATCGTGCGCGAATTAAAGAAAAAAAAAAGAGAGGGAGTACTTACCCAGGCACGGAAGTTTTACCAGAGTTCATGGTATGACGCAATATACACCGCGTTGCTCATACTGCAAAGACAAGTAATTTGATCGGCATCTTAGAGCAATGGGAAGAGCATTTTCCGGAGTTGCTAAATGGTCAGCTAACTAAGGAATTGAAGGCTCCACGAATGACCGAAGACCACACTATGCTGCAGCCACCAAGCATAGACGAAGTCTACTTGTCTGAGCAATAAATCGGCTAAAAAATAATAAGGCCCCGGGGTCAGATAGTATCCCAACTGATCTGATTAAAACATGGGGTCCTGCAATTCATGAGATAATAGTGCAAGTATGGGAAGATTGGCGAAGAGGCATCCTGTGTCCCATACACAAGAAAGAAGATATCAGAACATACAGCAATTATCGTGGTATAACGTTGTTGAGTACCGCGTATAAGATTTTCTCCTCTATCCATCAAGACAAGATAGCGGCGTACGCTAAGGTCATCATTAGTTCATACAGTGTGGCTTCATCTCAGGCAAATCAACAACTGATCAATCAAGCCCATTAACATCTATAATGAGCTACGACAAGGGTATGGAACGGCCTGCGTCCTCTTCAACCTGAAGCAGCAGCCGATAACAGCATGGAGCCAGATATACGCGCACGGTTGCTTAGAGTCTGCTATAGTCCGTCAAGACTCTTAAAATCCAGGAATTTAACCATTACATCCAAGCTGCTGGTGCCAGATCGCTAAATAAGGACGCCATCGTCTCAAATTCGGGACCGGTGGATATTTTTTTGGCTGAACTATAGCATAGCGGTCAAGGGAGCAGCAGCAAAACCAATCAGACCCCACAAGATTTCAAATTCATTGAATGGGTGCTTCTTGTGGGGAAAGCAATCCCCTTGGCCACTACTGCAGATTCGATGTTTTTGGGATCATTGCGTGTGGCATCTGAAGCACTTATCAACCAAATAAAAATTTTGATTTTAAGCAGCTGCCTCAAATATAAAAATTGGACAAATATGTGTTTTACCGAATTTTAAGGAATTTTGAATTCCCCCCCCTAAACAACCACCCCCCGGGGATGTGGTCGATGTTTCTCGGAAATTTCCCCTTAACGAGAGAAGGGGTGTTAAAAGTTTTAAACCGTTTTTTTAAAATGAATTTTTCTTTTTGGTTTGATGGATGTTAGGGGGTTAATTGGTATAAAATGAAAGGTAATAAAAATACCTTTCGTCCTATAAAATATTTGGTCCAATCCAACCCCCCTCGACAGAGTTAGAGCCATAAAATGACTTTCATATTAAATTTAATCAGGGGGCGTGTTCAAAAGTGGGCGGGCCCAAATATTGGTATCAAATGAAAGGTGATAATTACTTCTACACGGCCGTACTTTTTTTTATGGGCGGACGCCAACTAAAACGGAAGTTTGATCAAGTTGTACCTGGTTTGTTTTTCATATCATTGAGTGAAATATCATATGATTCAGTTATTCCCATATAAGAACAGGTATATGTAACAATTAATTGGTATTATATGAAAGGCAATAAAAATACATTCCTTCCTATAAAAAATTTGGTCCAATCCAAACTCCCTCGACAGAGTAAGAGCCATAAAATGACTTTCATATTAAAGTTCATCTGGGGGCGTGTTCATAAGTGGGCGGGCCAAAATATTGGTATCAAATGAAAGGTGATAATTACTTCTACACGGCCGTACTTTTTTATGGGCGTCCGCCACCTAAAACGGAAGTTTTATCAAGTTGTACCTGGTTCATGTGGTTTTTCATATATTTGAGTGAAATATCACATGATTGAGTTTTTCCCATACAAAAACATGTTATAAAGCAAAGTGCATTGTAGGTTTTACTTGGTTACGACTTTCAGATACTGAAAGCCCTTATTGAGAAGACCACAAAAAAAGCAATTTTGTTTGAAAGAGACGCCTCCTTTAGGAGAGTCTTCCAAATTTTTGAGTTATTTTTTGTAAAATACATTATTTGGTTTGATGGATATTAGGGGATTAATTGATATCAAATAAAAGGTAAGTAGAATACATTTCATCGTAAAAAATATCGGTTTAATCAACCCGCATCGACAGAGTTATAGACAAAAAATTATTTTCACATTAAAGTTCACCAGGGGGCTTATTTAAAAGTGAGTGGGCCTTAATATTGTTAGAAAATGAAAGGTAAAAATTACTTCTGCACAGCCATACCATTTGCAAATAGTATGACTGTGTAAAACTCCTATCTAAATATAAATTAATTGAGCACACGTTACTTTACAGTGTGTCCATAACGTTCAAAAACGCCTTTTAAAAGGAAAAACTCATATCGGTATATAAACAAAAAAAAGCGAGGGAATCATATCATCTCTTGTTGTAGTTTTATTAAATAAAAATTGGGTCACGCCCATAATGCAGTTATGTAGAAAAAATTTCACCTTTCATTTGATACCAATATTTAGGCCCGCCCTCTTTTGCACACGCCCCTGCTAAACTTTAATGTGAAAGACATTTTTTTCTCTAACTCTGACGAGGAGGGTTGGATTGGACCCAATTTCCTATAAGACGGAAGGTATTTTTATTGCCTTTTAGTTGATACCAATTAACGCCCTAACATACATCAAACCAATTAGAAAAATTCAATTTTCCAAAAATAACTCAAAAATTTGGAAACCCCACTCAACTAAAGGGGGCATCTCTTCCAAACAAGATTGCGGTTTTTAAGGTCTGCTCAATAAGGGCTTTCAGTGTCCGAAAGCCGTAACCAAGTAAAACCTATAATGCACTTTGCTATATAACACATGTTTTTGTATGGGAAAAACTCAATCATATGATATTTCACTCAAATATATGAAAAACCACATGAACCAGGTATAACTTGATCAAACTTCCGCTTTAGCTGGCGTACGCCCATAAAAAAATACGGCCGTGTAGAAGTAATTATCACCTTTCATTTCATTCCAATATTTGGGCCCGCCCATTTTAAACACGCCCCCTGATGAACTTTAAGGTGAAAGTAATTTTTTGAGTCCAACTCTATCGAGGGGGGTTGGATTGGACCAAATTTTTTATAGGAAGGAAGGTATTTTTATTGCCTTTTATATGATACCAATTAACTCCCTAACATCCATCAAACCACTTAGAAAAATGAATTTTTCAAAAAAGTGCTCAAAAAATTAAACCCCCTCTCTGCTTGGAGGGAATTTCCGAGAAACAAGATTTCTGCTTTTGAAGTCAGTTCAATAAGGGCTTTCAGATGGGCAGAGTCCGAAAGCCGTAACTTTATATTCGGTAAAACGCACTTTAGCCAAAAATTGTTTATTTTTGTAAGATATAGGACAATAAACGATTCTAAAAACCGCAAACGTTCTCAACTACAATATTTATAAAACATCTATATACTTATCAAAAATTAAGCCTGTTATCAATGGTTGTGTTGCCGTCAGCTTCTTCGTTATATATCTCACACCAAGTGGCAATTTATATATATATATATGTTATTTTATATATTAATGAATATATATATAGAAAGCGTTTGTGTATAAAGATTTGTATTTCAAAATTATATATTTCTTTACGATTTTAAAATATTACAATGCACTACAAATTAAAGAAATATGCTTTATTTTTTTACGAAAAGAAATTTTGTAGTCACCTAAATTCTGAACTTATTTCCTGCGCTTAAAACGATTGTCCTTTATTAAAATAAACTAATTACAACTACAATCGGTTCTAAGGTTTTGATTTGCTAATTTCACTTGCAAAACTAGTTGAGTTGTATCCATCACACCCATATGTAAACCAAACTAATGGGGTTCATACACTAGACATGCATGCATGCGCAATGTTAAAAATAAATATAATGTTTTGCTTCTATTGCATTTTCATAGCAATAGTTTTAAAGAAAACATGTACATGAAGAAGCACCTTTTATTGGGCTAGACTATACCTCTTTTTGTCTGTATTTTCGACTACTTTGAGGTTCTTTTAACCACCTTCCGCACGACCTAGAGAGCTGAAATTTTGTGAGTGAAAACTCCAAAATAGCATTTTTAATATTAATGATGCATGTCGCGTGTAGTAGCGCGTGTGTTTTTATATATATATAATACGCGCACGCTTTAAGGGGTTCGCACCCTTTTAATGCTCGGCTACATGCTTGGCACAGCGTGGTGTTAAAGCTTTGGAGGAGAAAAGAGGAGATGTCTATGAGCTTGTGTTTTGAATGCCTGTGGATCATAGTGATGTGGGAAGACATAGCTTGGCAGTGCATTTCACATACGTGTTGTACGGCGGAAGAACGAATCCCTGAACTTAACTGTACGTCCGAAGATGGGCTTGAGGGTAAACTGATGAGCATTTAGAGCACCACGGGTATTGCGGATGTATTCAAGGGGAGGTAGAATGCAGCTGGCTATTTCTCTTGAGCACCCCTGGTAGAAGAAGCGATAAAACAGTGACAAGTAGCACGAAACGTTACTGCGGTGGTCAAGCGAATCTATTGATTTCGCTATATTTGCGTTAAGTTATATCGCGCGGTTTTGTGTTCTATCTAAGTGATACAAGGTAGTTTTAGGCGCACTAGACCAGATATGACAATTGTACCCAAGTACTCAAGGGCGAATGAAAGCCTTGTAGATAGTAGCTAGATCAGAGGGAGTGAACCCGGGTTAGAAAACCTAAACTTTTCGCAGCATTTTGGCGACGGTAAATATGTGGTCATTCCAACGAAGCTTGTCGTTAACGCACATACCGAGGATTGCGAGATTTTCAGTTTCCTTGATGCCAGTGGCATTCATGGATAATGGCAAGGGATTTAGGATTCGCTCCGACGACAGGAGGTTAGGTAAGACCAGTAGTGGTCCATTGTGATACTACACGGATCAAGAAAAATTCCTTACACCAACTCGATGAACCCATTAGAGCTGCGTATAAAGCGTATGAACCAATGTCAATGTTGATAAGGTCATTAGTGTCGTTGTAAAAGAAAGCTCCCATATATAATTTACATTTTTGGGAGAAGGCTGGACAAGTACAGAGAAGATGGACGATGGCCTCCTCCTCTCTTCATCCATGCAGCTTCTGCAGAAGTTGCAGGGGCACTTCCGGTAGACAGCAAGGTAACCCTTCTATCGTCTGGTTTAAAAGGAGGAACCGGTATTGAGAGTTTTAGTTGCTAGCTTACTCGAACTAGCAAAGCAAAATCTACTTTCTTATTGTACTATTTTATATTACGAAATAAATGAAATGAAATAAATGAGTGAAGTAAATGTCAAAAAACTTCGTTTTCGGGTATAACCTTTTATATATACATTAAAACACGCCACACAGTCACAGTTATTTGGTAATAATTGCTAAAATATCTGTTTTCGAAGTCGGGCCTATTTTAAAGTTTTTGTTTTTTCCACGCATCACACGCTCCACATGTGACTCGCGTCAAACGCGAAAATTGGCATTGACCTGCTCATAAAATTTCAGCCCTCTAGTTCATGCGAAAGATAGTTCAAAAATACCTAAAAAAACTAGAAAATGGCACGATTTCAACCCATAACACGTGTCACATGCGAAACGCGACACTCGTCAGAGGCATAAAATAAAAATTATATTTTTGACTTAGACACTCACAAATTTTCAGCTCTCTAGGTCGTGTGAAAGGTGGTTAAAAAGGACCTCAAAGAATTCGAAAAAAATGGCAACCAATCACATGCGCCACACGCGACACATGCGACACGCGTCTTACGCGGAATATCAAAATTGCTATTTTGGACTTTTCACTTACAAAATTTCAGCTCTCTAGGTCTTCAGTATACTTTTGGCTATTAGAGAGTTTATATGAAAAACTTTAACTTTTTTAGGTCTTGCCTTTTATTCGTTATTACAAATTGTCGTATTAAGACATTAAGAATACTTTGTTTTATGAGCTACAAAACCTATATTTACCGCAGTGCAATGCAGGTTTTGGGTTTAACGTCTTCGGCTTTGATGCAGGTTAAATTTTCGGCGATGTTAAGTCTTCCCCTTAATAGTGATCTAATGATGCGTCTTGTCAAGAAAAAATGGAATTTTCTCGAGAATTGTGAGAGTGGTAAGTGATTTTTTGTAGTAGTGGCTTCCGTCATTTGTTGGTTCATGTCCTTTAATTATTAAGATGATGAAAATCAGGACCAGCATGCTACTAAATAAATATTATGTGTATCTGTCTTTTCCGTTTTCGTTTTTAAAAAGCTCGATTTCGTTGGTATTGGTGATGTGCAGCTCTTTTACCATTTCCAATGACAATATTTGTCGATACTGCTTTTCTTGTGGAGTAGATTGCAGGACCGCGGGGAATGTTTCGAAGTTTGAAATTTCGCTGGATGTAAATGTTAGATCATGAAACAGGATAGTATGTTAAATTGCTATCTTCATTTTACACCAGTAATTTAATTATTTTAGCGGCTTCTTCCATTTTCAAATTTTCTCTCTGTTCTCCTTTTTCCTCTTTTCTTAACTTTTCTTCTTTTATATATTACACAACGTAAGCTTATATGCTTTTTATATTAATCAATTTTTGTTATTGTATTATTCAACTTAACAACATTTTTAATTAATTCTCCAACCTAATTTTTTAATTGTTTGTACTACTAAAAGAATACATTTTCTTATTGTACTGTGGGCGTTCCGCGAACTATGAAACGTAGCAAGACAGGTTCGCTGCCCTATTAACAAAAAAACACGGCGTTAGTAAAAATAACAAAAAGTTGTTTTTAATGAACGCAGTTTTTTCTCCGGCATCATCAGAATATGATAGATAGCAGGAGAAAATCGAAAGTCGTGCACGTGTTCATCGTACTTAAAAATCGAAAGTCGTGCACGTGTTCATCGTACTTAAAAGATCAAATCGACGATTAGTTTTTTTTTAATGTGTAATTTTGTATAAGGGTAAATATTAATATTGTTTAATAAAAATAAACTTAGTTCAAAAATTAAAAAGTGTGTGGTGTGTAATTATTGTGAATTCCTACGACCAATAGGAAGAGCACCGCCACATTTGGTGACCCCGATAGTCGAACACATTTGTAGTGAAATATTTTTTTTAAATTAAAAAGAAGGTGTGTTTTTGTAATAATACAAAAATAATATTTTATTTTGGCGACGCATAAATTGCACGTACGCAATTACTGCCAAATATATTAAAAAAGAGAAACTTTGTGTAAAAGGCTACGTGTTTCGTCAAGTCGCAAAAAAAAAAAAATGGCTGGCGATAATGAAAATACCGACGATGAAAATAAAGGAAAAATTCCTAATGCCAGCGAAACTACGGATGGTCGAGGAATATCTTCCGGGATAGCTCGAGTCGCGGTTAGAATTCCACCGTTTTGGAAGGCAAATCCCCCACTTTGGTTTTGCCAATTAGAGGCGCAGTTTGAAACGAACGGCATTACAGCCGATGAAACAAAATATAACACTGTAGTGGCTGCGATCGAGAGCAATATTCTTTCTATGGTGGACGATGTGGTGTTAAACCCTCCGAAGGTAAACAAATACTTAAAAATCGATTAAAAGAATATTTTACGGAATCAGAGGAAAGCCGCTTGAAGAAGTTGCTGCATGACAAATATTTGGGAGACCAACGACCATCGCATTTTTTTAAGGAAATGCGCCAACTCGCAGGACCAAAGATTGGTAGTGAGTTCCTTAAGTCGCTCTGGATCCAGCGACTACCTACACAAATGCAGGCTATTTTATCAGTTAGCGGCGACGATTTAGACAAGCTCGCTACAATGGCCGATCGTATAATGGAGGTAACGAGGGGGTCGGAATTAAACGTGTGCAGTAAAACAAATGAAGCTATTTCAAATTCCGAGAACCCAGTGGTAACATCATTAGAAGCGAAAATAGACGTGCTGAGGAAGAAGGTTGCCGAAATGAGTCGAAGTCGTTCACGTACACCGGGAAGATCACAAAATAACAGCAATGATTCGCGATCAACTTCTGGTAAGCGTACGGACTACAATAATTGCTGGTACCATTACAAATTTGGGAAAAAGGCTACTAAATGCCGTCTACCTTGCGAATTCACAAAGAATTCGGAAAACTAATGAATCGATCGCTCATGGTGACTAGCGATCAAAATCTATTAAATAGTCGCCTTATTTTGTTTGATAAATCAACAAATTTACATTTTTTGATTGATACGGGAGCCGACGTGTGCGTCATTCCACCAGCAAAGAATATTAAGATGACCACATTAAATACGTTCCCGATTGATCTGTATGCTGCTAACCAGACAAAAATTAACGTTTATGGAAACAAAACAATTACGGTTGATTTGGGTTTGCGACGAAGCTTTACATGGACCTTTATCGTAGCCGATATCAGTAGAGCTATCATAGGTGCCGATTTTTAAAGCCACTTCGGATTACTCGTGGATTTAAAACGAAAGAAACTAATTGACGGTACAACCAATGTTAGTTCAATCGGTAGTATTTCGAGGCACCAAGCACCGATCGTCACTACACTACGGACAATGGATTCTCCATACTTTGACTTACTCTCGAGGTATAAAGACCTTACACGTCCAAATACGGGTTTGAATCAAATTAAACACAACGTGACCCACGTTATCGAAACAAAATGCGCTCCAGTATACTCAAAATTTCGAAGATTAACAACGGAAAAACTCACTATCGCTAAACGGGAGTTCGATAATATAATGAAGCTGGGAATTTGTAGACCATCTAAAAGTCCGTGGGCCAGTCCTTTGCATTTGGTTAGAAAGGAAAACGGCGAATGGCGACCATGCGGTGACTACCGCCGACTTAACCATGCGACAGTAGCCGACTGCTATCCAATACCGCACATCCAAGATTTAGCATACGGATTGCAGGGAAAACACATATTTTCCACAATCGATCTGGTAAAGCATACCACCAAATACCAATCGAGCCATCGGATATAGAAAAAACAGCGATAATAACGCCATTTGGGTTATTCGAGTTCCCTAGGATGACCTTCGGTTTGTGCAATGCTGCACAAACCTTTCAAAGGTTCATGCATGCCGTATTACGAGGATTCGATTTTGTTTTTCCTTATCTGGATGATGTGCTGATTTATTCCGACAACGCAGAGCAACATAAGGATCACCTGCTCAAAGTATTCGAACGATTTAGGGAGCATGGTATTGTTATCAACATGTCAAAATCGGTTTTTGGTAAAAGTACAGTAAAATTTTTGGGTCATTTGATATCCGAAACAGGTACAAAGCCACTACCTGATAAAGTTGCCGCCATTGCCGAATATAAACAACCAACCGAAGTTAGAGGGTTGCGACGATTTTTGGCAATGTGTAATTTTTATCGGTGATTTGTTCGAGACGCCGCTAAAATACAAATACCGTTGTTGAATTACATGAAGGGCAATAAAAAAAACTACAAGACCAAGATCAACTGGACTTCCGAAGCAAAAAGTGCGTTTGAAAAATATAAAGTCGAGCTAGCGAACGCAGCGATGTTAGCCCATCCTTCAGCAACGGATCCGCTATCGTTAATGGTCGACGCTTCCGACTACGCTATGGGAGCGGTGGTGCAGCAAATGTCAGGTACAAACTGGGTACCCCTTAGCTTCTTCTCGAGAAAGTTAACAGCGACACAACAAAAATATAGCGCTTACGACCGAGAATTGTTGGCTGCGTATTCAGCGGTAAAATGTTTTCGATTTATGCTGGAAGGAAGGAACTTCGTAATATATACAGACCATAAGCCGTTAACATTTGCTTTTCAGCAGAAACTAGAAAAGGCATCACCACGGCAGTTCCGCCAATTGGATTACATCGGGCAATTTTTGACCGTTATTAGACATATAACGGGAAAAGATAATGTCGTCGCGGATGCTCTGTCGCGGGTAGAAACAATTTCTACTCCAAAACTGATAGATCTCGACGAATTGGCGGATTTACAAACAGCAGACGACGAGCTGAAGACATTGTTGGAATCGCAAAGCCAGATGAGTTTGAGGCTAACACCAATGGTATTACCCGGTAGTGATAGAAACATATTTTGCAAAGTAAAAGAAAACAGGATACGACCATATCTGCCAAAGGGATTACGACAAGAAATATTCCAAAGTTTGCATGGTATAGCCCATCCAGGGGTAAAAGCGTCCACAACATTGATGAGTACGAAATATGTGTGGCCCGCCATGAATAAAGATTGCGCAAACTGGGCACGAAGCTGCCTCAAATGTCAGAAGGCAAACATTTCGAGACATACGAAAAGCCCTCTAGGAAGATATGAACTTCCAGATAGCCGCTTTCAGCACATAAATATAGATATTGTAGGTCCACTACCTAAATCACAAGGGTATAGCTACTTGCTAACATGTATCGATCGATTCTCAAGATGGACGGAAGCAATACCAACGGCGGATATAACAGCGGAAAGCATAGCACGTGCAGTTTACGAAAATTGGATCTGTAGATTTGGAGTGCCGAGAAATATTACCACCGATCAAGGACGACAATTCGAATCTTCGCTTTTCAGAGAACTGGGAAAACTATTCGGGTTCAAACGTATAAGAACAACGGCATACCACCCAGCAGCAAACGGGTTAATAGAGAGATGGCATCGCGATGTCAAGTCGGCGTTAAAATGTTACGCTCCTGAAAGATGGGTGGAAACTCTACCTACCATTCTCTTGGGTATGAGAGCAACTTTTAAACCTGATTTAGGCGGAACAACTTCGGAGATGGTATATGGCACGACGATTGTATTACCAGGGGAATTTTTCTGCAAATCATCTAACAATTCAAACGAACATGAATTTATTTCCGATTTGAGAGAAAAAATGCAGAAATTGCAACCGGCACAAACTTCAAGGCATACAAAGGAAACACCTTTCGTTCATCCCGAATTAAAAAACTGTTCACATGTGTTTGTGAGGATAGACGCAGTACAAAGTCCGCTGCAGCCTCCGTACGACGGTCCATTTATTATTCTCAGCCGACAGGAGAAAAATTTCAGATTACGGATAAAAGGTAAAGAGGTCGTAGATTCGATAGATCGACTAAAACCGGCGTTCTTACTACAGGAGGCCGAAGATGAATCACTGACGCTGCAAAAGTCGCAGAAAAATGAACCTGCCGAAAAAATGAAATACAGCGAAATACCGCTAAACCAGGAATTGTCGAAAGCAGATGATGAAAAATTCGAGGAGATACCCTCATCGATACGGAACGAGACAATCCCAATAAAAACTAAATCAGGACGACATGTCCACTTTTCAAAAAGGTACCTTGAGACTTACATATCAATGTAGGTCGTAAGAGAAGCGTTGTCACTGAAGGGGGAGTACTGTGGGCGTTCCGCGAACTATGAAACGTAGCAAGACAGGTTCGCTGTCCTATTAACAAAAAAACACGGCGTTAGTAAAAAGAACAAAAAGTTGTTTTTAATGACCGCAGTTTTTTCCCCGGCATCATCAGAATATGATAGATAGCAGAAGAAAATCGAAAGTCGTGCACGTGTTCATCGTACTTAAAAATCGAAAGTCGTGCACGTGTTCATCGTACTTAAAAGATCAAATCGACGATTAGTTTTTTTTTAATGTGTAATTTTGTATAAGGGTAAATATTAATATTGTTTAATAAAAATAAACTTAGTTCAAAAATTAAAAAGTGTGTGGTGTGTAATTATTGTGAATTCCTACGACCAATAGGAAGAGCACCGCCACATTTGGTGACCCCGATAGTCGAACACATTTGTAGTGAAATATTTTTTTTAAATTAAAAAGAAGGTGTGTTTTTGTAATAATACAAAAATAATATTTTATTTTGGCGACGCATAAATTGCACGTACGCAATTACTGCCAAATATATTAAAAAAGAGAAACTTTGTGTAAAAGGCTACGTGTTTCGTCAAGTCGCAAAAAAAAAAATGGCTGGCGATAATGAAAATACCGACGATGAAAATAAAGGAAAAATTCCTAATGCCAGCGAAACTACGGATGGTCGAGGAATATCTTCCGGGATAGCTCGAGTCGCGGTTAGAATTCCACCGTTTTGGAAGGCAAATCCCCCACTTTGGTTTTGCCAATTAGAGGCGCAGTTTGAAACGAACGGCATTACAGCCGATGAAACAAAATATAACACTGTAGTGGCTGCGATCGAGAGCAATATTCTTTCTATGGTGGACGATGTGGTGTTAAACCCTCCGAAGGTAAACAAATACTTAAAAATCGATTAAAAGAATATTTTACGGAATCAGAGGAAAGCCGCTTGAAGAAGTTGCTGCATGACAAATATTTGGGAGACCAACGACCATCGCATTTTTTTAAGGAAATGCGCCAACTCGCAGGACCAAAGATTGGTAGTGAGTTCCTTAAGTCGCTCTGGATCCAGCGACTACCTACACAAATGCAGGCTATTTTATCAGTTAGCGGCGACGATTTAGACAAGCTCGCTACAATGGCCGATCGTATAATGGAGGTAACGAGGGGGTCGGAATTAAACGTGTGCAGTAAAACAAATGAAGCTATTTCAAATTCCGAGAACCCAGTGGTAACATCATTAGAAGCGAAAATAGACGTGCTGAGGAAGAAGGTTGCCGAAATGAGTCGAAGTCGTTCACGTACACCGGGAAGATCACAAAATAACAGCAATGATTCGCGATCAACTTCTGGTAAGCGTACGGACTACAATAATTGCTGGTACCATTACAAATTTGGGAAAAAGGCTACTAAATGCCGTCTACCTTGCGAATTCACAAAGAATTCGGAAAACTAATGAATCGATCGCTCATGGTGACTAGCGATCAAAATCTATTAAATAGTCGCCTTATTTTGTTTGATAAATCAACAAATTTACATTTTTTGATTGATACGGGAGCCGACGTGTGCGTCATTCCACCAGCAAAGAATATTAAGATGATCACATTAAATACGTTCCCGATTGATCTGTATGCTGCTAACCAGACAAAAATTAACGTTTATGGAAACAAAACAATTACGGTTGATTTGGGTTTGCGACGAAGCTTTACATGGACCTTTATCGTAGCCGATATCAGTAGAGCTATCATAGGTGCCGATTTTTAAAGCCACTTCGGATTACTCGTGGATTTAAAACGAAAGAAACTAATTGACGGTACAACCAATGTTAGTTCAATCGGTAGTATTTCGAGGCACCAAGCACCGATCGTCACTACACTACGGACAATGGATTCTCCATACTTTGACTTACTCTCGAGGTATAAAGACCTTACACGTCCAAATACGGGTTTGAATCAAATTAAACACAACGTGACCCACGTTATCGAAACAAAATGCGCTCCAGTATACTCAAAATTTCGAAGATTAACAACGGAAAAACTCACTATCGCTAAACGGGAGTTCGATAATATAATGAAGCTGGGAATTTGTAGACCATCTAAAAGTCCGTGGGCCAGTCCTTTGCATTTGGTTAGAAAGGAAAACGGCGAATGGCGACCATGCGGTGACTACCGCCGACTTAACCATGCGACAGTAGCCGACTGCTATCCAATACCGCACATCCAAGATTTAGCATACGGATTGCAGGGAAAACACATATTTTCCACAATCGATCTGGTAAAGCATACCACCAAATACCAATCGAGCCATCGGATATAGAAAAAACAGCGATAATAACGCCATTTGGGTTATTCGAGTTCCCTAGGATGACCTTCGGTTTGTGCAATGCTGCACAAACCTTTCAAAGGTTCATGCATGCCGTATTACGAGGATTCGATTTTGTTTTTCCTTATCTGGATGATGTGCTGATTTATTCCGACAACGCAGAGCAACATAAGGATCACCTGCTCAAAGTATTCGAACGATTTAGGGAGCATGGTATTGTTATCAACATGTCAAAATCGGTTTTTGGTAAAAGTACAGTAAAATTTTTGGGTCATTTGATATCCGAAACAGGTACAAAGCCACTACCTGATAAAGTTGCCGCCATTGCCGAATATAAACAACCAACCGAAGTTAGAGGGTTGCGACGATTTTTGGCAATGTGTAATTTTTATCGGTGATTTGTTCGAGACGCCGCTAAAATACAAATACCGTTGTTGAATTACATGAAGGGCAATAAAAAAAACTACAAGACCAAGATCAACTGGACTTCCGAAGCAAAAAGTGCGTTTGAAAAATATAAAGTCGAGCTAGCGAACGCAGCGATGTTAGCCCATCCTTCAGCAACGGATCCGCTATCGTTAATGGTCGACGCTTCCGACTACGCTATGGGAGCGGTGGTGCAGCAAATGTCAGGTACAAACTGGGTACCCCTTAGCTTCTTCTCGAGAAAGTTAACAGCGACACAACAAAAATATAGCGCTTACGACCGAGAATTGTTGGCTGCGTATTCAGCGGTAAAATGTTTTCGATTTATGCTGGAAGGAAGGAACTTCGTAATATATACAGACCATAAGCCGTTAACATTTGCTTTTCAGCAGAAACTAGAAAAGGCATCACCACGGCAGTTCCGCCAATTGGATTACATCGGGCAATTTTTGACCGTTATTAGACATATAACGGGAAAAGATAATGTCGTCGCGGATGCTCTGTCGCGGGTAGAAACAATTTCTACTCCAAAACTGATAGATCTCGACGAATTGGCGGATTTACAAACAGCAGACGACGAGCTGAAGACATTGTTGGAATCGCAAAGCCAGATGAGTTTGAGGCTAACACCAATGGTATTACCCGGTAGTGATAGAAACATATTTTGCAAAGTAAAAGAAAACAGGATACGACCATATCTGCCAAAGGGATTACGACAAGAAATATTCCAAAGTTTGCATGGTATAGCCCATCCAGGGGTAAAAGCGTCCACAACATTGATGAGTACGAAATATGTGTGGCCCGCCATGAATAAAGATTGCGCAAACTGGGCACGAAGCTGCCTCAAATGTCAGAAGGCAAACATTTCGAGACATACGAAAAGCCCTCTAGGAAGATATGAACTTCCAGATAGCCGCTTTCAGCACATAAATATAGATATTGTAGGTCCACTACCTAAATCACAAGGGTATAGCTACTTGCTAACATGTATCGATCGATTCTCAAGATGGACGGAAGCAATACCAACGGCGGATATAACAGCGGAAAGCATAGCACGTGCAGTTTACGAAAATTGGATCTGTAGATTTGGAGTGCCGAGAAATATTACCACCGATCAAGGACGACAATTCGAATCTTCGCTTTTCAGAGAACTGGGAAAACTATTCGGGTTCAAACGTATAAGAACAACGGCATACCACCCAGCAGCAAACGGGTTAATAGAGAGATGGCATCGCGATGTCAAGTCGGCGTTAAAATGTTACGCTCCTGAAAGATGGGTGGAAACTCTACCTACCATTCTCTTGGGTATGAGAGCAACTTTTAAACCTGATTTAGGCGGAACAACTTCGGAGATGGTATATGGCACGACGATTGTATTACCAGGGGAATTTTTCTGCAAATCATCTAACAATTCAAACGAACATGAATTTATTTCCGATTTGAGAGAAAAAATGCAGAAATTGCAACCGGCACAAACTTCAAGGCATACAAAGGAAACACCTTTCGTTCATCCCGAATTAAAAAACTGTTCACATGTGTTTGTGAGGATAGACGCAGTACAAAGTCCGCTGCAGCCTCCGTACGACGGTCCATTTATTATTCTCAGCCGACAGGAGAAAAATTTCAGATTACGGATAAAAGGTAAAGAGGTCGTAGATTCGATAGATCGACTAAAACCGGCGTTCTTACTACAGGAGGCCGAAGATGAATCACTGACGCTGCAAAAGTCGCAGAAAAATGAACCTGCCGAAAAAATGAAATACAGCGAAATACCGCTAAACCAGGAATTGTCGAAAGCAGATGATGAAAAATTCGAGGAGATACCCTCATCGATACGGAACGAGACAATCCCAATAAAAACTAAATCAGGACGACATGTCCACTTTTCAAAAAGGTACCTTGAGACTTACATATCAATGTAGGTCGTAAGAGAAGCGTTGTCACTGAAGGGGGAGTACTGTGGGCGTTCCGCGAACTATGAAACGTAGCAAGACAGGTTCGCTGTCCTATTAACAAAAAAACACGGCGTTAGTAAAAAGAACAAAAAGTTGTTTTTAATGACCGCAGTTTTTTCCCCGGCATCATCAGAATATGATAGATAGCAGAAGAAAATCGAAAGTCGTGCACGTGTTCATCGTACTTAAAAATCGAAAGTCGTGCACGTGTTCATCGTACTTAAAAGATCAAATCGACGATTAGTTTTTTTTTAATGTGTAATTTTGTATAAGGGTAAATATTAATATTGTTTAATAAAAATAAACTTAGTTCAAAAATTAAAAAGTGTGTGGTGTGTAATTATTGTGAATTCCTACGACCAATAGGAAGAGCACCGCCACATTTGGTGACCCCGATAGTCGAACACATTTGTAGTGAAATATTTTTTTTAAATTAAAAAGAAGGTGTGTTTTTGTAATAATACAAAAATAATATTTTATTTTGGCGACGCATAAATTGCACGTACGCAATTACTGCCAAATATATTAAAAAAGAGAAACTTTGTGTAAAAGGCTACGTGTTTCGTCAAGTCGCAAAAAAAAAAATGGCTGGCGATAATGAAAATACCGACGATGAAAATAAAGGAAAAATTCCTAATGCCAGCGAAACTACGGATGGTCGAGGAATATCTTCCGGGATAGCTCGAGTCGCGGTTAGAATTCCACCGTTTTGGAAGGCAAATCCCCCACTTTGGTTTTGCCAATTAGAGGCGCAGTTTGAAACGAACGGCATTACAGCCGATGAAACAAAATATAACACTGTAGTGGCTGCGATCGAGAGCAATATTCTTTCTATGGTGGACGATGTGGTGTTAAACCCTCCGAAGGTAAACAAATACTTAAAAATCGATTAAAAGAATATTTTACGGAATCAGAGGAAAGCCGCTTGAAGAAGTTGCTGCATGACAAATATTTGGGAGACCAACGACCATCGCATTTTTTTAAGGAAATGCGCCAACTCGCAGGACCAAAGATTGGTAGTGAGTTCCTTAAGTCGCTCTGGATCCAGCGACTACCTACACAAATGCAGGCTATTTTATCAGTTAGCGGCGACGATTTAGACAAGCTCGCTACAATGGCCGATCGTATAATGGAGGTAACGAGGGGGTCGGAATTAAACGTGTGCAGTAAAACAAATGAAGCTATTTCAAATTCCGAGAACCCAGTGGTAACATCATTAGAAGCGAAAATAGACGTGCTGAGGAAGAAGGTTGCCGAAATGAGTCGAAGTCGTTCACGTACACCGGGAAGATCACAAAATAACAGCAATGATTCGCGATCAACTTCTGGTAAGCGTACGGACTACAATAATTGCTGGTACCATTACAAATTTGGGAAAAAGGCTACTAAATGCCGTCTACCTTGCGAATTCACAAAGAATTCGGAAAACTAATGAATCGATCGCTCATGGTGACTAGCGATCAAAATCTATTAAATAGTCGCCTTATTTTGTTTGATAAATCAACAAATTTACATTTTTTGATTGATACGGGAGCCGACGTGTGCGTCATTCCACCAGCAAAGAATATTAAGATGATCACATTAAATACGTTCCCGATTGATCTGTATGCTGCTAACCAGACAAAAATTAACGTTTATGGAAACAAAACAATTACGGTTGATTTGGGTTTGCGACGAAGCTTTACATGGACCTTTATCGTAGCCGATATCAGTAGAGCTATCATAGGTGCCGATTTTTAAAGCCACTTCGGATTACTCGTGGATTTAAAACGAAAGAAACTAATTGACGGTACAACCAATGTTAGTTCAATCGGTAGTATTTCGAGGCACCAAGCACCGATCGTCACTACACTACGGACAATGGATTCTCCATACTTTGACTTACTCTCGAGGTATAAAGACCTTACACGTCCAAATACGGGTTTGAATCAAATTAAACACAACGTGACCCACGTTATCGAAACAAAATGCGCTCCAGTATACTCAAAATTTCGAAGATTAACAACGGAAAAACTCACTATCGCTAAACGGGAGTTCGATAATATAATGAAGCTGGGAATTTGTAGACCATCTAAAAGTCCGTGGGCCAGTCCTTTGCATTTGGTTAGAAAGGAAAACGGCGAATGGCGACCATGCGGTGACTACCGCCGACTTAACCATGCGACAGTAGCCGACTGCTATCCAATACCGCACATCCAAGATTTAGCATACGGATTGCAGGGAAAACACATATTTTCCACAATCGATCTGGTAAAGCATACCACCAAATACCAATCGAGCCATCGGATATAGAAAAAACAGCGATAATAACGCCATTTGGGTTATTCGAGTTCCCTAGGATGACCTTCGGTTTGTGCAATGCTGCACAAACCTTTCAAAGGTTCATGCATGCCGTATTACGAGGATTCGATTTTGTTTTTCCTTATCTGGATGATGTGCTGATTTATTCCGACAACGCAGAGCAACATAAGGATCACCTGCTCAAAGTATTCGAACGATTTAGGGAGCATGGTATTGTTATCAACATGTCAAAATCGGTTTTTGGTAAAAGTACAGTAAAATTTTTGGGTCATTTGATATCCGAAACAGGTACAAAGCCACTACCTGATAAAGTTGCCGCCATTGCCGAATATAAACAACCAACCGAAGTTAGAGGGTTGCGACGATTTTTGGCAATGTGTAATTTTTATCGGCGATTTGTTCGAGACGCCGCTAAAATACAAATACCGTTGTTGAATTACATGAAGGGCAATAAAAAAAACTACAAGACCAAGATCAACTGGACTTCCGAAGCAAAAAGTGCGTTTGAAAAATATAAAGTCGAGCTAGCGAACGCAGCGATGTTAGCCCATCCTTCAGCAACGGATCCGCTATCGTTAATGGTCGACGCTTCCGACTACGCTATGGGAGCGGTGGTGCAGCAAATGTCAGGTACAAACTGGGTACCCCTTAGCTTCTTCTCGAGAAAGTTAACAGCGACACAACAAAAATATAGCGCTTACGACCGAGAATTGTTGGCTGCGTATTCAGCGGTAAAATGTTTTCGATTTATGCTGGAAGGAAGGAACTTCGTAATATATACAGACCATAAGCCGTTAACATTTGCTTTTCAGCAGAAACTAGAAAAGGCATCACCACGGTTGTTCCGCCAATTGGATTACATCGGGCAATTTTTGACCGTTATTAGACATATAACGGGAAAAGATAATGTCGTCGTGGATGCTCTGTCGCGGGTAGAAACAATTTCTACTCCAAAACTGATAGATCTCGACGAATTGGCGGATTTACAAACAGCAGACGACGAGCTGAAGACATTGTTGGAATCGCAAAGCCAGATGAGTTTGAGGCTAACACCAATGGTATTACCCGGTAGTGATAGAAACATATTTTGCAAAGTAAAAGAAAACAGGATACGACCATATCTGCCAAAGGGATTACGACAAGAAATATTCCAAAGTTTGCATGGTATAGCCCATCCAGGGGTAAAAGCGTCCACAACATTGATGAGTACGAAATATGTGTGGCCCGCCATGAATAAAGATTGCGCAAACTGGGCACGAAGCTGCCTCAAATGTCAGAAGGCAAACATTTCGAGACATACGAAAAGCCCTCTAGGAAGATATGAACTTCCAGATAGCCGCTTTCAGCACATAAATATAGATATTGTAGGTCCACTACCTAAATCACAAGGGTATAGCTACTTGCTAACATGTATCGATCGATTCTCAAGATGGACGGAAGCAATACCAACGGCGGATATAACAGCGGAAAGCATAGCACGTGCAGTTTACGAAAATTGGATCTGTAGATTTGGAGTGCCGAGAAATATTACCACCGATCAAGGACGACAATTCGAATCTTCGCTTTTCAGAGAACTGGGAAAACTATTCGGGTTCAAACGTATAAGAACAACGGCATACCACCCAGCAGCAAACGGGTTAATAGAGAGATGGCATCGCGATGTCAAGTCGGCGTTAAAATGTTACGCTCCTGAAAGATGGGTGGAAACTCTACCTACCATTCTCTTGGGTATGAGAGCAACTTTTAAACCTGATTTAGGCGGAACAACTTCGGAGATGGTATATGGCACGACGATTGTATTACCAGGGGAATTTTTCTGCAAATCATCTAACAATTCAAACGAACATGAATTTATTTCCGATTTGAGAGAAAAAATGCAGAAATTGCAACCGGCACAAACTTCAAGGCATACAAAGGAAACACCTTTCGTTCATCCCGAATTAAAAAACTGTTCACATGTGTATGTGAGGATAGACGCAGTACAAAGTCCGCTGCAGCCTCCGTACGACGGTCCATTTATTATTCTCAGCCGACAGGAGAAAAATTTCAGATTACGGATAAAAGGTAAAGAGGTCGTAGATTCGATAGATCGACTAAAACCGGCGTTCTTACTACAGGAGGCCGAAGATGAATCACTGACGCTGCAAAAGTCGCAGAAAAATGAACCTGCCGAAAAAATGAAATACAGCGAAATACCGCTAAACCAGGAATTGTCGAAAGCAGATGATGAAAAATTCGAGGAGATACCCTCATCGATACGGAACGAGACAATCCCAATAAAAACTAAATCAGGACGACATGTCCACTTTTCAAAAAGGTACCTTGAGACTTACATATCAATGTAGGTCGTAAGAGAAGCGTTGTCACTGAAGGGGGAGTACTGTGGGCGTTCCGCGAACTATGAAACGTAGCAAGACAGGTTCGCTGTCCTATTAACAAAAAAACACGGCGTTAGTAAAAAGAACAAAAAGTTGTTTTTAATGGCCGCAGTTTTTTCCCCGGCATCATCAGAATATGATAGATAGCAGAAGAAAATCGAAAGTCGTGCACGTGTTCATCGTACTTAAAAATCGAAAGTCGTGCACGTGTTCATCGTACTTAAAAGATCGAAATCGACGATTAGTTTTTTTTAATGTGTAATTTTGTATAAGGGTAAATATTAATATTGTTTAATAAAAATAAACTTAGTTCAAA
Organism: Nephrocerus scutellatus; assembly: GCA_947095585.1. Taxonomy (NCBI): domain Eukaryota; kingdom Metazoa; phylum Arthropoda; class Insecta; order Diptera; family Pipunculidae; genus Nephrocerus; species Nephrocerus scutellatus. The sequence goes on along the minus strand of OX352762.1, from coordinate 58,283,091 downwards.
AATTAAAAAGTGTGTGGTGTGTAATTATTGTGAATTCCTACGACCAATAGGAAGAGCACCGCCACAGTACTATTTTTATATTATGAAATAAATGAAATAAAACGAATGAAAGAAGTAAATGCAAAAAAACTTCATTTTTCGGGTACAAACTTATATGTATACATCGAAACACGCCACACAGACACAGTTATTTGGTAATAATTGCCCAAAAAAGCATTTTATTTTTACCACGCATCACATGCGCCACATGCGATTCGCGACAGCGATTTCAAAAGTGGCCCCTGACTTGCGCCGCCCATACAATTCAGTCCTCTAGGTCGTGGGAAAGTTGGTTTAAAAACGAGAATCTTGCGCGATTTCAACCCATCACACGCGCCACATAAGAAACGCGACAGGCATCATCGGCAGAATATAAAACATGCTATTTTGGACTTAGACACTCACAAAATTTAAGCCCTTTAGGTCATACTTGCATAGTGCCATAGTACATAGTGGCCCAAAATTGTAGCCCGTGTTCGAATCGTAAGTTATGGTCGCGAGTTCATACATAAATCGCATGGATAACGGCATTTTTTCAGTTTTTCCCGAATTTTCCAATTTTTCAAGTTTCCCAGGTTCTTATAATAATCCCCGGATTATTACGAACATTTAAAAAAAATGAGCCAAATATCTCCAGCCGCTTAACCGTGAAAAGTTACTTTACATTTATTTATTTATATTTTTTTATAATATTAATAAGGATAGTACGAACAAAGCCGCGCAGCACATAGCACACAGTTCACAGTCATTATGATGCCCGACCGTTTTTCGTCAACTTTAGTTATTTAGTTACAAAATTGGTACCCTGAAAGACACTTTTATTTAAACTGAATAATATATAGCCTATGTTAACGCTGAAAGTCCATTCTAAACACTGGCGAAATAATTTTTGAAATTGGTCCAGTACGAACATTACCTCCGACACAAAAACCAACATATAGACTCACACTAGGTTAATAAGATCTGATCGCATGTTCGTACTCCAACTAAGATAGTTCGCTGGGAATTAAACAATGATGCACCGAGAATAATCGGTCGTTTATGTGTCTGTGAGTTGGAAATCCTCTATTTTTCTGATCACGGACGTTCTTGGCCGCCTGACTACAAGGTGCCTTGCTGAAACGGACAGCCTCCACAATCTTGCCACTATTCAAGGAAAACCCAACGCTATATGAGTACGTCTAAAAAAGAAATGTACTTAATAAAATCCAAGAAGCAGCACTTTATGCAATCAAGACACTAGGACCGAACCCAACGTGCCCCCACGAAGAACGAACGAAGATCTAGTAAAAATTTTGGAGTCAGGGAGACATACAGCAATCTATATATGAAAAATAATTATAATGAACGGGAATTTTATGAAAAACTTAAAATTGTTCTTAATAAACTAAATATGAATTCGATACTAATAAACCTATAGAATTTTCACCCTCTATAAACAAATCAACAATTTTAAAATCATTTTTAAATTTTCATGAAAGAAATTTAAGATGCTTATTATTTTACAATTTACAATTTAACAAAATTTACAACAGGGGTTATGACAGCAAATGCTTTAAAAACGAACCAAATTTCCAAACTTTACTGGGACAAAATAGTACACATTTTCGACAGTTAAGATAAAATAACAATACAAATTCCGGACAAATTAGGTCAAACAATAATACGCATTATCGTCAGTTTAGACAAAACCATAACATAAACTCTTGACAATTTAGACAAAATAACAGACAACATACAATCTTTGGTAGTTCGGGACAACAACGATTTAACAGAGATAACTTTGGACAGTTCAGGCAAAACAGAACAGAATAGAAGGATGTTTACCATATTCAGACAGAGAAATACGAAAAGTTTCAATTTTCAATTGGTGAACAGGAACCTTGTCTACCGATAGTAGAATTGAACGTAGGAGAAACTAAAATTAGATGTTTAATAGATACGGGTACAACAACGTCATTATTAAATTACAACAAATTACCACAATACAAAAGAGTTAGACTTACAAACCAAATATATTTTAAAACACTTAGCAGATAGACAAAAGTAGAGCATAAAATAATAACTGAATTACCAAAAGAATTTAAAGAAGAACTCATAAAAATGTTCGTGTAAATTCTCTAATCCGGAATACACAATGTGCAAAGTTTAAAATCGGCTTCCTTTTTAAAAATAATAACATGGATTATATAGTTATATGTCACCTATGCCCTGGGACCCGATCACTTCCAAATTTTTTACAGAAAGTCTTGTCATCGAAGATACACATGTGTACAAAATTTCAAGAAATTTAAAAAAAATAATATGGGAGCTGGCCCTGCGGCTTCTTCCAAATTTCTAAAAAAAAGTGCTGTTTATCGGATTATATGTATAATTTTGAAGAAAATCGGGAAAATTTTTTATAAAATTTGTTTGGGACCCCGGGGCCCAATCACTTCCAAATGTTTACAAAAAGTTTGTTCATCGGAGATATACATGTGCATAAAATTTAAAGAAAATCGGGTAAATTTTATTAAAAATTGTACCGGCGCCTTCGACCCCGTGGAACGATTACTCTAGCATTTTTACAAAAAGTGTTCCCCATCGGAGATGTGTATAAAATTTAAATAAAATCGGGTAAATTTTTTTTAAAAAAATTGTTTGGGGCCCCGACACGGTGGTGGGTTATAATATTTATAAATTAAGAAGAAGAATTCGTACAAATCCATAATATTGAAATAAAATTCATAATTTCGTGCCCATTCAAGTTTGAAGACATTCATCAACTTGAAGAATGTTATGCAGACGATAACATTTTAGAAAAACTTCAAAGACTGGACTTGAATTATAAGGAAAAATTACAGTTAAGAAAACTGATTAGTAAAAATAAAGATTTATTTTTCCAACAGGGTGAAAACCTTACCCATATTGAGTATACATGAGTATACCAATATACTCCAAAATCTATAGATATCCCAAAATTCATGAAGAGGAAATCAGCAAAGAGATTAGAGATATGTTAGAGTAGGCAATAATAACGGAAAGTAATTCCCTTTATAATTTGCAACTTTGGATAGTACAAAGGAAACCGAGAATTCAGGAAAAACGTAATGGCGAGTAGTAATTGACTTCCGTAAATTAAACCAGGTAACAGAAAGTGACAAATTTCCCATTCCAATTATAGAAACAATTCTCGAAAAACTAGGAAGAGCACAAGGGATTCCATCAAGAAGTGATCAAAAAGGAAGATATACAAAAAAAGATTTTTCGACACCTAGAGGACATTACGAATTTATCAGGATGCCGTTTAGACTTAAGAATACCAATAAATTCTGTTCTCAGAGAATACTTTAAAAAAATATGTGTAGTATATTTAAATGATTGTTGCACAAATATTGAGGAACAAACACAAAGCATACAAAAAATAACGATAAATTAAGGAGTCATAATTCAGATAGACAAATTTAATTTTTTCGCGAGATAAACGGAGTACCTAGGACATACGTTAACCACAGCGGGAATAAAACCGAATATTGACAAAATTGACAGCATTTTAAATTTAGAATAACCAACTACTATCAGACAAATCAAATTTTTTTTATGAATAACCGGATAATATCGTAAATTCGTAAACTCCGCCTTGTTTCCGCCGTGTGGGAGAGGGGGTGGTCTCAGAGATGGTTACAAATTACGCCTGCTCACTCTTTAGAGATGAGTAGGCAAGAGGACGGGGCGACCACCTCTCCTAGGCGGCATGCCGGTCCCAAGCCTGGGTAAAGGAGGAGGGTGTGTGGTAACGGGGCAACCCTATCCTCAGTAAATTAAGTAAAGGAGTAAGCCTCGACTGACTAAAAAATCCTAAATCCAGTGGTGAGACACGTGCGCCGAAGGATGCATGGCCATGAGTTGTTGGTCGCTAGCACGGGACTTCGGATACCTGGCAACCTCCGATTTTAACCGGTCTTCTCATGGTATACCGGGCTCTACCATGGGTGACATACTTTCCCGGATACTCGTGGGAATTATTGATTATTCTAAAATTACTTATGAGACCGATGCATCTCCAATCGCATCAACCTCGGTACCTGCGTTAGAGCGGCCCGTTGTAGTGTCAGAGGCCTCTATGCCCCTGACAGTCATCCCAGTGGTGACACCAACTTCGAGATGTGCTTCTGTGCCACTCGTAACCTCGTCAGGAACTGATTCCCTTCCGACGGTCAATCAAGTGTTGACTTCAAACGCGGATCCTGCTCATAGGCAGACCGTTGTTTTGTCGGTGGGGGATGAGCTCTCGAAGGTCAACCCCGTGTTGACCACAACTTCACTTTTAGATGTTGGCAACAAGGGTGTGGATTCGAATACATCCGAGTCTGACACATCCGAAGTTGTAGACACCATTAGCGTCATTTCGGAGAAATCCGGTTGTTTCTCGGTTGGGATCGCATTAGGGGGAATGCAGATCCAACAACAGGCTTATGTCAAGCTAACTTCGAGGGAAAAAAGACATTTTAAGCATGCTTTACGCATAGGGAAAGACAGAGACAGTGCTCTTGTTTTTGCCAAAGCAGCGCCTCCCATTAAGAGCGTTGTTAAACGCGTCAGGTCGGAAGACCAGACACCACCCACATCGGCCGCCAAAAAGGCCAGAGCAGGGCCCTCACCTGACATTCCCACTTTTAGTCAAGTGACCAGTGATGTCAGACTGGGGGTTGTCCCGATCGACCCGTCGAAGAAACCGCTGACAAAGGAGCAAATTGCTCACCTTAAAGAAGCGGTTATCGACATCTCGATTGAGATAATCGGCTGCGGTTGCCAGGTTTCACCGGATCGTATCCGAAATCGGGATGGATGATCTTCATCTGTCAAGATAGCTCTACTGCCGGGTGGATGCGCTCCAATTTCGACAAAATAAGAGCCAAGAGTGGACTGGACGTCATGTTAGTGGAAGAGGGATCTTTCCCGAAGACACATATCGTCCGTGGGTTCTTTCCACAAAGTATTGAGCTCCCTTCAGAGAAGGTTCTGGCCACAATCGAGGCCCAGAACGAAGGTTTAAATGCCATTTCATGGAAGGTGGTACAGAGAAAGAAGGAAGGTGCGCTCCTTCATCTCGTAATGGCGGTTGATGACGCCTCCATGACTAGGCTTATCGCCTACAAAGGCGTTATAGGGTACCGCTCTGGTCAGATTAAGCTGATTCTTAAGAGCACCGATAAGAACTCAGCATCTGACCAAAGTACCCCTAATACAGACAGCTCCACTCGAAATACCACTGAGCCAGCTAGTCTGAGTGGCTCCGACCTAGCGCCCGCGGTACAAAAGGCTGCCTCTTCGGTCACCAGGAGGAAGGATGAGCACCATAAAGGTGCTACAGGCGAATCTGCATCATGCTAAGGGGGCGTCCGCAACACTTAGTTAAAGATTCGTCGAGGAGAAAATAGCACTTGGCCTCATACAGGAGCCTTGGGCTATTAGCGGACAGATGAAGGGTCTAAAGGACGGGAAAGGTAAGTTGATAGTAAAATGTGGGGAGGCAGTGCCAAAAGCGGCCTGCCTTATCAGATCTAATATTAACTTTCTTCCCATTCCAGAATTTATAACAAGATACCTTGTTGCCGTTCTAGTGGAGGTTCCGACCGAGAGGGGGAAACATAATATAGTATGTGCCTCAGCATACTTCCCCGGCGATGAAGAATCATTCCGCCAAAAGAGGTGCAAGATCTGATTACGCACTGCAAAGCTCGGAACATCCAATTCATTATAGGATGTGATGCCAACGCACACCATGAGGTTTGGGGCAGCAGCGGTATCAATCGAAGGGGTGAGTGTCTTTTAGATTATCTTATTAGCAATAATGTAGATATTGTAAACAAGGGCTCTAAACCAACCTTCGTAAATGCGATTCGCGAAGAGGTACTAGATCTCACACTCGCGAGTCCATTTATCTCAAATTCTATTGTTAATTGACATGTGTCCGATGAGGCCTCGCTGTCAGACCATCAACACATCAGGTTTGACATCCCAGGCGCGTTGAAACATGCCTCTCCCAGATATGATCCTAAGTCAACGGACTGGAATCTTTATCGAGGACTAGTCCTCTCTAAATTAGATTTTCTTGTCTCACCTATTGACTCCATAGAGGTACTAGACGAGGCAGCTTACCAAGTAAATTATTTACTGCTTACTTCCTATCATGGCAGTTGTGTCGTCAAAACTAACCTTTGTAAACGCAAAGTTCCTTGGTGGAATGACATACTGGCCAAGCTTAGGAGGAAAGTTAGAAAGCTCTTCAACTCTGCTAAACGCACGAAGAGTTGTGACGAATATAAGTCCGCCCTCACAGAGTATAACTCTGAATTAAGACGATCTAAGCGGGCCACGTGGAGGAAGTGTTGCGAGAATATCGCTGAAATGCCAGCAGCTGCACGAATCCACAAGGCACTTGTAAGGGATCAGACAAGTAGTGTGGGTCTGTTGAAAAAGACTGATGGCACCTACACGACGGACCGTGAGGATACACTGAGAACACTTCTGCATGTTCATTTCCCCGGCTCGTACAACAGTGTACCACACACAAATTCGAACACGCTTGACCGAAGGGTTAGTATCGCTAGTAGAACTAATAGTTTATCTGGTAAGATCTTCATCCCAGATAAGGTTAGATGGGCAGTAGGCTCCTTCAAACCATTCAAAGCCCCTGGGGGGGATGACATCTTTCTCTTCTACAGAAGGCGATCGATGCAATCCTTCCAAGTTTAATTTTATTATTTAGAGCTAGCTACAATTGGATCGGATACATCCCTTTTGTCTGGAGACAGGTAAACGTGATTGTTATCCCCAAACCTGGCAATAGGCCTAGTGAGCTACCTAAATCATGGAGAGACTCATTGATGTTCATATTAGAAGCAGACTAGAGGTGTCTGCTCCTTTGCACTCAAGTCAGTTTGCATACAGAAAAGGCAAAAGCACAGAAGGTGCCCTCCACTATCTGGTTAAAAAGATAGAAGGAACGTTTCGATCCAAGGAGGTTGCTTTGTGTGCATTCCTAGACATTGAAGGCGCCTTCGATAACACTGGCTATGACTCTATAGAGAGAGCTATTAGCAACAAGGGTATCGAAACCTCGACCAATCTATGGATTAGGGCTATGCTCGAGAGTCGAGATATTACTTCTTCCTCAGGAGGAGTGTCAGTGTCTGTGATCGCAGTAAAGGGGTGCCCCCAAGGAGGAGTCCTCTCTCCCCTTCTGTGGTCACTGGTCATACACGATCTCTTAGCCAATCTACACAGATCAGGCTACATCGCCATTGGCTATGCTGATGACCTAGCGATTATTATTAGGGCCAAACACTGCACGACTATTTCTGCTGTCATGCAATGTGCGCTTTTAAAAGTTTTAGACTGGTGTAGCAGGGAAGGGTTATCCATCAATCCTTGCAAAACGGTTCTAGTGCCTTTCACTAAAAGAAGGTTGATTGACTTAAATCCAATCACCATTAAAGGCATCACTCTGTATTCCAGCGAGGTCAAATACCTCGGTGTTATCCTTGATAAAAGACTTAACTGGAATGCTCATATGAAGTCTGCTACTAAACGCGCTACAAGGGCAGAAGACTTTACGGCAGTACTTGGGGCCTCAATCCTAAGATGAAAGAGACATGTTCTGCACAATACCGGACGTTATGGTCAGGGAGTACTATTTCGGAAGGTTATTTGAGGTAGAGATCTCAGACCGCGCAAGCTGGTCTAATGGTGCTCCGACACTAGACGCTAATGGTATGGTTTGGTTCACTGATGGATCAAAGATGGAATCTTGAGTTGGTTCTGGTGTCTATGGAGCAAATACAAATGTCTCGATGCCAATGGGAGACAGTCCAACGGTCTTCCAAGCTGAACTCCATGCCATAGAGATCTGCGCCAGGTTAAACCTTAGTAAAGGCGTTAAAGGCGCAAGAATATATATCTATTCAGATAGCCATGCAGCACTCAAAGCTCTGTCGTCCAAGTCAATGGACTCATTAACAGTCAAAAGCTGCTACGATGCATTGCAATCTCTGGCCAGACACAACAGGGTCAAGCTCGGTTGGGTACCAGGTCATCGAGGTATCGCAGGCAACGAAGCCGCAGATGAACTAGCTAGGGCTGGTTCGGAAACTGCATTCATAGGACCTGAAACATTTTGTAGCGTCAATTGGTGTGCCGCCACAAAGTTGATAAACTGTTGGGAGGGCAAACTTCGCCTGGCTCATTGGGTAAATACCCCGGGGCTAAGGCAATCAAAACAACTGATCAGACCCTATTCATATAAAGAAATCCTGCATTTAGATAAAGGTAGCATTAGGAAACTAGTGAGTTTTCTAACTGGCCACTGTGGCCTAAGATATCATCTTACCAAAATGGGTGTGGGCTCTGTGACAGAATGTAGATTCTGTACAGAGGATGAGGAGTCATCCGAACATGTTCTCTGCGATTGTCCAGCACTTATTTGGTTAAGGAAACGCATATTCCATAAGGAAATATGCTCAACAGCGGATTTGAAAAACTGTGCTACTAAGGATATAAAACAAAATATCTGTTTTTGAGGTCGTGGAGCTATTTTAAAGTCAAATGTTGCATTCGAAACTGGCCCCTAACATTGAGGTGCTCACTCAAAAAACCAAAAAAAAACGCGATTTCAACCCATCACACGCGACACACGCGCCAAATGCGAAATGCGTCATGGGCGAAATATATAAAATGCTATTTTGGACTTAGACACTTACAAAATATCAGCTCTCTAGGACGTGTTAAAAAGGACCTCAAAGAAGTCTGCTCGGGTGACGCTCGCCGTACACCCAGGGTTCGTTTTTCGGTGTGTTACAAATTAAATTACAGAAGTGTTGTTATTTTTTGTAAGGTTTTTATTTTTATTCTCTATATATTTTCCTCCCTTTTTCGTGCTTAAACCTTCATGACACTACTGAGCGAGTAACGTGAATAAATCAGTCGATACTCACTCGTTATGGTGGTGTTATGTCCGAAATGGACAATACGGCGGGGCTATCAAGGCCGAGTGAGTAAAGTGAATAAAAAAGTCAATGCTCACTCGGTATGGCGGTGTTATGTCCGAAATGGACAATGCGGCGGTGTTATCAGAGCCGAATGAGTAAAGTGAAGAAATCAGTCAATGCTCACTCGGTATTCCGATGAGGCCTCGCTGTCAGACCATCAACACATCAGGTTTGACATCCCAGGCGCGTTGAAACATGCCTCTCCCAGATATGATCCTAAGTCAACGGACTGGAATCTTTATCGAGGACTAGTCCTCTCTAAATTAGATTTTCTTGTCTCACCTATTGACTCTATAGAGGCACTAGACGAGGCAGCTTACATAGTAAATGATCTACTGCTTACTTCCTATCGTAGCAGTTGTGTCGTCAAAACTAACCTTTGTAAACGCAAAGTTCCTTGGTGGAATGACATACTGGCCAAGCTTAGGAGGAAAGTTAGAAAGCTCTTCAACTCTGCTAAACGCACGAAGAGTTGGAACGAATACAAGTCCACCCTTACAGAGTATAACTCTGAATTAAGACGATCTAAACGGGCCACGTGGAGGAAGTGTTGCAAGAATATCGCTGAAATGCCAGCAGCTACACGAATCCACAAGGCACTTGTTAGGAATCAGACAAATAGTGTGGGTCTGTTGAAAAAGACTGATGGCACCTACACGACGGACCGTGAGGATACACTGAGAACACTTCTGCATGTTCATTTCCCCGGCTCGTACAGCAGTGTACCACACACAAATTCGAAAACGCTTGACCGAAGGATTAATATCGCTAGTAGAACTAATAGTTTATCTGGTAAGATCTTCACCCCAGATAAGGTTAGATGGGCAGTAGGCTCCTTCAAACCATTCAAAGCCCCTGGTGGGGATGGCATCTTTCCTGCTCTTCTACAGAAGGGGATCAATGCAATCCTTCCAAGATTAATTTTATTATTTAGAGCTAGCTACAATTGGGAATACATCCCTTTTGTCTGGACGCAGGTTAATGTGATATTTATCCCCAAACCTGGCAATAGGCCTAGTGAGCTACCTAAATCATGGAGAGACTCATTGATGTTCATATTAGAAGCAGACTAGAGGTGTCTGCTCCTTTGCACTCAAGTCAGTTTGCATACAGAAAAGGCAAAAGCACAGAAGGTGCCCTCCACTATCTGGTTAAAAAGATAGAAGGAACGTTTCGATCCAAGGAGGTTGCTTTGTGTGCATTCCTAGACATTGAAGGCGCCTTCGATAACACTGGCTATGACTCTATAGAGAGAGCTATTAGTAACAAGGGTATCGAAACCTCGACCAATCTATGGATTAGGGCTATGCTCGAGAGTCGAGATATTACTTCTTCCTCAGGAGGAGTGTCAGTGTCTGTGATCGCAGTAAAGGGGTGCCCCCAAGGAGGAGTCCTCTCTCCCCTTCTGTGGTCACTGGTCATACACGATCTCTTGGCCAATCTACACAGATCAGGCTACATCGCCATTGGCTATGCTGATGACCTAGCGATTATTATTAGGGCCAAACACTGCACGACTATTTCTGCTGTCATGCAATGTGCGCTTTTAAAAGTTTTAGACTGGTGTAGCAGGGAAGGGTTATCCATCAATCCTTGCAAAACGGTTCTAGTGCCTTTCACTAAAAGAAGGTTGATTGACTTAAATCCAATCACCATTAAAGGCATCACTCTGTATTCCAGCGAGGTCAAATACCTCGGTGTTATCCTTGATAAAAGACTTAACTGGAATGCTCATATGAAGTCTGCTACTAAACGCGCTACAAGGGCAGAAGACTTTACGGCAGTACTTGGGGCCTCAATCCTAAGATGATACACTGGATTTACACGATGATGGTGAGACCCATAATCATGTATGCGGCCATAGTATGGTGGCCCAAGGTACTCGAGCGGACAACGGCAAACAAGCTTCAGAAGCTCCAAAGAATTGCCTGTCTAGGTATTACAGGTGCTATGCGTACCTGCCCTACGACAGCATTAGAAGCTATCGTAGGTCTTTCGCCCCTTCAAATCTTCATTAGGAAGACGGCCGCTAGATGTGCTATAAAGCTGCAACTAGAATATAAATATAAACCAGGCGACCTTGTGGGACACCTGAGAAGTCTCAACTCAATTCCCGAAAGAGACATGTTCTGCACAATACCGGACGTTATGGTCAGGGAGTACTATTTCGGAAGGTTATTTGAGGTAGAGATCTCAGACCACGCAAGCTGGTCTAATGGTGCTCCGACACTAGACGCTAATGGTATGGTTTGGTTCACTGATGGATCAAAGATGGAATCTTGAGTTGGTTCTGGTGTCTATGGAGCAAATACAAATGTCTCGATGCCAATGGGAGACAGTCCAACGGTCTTCCAAGCTGAACTCCATGCCATAGAGATCTGCGCCAGGTTAAACCTTAGTAAAGGCGTTAAAGGCGCAAGAATATATATCTATTCAGATAGCCATGCAGCACTCAAAGCTCTGTCGTCCAAGTCAATGGACTCATTAACAGTCAAAAGCTGCTACGATGCATTGCAATCTCTGGCCAGACACAACAGGGTCAAGCTCGGTTGGGTACCAGGTCATCGAGGTATCGCAGGCAACGAAGCCGCAGATGAACTAGCTATGGCTGGTTCGGAAACTGCATTCATAGGACCTGAAACATTTTGTAGCGTCAATTGGTGTGCCACCACAAAGGTGATAAACTGTTGGGAGGGCAAACTTCGCCTGGCTCATTGGGTAAATACCCCGGGGCTAAGGCAATCAAAACAACTGATCAGACCCTATTCATATAAAGAAATCCTGCATTTAGATAAAGGTAGCATTAGGAAGCTAGTGAGTTTTCTAACTGGCCACTGTGGCCTAGGATATCATCTTACCAAAATGGGTGTGGGCTCTGTGACAGAATGTAGATTCTGTACAGAGGATGAGGAGTCATCCAAACATGTTCTCTGCGATTGTCCAGCACTTATTTGGTTAAGGAAACGCATATTCCATAAGGAAATATGCTCAACAGCGGAGTTGAAAAACTGTGCTACTAAGGATATAAAACAAAATATCTGTTTTTGAGGTCGTGGAGCTATTTTAAAGTCAAATGTTGCATTCGAAACTGGCCCCTAACATTGAGGTGCTCACTCAAAAAACCAAAAAAAAACGCGATTTCAACCCATCACACGCGACACACGCGCCAAATGCGAAATGCGTCATGGGCGAAATATATAAAATGCTATTTTGGACTTAGACACTTACAAAATATCAGCTCTCTAGGACGTGTTAAAAAGGACCTCAAAGAAGTCTGCTCGGGTGACGCTCGCCGTACACCCAGGGTTCGTTTTTCGGTGTGTTACAAATTAAATTACAGAAGTGTTGTTATTTTTTGTAAGGTTTTTATTTTTATTCTCTATATATTTTCCTCCCTTTTTCGTGCTTAAACCTTCATGACACTACTGAGCGAGTAACGTGAATAAATCAGTCGATACTCACTCGTTATGGTGGTGTTATGTCCGAAATGGACAATACGGCGGGATTATCAAGGCCGAGTGAGTAAAGTGAATAAAAAAGTCAGTGCTCACTCGGTATGGCGGTGTTATGTCCGAAATGGACAATGCGGCGGTGTTATCAGAGCCGAATGAGTAAAGTGAAGAAATCAGTCAATGCTCACTCGGTATGGCTGTGTTCGGGTGGAATGGGCTGGACGAACTAGGAGACTAGAGTGAATAAATCAGTCAATACTCCGTACTAGTGCACCAAAAGAAAAAATTTAATACTTGTTCGTGAAGAACCCTTTCACAACGGCGGCTCGAACCAGAGATATTTATTAGTTGTTCTGCGTCCTATGTTATTGGATTGTTTGCAAAACCTGGTGGGAATTTTATAATCATTTCTGCACGTTTGGTTGTAGCTGTATGAGCTACTACACTCACTTCCTATGGTTGTCGGACGGAGGGACGGACATATGCATAGTGATACGTGTAAACTCATGCAGTGAGTTTGATCATACGATATTTGTCGTTCATCTGCAAGAGTTGCTTGTGCGCTCATGTTGGCAGGCTATATTTGTTGTCGGACGGAAACCGGTTTATGCACTCGGTCACACCATATTTATTATATGGCTGCATGCATGAGTTGCTTGTGTGCTCACGGTGGTAGGTTATATTGGTTGAATATTATAGTCGGTCGGATACAAGTTTATGGGTACATATTCTTATATGTATGGTGTGTGAAGTAGTGTTGGTATTTACATCGACTTCATTACACTCCCCTCCTACTTCGTGGTTGAAAGGAGAAGACGAGAAGAGAAGCGAGAGAGGCTCTCCATAAGGAATGCTTCTTACATGTATATTACTTAATACAATTAATCGGTATGTTAAAGTGCATCTATTATTATTATTCAATTTTTTTTTTGTAATGGTAAACATAGATGTAGGATATTATGATCGGTCGGTGTGGTCAGTTTTTTTTTTGGGATGACCTTTATTTTTATTTGTGCCAGCTGGCCCGACTTCACAGAAAATGAAAGTGTTTAGCATTATTATTATTATTGATATAAAAAAGATTTGTTTTTAATATAATACATATTTATATTTGGTATTGGGGTTAAGATACTCGGAAAAGAACCGAGAGGTCTAGGGCTGCAACTTCTCGGACGTCAGGGCTCTGACTCTGGGATACATAGAAATTAGCCAAAACTGTCTGGATGGCTTCTGTGGGTCGCTGGGTTGTAGCTGCGACGCCTGGGAGGAGCAGAGACTTCTCGATATCTTCCAGGTTCAGGCAACGATGATGCGCAACACAAAGCCTCTCTCGCTGCAAGACCGTTGAACGGGTTTGTCAAACCCATCCTACACGAGGTGACCCTGTCTAGCAAAATTCAACGGACCTAGAGGAGAGAACCTCGATAAAAAATCCTCAATCCAAGATGAGACACGTGCGCTGAGGAATGAATGACCATGAGAACTTTGGTCGATAGCATGGTACTCCAGATACCTGGCGCCCTCTGACTTCAAGTAGCCTTACCACGGCAAGAGGCTCTGTCGTGGTGGACCTTCTCTTCTTCACAATACAAAATTCATGGATAGTTCAGACAATAAAATTTCTGAGGGCGGTGCTCCTCCAAACGCACCAATCTCAGAAGCCAAGGACCCACTAGGTCCTATTTCTGAGAGTGAAAACACAAATTACGACAGCACAGACTCGTCGAGCATTACCGTGTATTACGTCTAAGTACAAGGCTCCATCGTGCCAAAATGCTTGGACGACATATCCACATCAACAACAGCTGACATAAGGGACGAACTGACCAGTCTAGAACTTGCAGACAAGAAGACAAAGAGACAACACCTGAGCGGAGCTGCCAGGAAACGACTGACCTTCTTGAAGCAAAAAGGACTGACCCACGAAGAGGCATTAGCTCAATGCAAGACCAAAATCAAGGACAGAACTGTCCTTAAAACAAACAAACGGAGCCTCTCAGATGACTCCAGCCCCCAAAATCCACCCAAGCAAGATAGGCAAACCTATCCCCTCCCCAAAGCTGCAGAAACATCCAGAAACATGAAGATGACAGGTCCAGAAGCAGAGGTTGCTAGTGGATCAAAGACAGGGCCACAATACAGTGACATCATGAAGGCTATCAGGTTGGCGATCACCGACCAATGCTTTCCTTAAGTCAAACTGGAGGCGGCACAAATGTCTACGATCCAGGACCACATAATGGACGCAGTTGCGGAGCTCCCATTGGATGGTATACGCCCTTCCTTTCTGGGCTGCCGACAAAAAAATTGATGGCTCTCGATTAATTGTGCAGAAGAGGACATGGCAACGTGGCTTAAAAAGACTGTCCCTAGCCTCAGGCCATGGGCAGAGGCCAACTTAAAAATAGTCAAGGAGGATGAAATCCCTCGGAATCAAATTTTCTACGTGTATCTTCCGCACTGCAGGAACGAAACGAATGAAAAAATAATCGGGCGCCTAGTGATCCAAAACAAGGAGTTGCGAAACGTGGATTGGAAGATCATCTCTCGCAAAGACAGAGAGAATGACTACCTCCAAGTAACCGTTTCCGCCTCGCCGAAATTTACCGAGAATCTCGAAATCTCCAATTATAGAGTCAACTGGCTCTTCGAGTCTGTCTACTTCCAGTTAAAAAAGGACCAAGACAGAAGCAAAAAAGATACAACGGAAGCGAGACCCAAAACTGTATTACCTAAACTAGGGCAGCCGAATCGGTCTACAAAGCCAATACAACGCCCAAACACAATAAGCACCAAACCAGCCAGTGAAATCCAGTCATACTGATCATGGTATAGAAAAGTCGGACAAAAATATCCAGGCCAGAAGATCGAAAAACCACGGCCTATCAACAGCAAGGCCTTTTTTTTTTTTTTTTTTTTATAAAAGACCCAAGAGATAAGACCCTGAATGACTTTCGTCACGGCAATAAGTTGGGAATGTTCGAAGGAATGTTATTTACAATATAATACATTCCTCACGTTTGTAGCCGGTTTCAATTTATTTTCTTAGAATTATCTCTGATTCATTGAAAAAAGCAATACGAAATAATGAACACGAAACTAAAACGACGCGAGTCCAAATACTTTTATCAATGAATCATGGTCAGAGAAAACTACAAAAAACCTTGACCAAGAAAATATTACAAAATAAACAACAAATATTATAAATAATACAAAAAATAGTAATTTTTTTATATAAAATAATCTTATCCTCTAATGAACACTACGGTCGTCCTTCAGGAAGTTGTTTACAGCTATTTTGAAGGCCTGTAAATTATAAGATTCGGGAAATACGGAGTCGACCACTTGATTCCACATCGAAGTCACTCTCGGATAAAAGGACGATTTGAAGTGTTGGGTTCTACATGAGAACGGTTTTAAGGCAAACCTATGTTGATTAGACCTCAAACGAGTGTTAACGTTGCTGACAAAAGGACCTGGGAATAGAGAACGGGTTTCTGAAGAACATCTACCGTTGTAAAATTTTTAGAAAACAGATAAAGCTCCAACATTACGTCTATGCTCCAAAGAATCAAGAGATGAAGTAATTGTTACATCGTTTATCAAACGGATAACTCTATTTTGAATTCCATCAAGATGAACCAAATGCGATCTTGGAGCCCCACCCCACACAAATGAATTAAATTCTAAAATTGGTCTAATATAAGATTTATATAATCTTAATACTTCAGAGGGGCTGAAGTAAAAATTACAACGTCTTATAAAGCCCAAGCATTGGCTCGCTCTTTTTGAGATTTCATAAATATTGTTCCTTCCAGGAAAGTTCACTAGAAATTTTCAAACCTAACATCTTAAGTGAAACTGATCTCGCAATAGAGGCACCATTAATTACTGGTGCTACGTAATGTTGAATTGCCTTTTGAGAAAAAAGACAAGCCTGGAATTTATTTGAGTTAAATTCCACCCTATTAGATCTGCCCCAATCAAGAATAACTTGAATGTTCGACAGAATTGTCGAATTCATTAATTCACGCGAACCAATCAAGCGAGAATTGCATTCTTTTTGACTAATAAACTCCATGGAATCCGATAACGTCGTATCATCAGCAAATGAGTGGATATCACATGTTGTAGAAGACAACAAGTCATTGATATATATTAAGAATAATGTTGGCGATAAGGATGACCCTTGAGGAACGCCAGCATTGATCTCATGCGAAGATGAGGAAAAACCATTCAATACCACTTTTATTTTGCGGTTCCATAAATAATCGTCAATCCATGTAATGAGAGAGGGATGTAAGTTGAGCGCACGAATCTTATTAATAAGACAAATATGCCAAACTCTATCAAAAGCCTTAGAAATATCCAAGGAAACAACGCTTGATTCGCCTAGATTTTCAATGCTTCGCTCCCAACAATGAGTCATGCACGTCATTAGTTCACCTGAAGATCGATTTTTTCGAAATCCATACTGAACATTGGATAAAAGAGCATTCGAGTCCAGATAGCTCATTAGTTTGAAATTAATGATAGATTCCATTACTTTTGATAAAACTGACAACAGAGCAATAGGGCGGTAGTTAGTAGGTGCAGATTTATCACCTTTTTTCGGGACGGGTTGAATATTAGCTATTTTCCAAATTGACGGAAAAACACCTGTCTTCATTGAAAGATAAAACAATTTGCTAAAGTATGATGACATTTTTTCAATAATAATGGTGGAATACCGTCGGGTCCAGTTGCTTTATTGGTGTCAAGTTCGTTAAGAATTTTGGAAACAACCCGACGACGGAAATAAATTGAAGACATATCAGGGCCTACATTCGGGAGAATTGGTGGACTTTGGTTAGAAAATGGAAGGGTTGACGCACTAGCAAAATGCGAAGCTAAGAGATTTGCTTTCTGAATATCAGTTTTATAAAGAATACCATTATGGAATAGAGTAGGATCAGAAGAAGTCTTTTCTGCAAAGTTTCTTTTAACCATTGCTGCAAATGACCAAAAGCTTTTAATGTTTGAATCACAATCTTAAATTTTCCGCATACTATCTCGAATCTTTGGTCATTTATTATTTTGGACCTGTTAATTATAGCGTTAGCTCTGTTTCTGGCTATTCTAAACTTAACAAGGTTTTCCACGGATGGGCAATGAACGTAGTCCAAATGGGCTGTTTTTTTACTCGCGACTGCTAACCTGCAGTTATTATTAAACCACTTATTCTTACGAATATTGCTTTTCTTAAAGGAGGAAGGAATGAAATTTTTCATTCCTAGCTGAATGGTTGACGTGATCAGTTGAGATGCTTCATTAGCATTATTGTTGGAAAAGCAGGTTGACCAATCAAATGAGCTTAAAAATTGATTCAGGAGCTCCCAGTTAGCATTTTTGAAGTGCCAGAGTAGCCTTTTACTTGTTGACTCTACAAGGGTTGGGGTTATTGAAAATTTGGCTAATACCAGAGCGTGGTCGGAAAGACCTAATGGAGCAGATAAATGAATTGAATATTTATCTGGCATAGAAGTTAGAAATAAATCTAATAGGTGAGGTGATTGAGCAGTTGTATCGGGATATCTAGTTGGCTTATCGACGAGTTGTGTTAGGAGATTGGTATCTGAAAATAGTTCTGCGGATTCACCTGATCGATCTCTACCATTCGAATATGTCAACCAAGAATCATTATGGACATTCAAATCTCCCAAAACTATTAATTCTGAAGTTGGTGAGGATTCGTAAATCTTGTCAATTGTTTCCGATAAATTATCAAATACAATAATAGTGTCATTAGGTGACAAATTTGGACTACGATAAAGGGAACAAATAAACATTGAATGGTTTGCAATTATAATTTCAATCCATATCGTATTGAACAAGGGATTACATTTCGGAACATTAAAATTAGGAATACTAAAACATATATCATCTCTAATAAAGAGAACAACCCCTCGATGCGGAACTAAACAGTCGACACGAGAATACCCCGGACATTGAAAATAATTAGGGGTACCCATAAAAGAAACCTGCGTTTCACATAAACTAAGAACCGCAGGTTTATTCGCGTGAAGATGATCTACGATGGAGTTAAAATTACTCTTAAAGCCGCGAATGTTAGTGAAATGAATTTCAAAACAAGAATTCATTTCACAATGTAAAAATAACGAAATAAAAAAATATGTTAAATAATTTAAAATAAAAACAATTAAAAATTACAACAATAAGAAGATTTTTTGAAAGACAACAGCACAACAGAAAATCGCAACGAATTCGCTTGTAGTATCAGGCCTAACAAACGAAAGAGTCACGAAAAATCAGTGAGCCGATAGGCTTTCCAAAAAATTCAACTTAAATAAATACTTGTATAAAAGTCCAATTTGATCTTGTTAATAAAGTGGATCTTTCTTTATCAAGCAGAGCTAGGTTCGGTCTTGTCCAAGATCAAGAATTAACACTTTTCGTAGTTATCCAAGTCCAGCAAACATGCATGTATCCAAAAGGTATTCTTTAAATTTTTTTTGAGATGTTACGCAAAGAAAAAACTACCAAAATTGAAATCTTTACAACACAACAACAAGACTGAAGGAATTAAAACACAACTTGTATAAAATGGAAAAATAGAAATTAATAAAAAAAAAAAAACAAATTTTCTAATTATTTCAAATAAATTCTATTATTAGTTTTTAAAAATTTTTTTGCTTGCGATATGTCTCAAGGCTAGCCTATTCAGCCAGACGCTATTTCAACAACACAGGGCACACAAGAAAGACCAGACAACCCAAAATACACTAATAATGTTGAAATGCGTGCAAATAAACCTGCATAGGTCCAAGGCAGCCACTGCCAATCTTTGCCTTCTTTTTGTGGAAAACAACTGGGACATGGCTCTTATTCAAGAAAAATTCAAGGAATCCCTAGTAAATTAGGTAAGTTGATCTATAGCAAGGGTGTCGAAAGACCAAGGACAGCAATCCTATGTAGCCACACTTTCAATATCTTTTCTATAAATCAATGTATTTCCAGAGACATAACCGCGATCTCCGTAGAGACACAGAAAACCAACAGAAGCAAGGGCACTCTAAACATCGCCGCTGCCTACTTCCCCGGAGATGAAAATGAAGCCCCACCGGCAACAACACAGATCTTATTAGCTTACTGCTCAGCTCATAAGCAGAGATATGTGATCGGCTGCGATGTATATTCACACCACACAGTCTGGGGAAGCACCGACACCAACACAAGAGGTGAGTCACTCTTAAACTTCTGCCTATCTGAGAATATCATAATTAAAAACGTGGGAAATGACGCAACCTTCATGAACGCCATCAGGAGGGAAGTACTAGACCTTACTCTTAGTACTAGTACTCAGAAGTACTAGACCTTACTCTGCCAGTGCGATTTACAACTGGCATGTCATGAAGGATGTATCATTCTCCGACCACATGTACATTAGATTTGACATAAAAACTCCCAACAGGGTTCAATCCCTCATTAGAACCCCCAAACACATCGAATGGCAGATCTTTCAAGATAAACTGCAGTTAAACTTAACAGGTATTAGTACCCGCATTAACTCGATTGTCGATTAAGACAGTTCTGCAAGCGATCTAACCGAGGCAATTATAGATGCCTACCATACAAGCTGTCCCGCTATCCAAATCAAAGGCACAAGGCATGTTCCATGGTGGAACCACGATCTCGAGGTCAAGAAAAGAGAAATCCGAAAACTTTTCAACAGGGCCAAATGAACAAATAACTGGGTGCCCTATCGAACCTCCCTTACCAAATATAACGCTGCTCTAAGGAACAGCAAAAGAAAAAGACAAACTTCCAACAGTATGCCATAGACCATACTAATCCACTCGGATCAGTCAAAAAACCTAACGGCGAACTGACTACAACAAGACTAGAAACTCTTGAATGCTTAGTACGAAGTCATTTCCCTAACTGCTTAATGCTAGGTAATCAAGAAGAAAACGAGGACATTAACTCATACCCACACTTCATCCCCATCGACGCCTATAGGCGCTCAAATAACATCTTTACAACTGAGGGAGTTCGATGGGCAGTGAACTCTTTCGGCCCATACAAGTCCCCTGGAGGAGATGGTGTATTCCCAATTCTCAAATTCAAATTTCAAACCTTATAGAATCACTACTCTTGAAACTCTACAAAGCCAGCTACAGCCTAGAATACGTTTCAAGGTGCTGGAGAGAAGTGCGAGTGATTTTCTTACCAAAGATAGGGAAGAAAGCCCCCGAGGATACCAGGTCTTACAGGCCAATCAGCCTCACATCATTTATACTTAAAGCCATGGAGAAGTTACTAGAACACCATATAAAAACTAACATACTCCAACAAAACCCTCTGAATCCAAGTCAACATGCTTATCAGACTGGAAAATCAACCGAAACAGCTTTACATGAGCTGAAAACAGAAATCGAAGGCACTCTTCGAAGCAAAGAAATGTTGTTGTGCGCCTTCATTGATATACAAGGCGCTTTTGACAACACTGGCTTCGAAATAATTCAAACACAAGCAAAAGCAGGGGAATAGACTCCCCAACCATAGGATGGGTCATGAGCATGCTAAAAGGTAGGAAGATTCAAGCCTCGTTTGGTGATTGGTTACAGTAGCGGCAACTAGAGGATGTCCACAAGGTGGTGTTCTACCACCTCTCTTGTGGCTGCTAGTAATGGATCAGTTACTAGTCAGGCTTAAAACCAACCTAATCTCAAACATTAGCTATGCGGACGACCTAGTCTTAATGGTTCGCCGTAAATACGAGAGCACGATAACTGAACGTATAAAGTTTGCTCTCAAACTAACAAACGTATGGTGCAAAGAGGTAAACCTTAGTATAAACCCAGACAAGGTAGTCTGCACTGTTTTTACAAGAAAAAGAAGACTAACTATTCCAACACTAAGTTTCCAAGGCAAAATCCTCCAAATAACGCCTGAAGCCAAATACCTGGGGGTCATGTTTGACCAAAAACTTACATGGAACTCCCACATGAAGTACATCACCAACAAGGCAAAAAACGCATACTTCATTTGCCAAAGAATGTTTAATAAAACGTGGGGAATAAACCCACAAATGACAATTTGGCTATACCAGAGCATCATAAGACCTAGGCTCACCTTCGCAGCCCTGATTTGGTGGTCAAAAACAGAGCAATCGCAAACACGCTCAAAACTAAACAAAATCCAAAGACTAATCTGTCTAAGTGCAACAGGTGCTATAAAGACCTGCCCAACGGCAGCTACTAGGACTTCCGCCACTTCACGTTCGCATCAAAAGTGAAGCTGGCTTAAGACTAATTACACTGAACATAGTTAAACAAATCAAAACAAATAGACAAGGGCATACAAGCATCATCTCCAAAATCAACTTGGAGGAAGCAATTGTCCTACAATCAGACTCAATGATAAAAACAACTCATTTCCAAACGAACTTCATGATAAGATTACCGGAACGGAATCAAGTTGAGAATATCATAAATAATCTTCCCCACCATGCATCTATCTGGTACACAGATGGATCTAAAACTAAAACTGGAACAGGAGCAGGAGTATTTGGACCTCGATCCGCACTAAGAATACCCCTTGGAAAATCCCCAACCGTCTTTCAGGCAGAAACAGCAGTACTGGAAGCCTGTACCCTAGAATGTATCAAAAGAAGATACAGTAGAACCGAGATTTACATGATCTCAGATAGCCAGGCCGCACTATTTGCATTAAAAGGCCCAGTATTTAACTCTAAAACAACGTGGAGCTGCTACTGCCACCTACACGAACTGGCTAAAACAAACAAGATCACCCTTATGTGGTCTCCCGGTCATTCAGGCATCGAAGGGAACGAGGCAGCAGACCTCTTCGCAAGGGAAGGCGCAGAGGAAATTTTCAACGGCCCCGAACCAAGCATTGCCTTTTCTAAAAGCCACCTCAAGAACAAGATTAAGGAGTGGGCAAACAACACCATCGAAGCTGAATGGGAATGATCCTCTGGGATGAGACAAACCAAAAAAGGCTATGAATTACAAAATAAATCACATAGACAAAGCACTAAAGCTAAGCCGTCATGCACTCAGCTCCCTGGTCTGGTACATGACGGGACATGGCCCATTCTACAGCCACCTAATGAAAATGGGAAAATCCCAAACGGATACATGCCGTTTCTGCAACGAGGCCAAAGAAACACCAGAACATATACTCTTCATCTGTGTTGCCCTCACCTGGAAGAGACTAAAGTACCTCAAGGCTAATACAGTTCAAATGCAGACTGCCGGATCAATCGACCTGGTGGACATCATGCACTTCATCAAGGAACTTAGCCACCACATTAAGTGGTAAACATCTGGGATGCACAATAGATCTCTAGGTCGCAGTGCACAAGGCTTTTCACCCCACCAAATATTATAATAATAATAATAATAATATACATATTTGGTATTCATATTACATCTATTGGTGGATATGTATTTCACTTTTATTTTTATATTAGTGAGGAAAATATTATCAGTTTATAGTGAGAAAAAAAAAATAAAAAACCATTACCAACAAAAATATCAGTTCATGATAATAAAAAAAATAGAAATTAATGGAAATAATAATAATTATAACAAAAGTAGCAATTCATAGTAATAACGATAATTATCAGAGGTTGGGCTTCAGGGTTCTGCACGGTCGTTCTGGTTTCGGGAATATTGGTCTGGCGGTGGTTGGCGGTATTTTTATTGGGTTTTTGGCGGACGTGTGGGTGTGTGCAGCTTGGAGTATTGGTTTCGGCGGTTTGATTATTGAGCGGATATCTATGGATGTTGGTGGTTGGTTGGTAGTCATCGGTGGTAGGGTTTCTGTGATTTCCTTTTCAGTTTCCTGCATTTATTTGTTGAATGGCATCGGGGTCGCGGCGGTACCGCAGCGGTGGTCGTCTATATATACGTCGCTGGAATGTTCGGATGGGGATATGGGGATATTGGAGTTGCTTGCAGTCTTTAATGTTTGCGGTGATGGTTTTGCGGTTATCGGCCTCTAGAATATATATTACCGGTGATATTTTCTTGTTGACGCGGTAGGGTCCAACGTACCTGGGCGCTTATTTAGCCGAGAATTGGTTGGCAGCGGAAGAGACAGGTCGGTGGCGGTAATAGACAAATTCGCCTATTTCAGATTCCCATGGTTGGATACGGAGTTCGTAGTAGGGTTTTTGTTTACGGAACGCTTCGGCTAGGTGTAGGCGAACCAAGGCAAGGGCGTCATTTAAAGCTCTCACTCGTTCAGATGTGTTGGGTTCGGTATTTACGCTGACCGCGGGGTAGTAGGTAGACGAAGTCCTCTGCCGTAGTTGAGGTACGCAGCAGAGTATCCGGTGGTTTCATGGAGGCTGGTATTGAAGGCTAGTATCAGCTCGTGTAGGTGTTTGCCCCATTTGCGGTGATCCTTTTGTACATATTGGGCAACCATAGTTTTATTACTCGATTGATCCTTTCGGTAGGGTTTGCCTCTGGTGTATACGGTGGGGTGAATCTTTGCTCTATCTGTAATTCATGCAACAGTTTCTGGAATGGTCTACTACAATACTGCTTTCCGTTGTCATTAATCAATCTTTTGGCATACCCATACATACTCTTATGTGTATGGTGTGTGACGTAGTCGATGTTTGGATTTACATCGACTTCGTTACAAGGTTCGTGATATTTCAAATTATCTAATTCAGCCTAAAAGTATTCTATACAAAAGTGCTTAATTCTAATTAAGTGCCTATTAAAATTAAAATTAAAATTTTGTGCTTCTGCTAGTTTTTTGTTTAGTCATTAACTGCGCCACATTGTAGTGATTTAGCGCTTTTTTTAAACTGTCACTGTAGTTTTTAAATGCTGAATAAATTATTTCGTTTTCGACCTTTCTATCTATGATGGCGGTCAGCCATCAGCAAAATAGGGGGAATAACACAGAATGCTCTAGAATTGCAGGTGGCCCTAACTAACCCTCTGACTGGTGGAATTGCGATCAAACGTGGTGGCCGCCGGCAATTTTCCTCCAATGCAGGAAAAGCGGAATGTTCGGATTAGTCCCTTCAAAGTAAGGTTGGCGCGAGGCCAATAACCTCGCCAGTGAAAAATTATTATTACGGAACCCAAATTCAGCCTCGGATACACTGATGAACGACGACGACCACGGCAACGAAAACGGCTAAACGATTTAAGAATTTTCTCATGGAACGTACTCTCACTATATAGAGCTCGAGCTGCACAGCAGCTAGCCGATACCCTGTCCAACTATAATGCTGACATAACAGCAATTCAGGAGATGCGATGGACGGGTAATGGTGTCTTACAAAAATCAGAATATGTCATATAGAGCTTGAGGTGCACAGCAGCTGGCTGATAACCTGTCTTAATACAAGGCTGACATAACAGCAGTGCAGAAGATGCGGTGGACGGGGAATGATGAATGATGAAAAAGAAGAATTCTTTGAATCAGTCGAACGGGAACTCCATGCCTGATCTCAGTATGATGTAAAATCCTTCTGGGGGATATTTATGCTAAAATAGGTAGGGAACCAGTAGTCAGACAGTACATTGGCATCCATAGCTTACACGAGATCACTAATAACAATGGACGACGAGTCATAGAGATGGCAGTAAGCAATAATTTGGTCGTTGCGAGTACAAAGTTTTCGCGTAAAAAATCCACAAAGCCACTTGGGTAAGTCCTGATGGAGCCACTCGCAACCAGATAGACCATGTGTTAATGGCCCGCCACCACAACCCGAACCTGATGACGGTACGAACGTACCGAAGTGCCAACGTCGACTCGGACCACTATCGTGTTGGTATGGTGCTTCGAGCGCGGATTGCATCATCACGAAAGACTGCATCCGCGAATCAGATTCGAGTCAAAAGGCTACCCTTCGCCACGAAGAGACCAGAAACAACTACGGTCGAGCGATAGGAATCGCCCTAAATGCAGGGAGAGCAAATGCTGGGGTTGATATGTCAGGCGTAGAAGAGAAATGAACACGTCTTTAAAATACTGTCATTAGTACTGCTGACTCCATCTTAGGCAGTAGTCGTAGACGAAGCCCTCTGCCGTAGTTGAGGTACGCAGCAGAGTATCCGATGATTTCATGGCGGCTGGTAGTGATGGCTAGCATCAGCTCGGGGAGGTGTTCGTCCCATTTGCGGTGATCCTTTTGTACATATTGGGCAATAATAGTGTTTATTACTCGATTCATCCTTTCAGGCAGTTAGATTTTTGCATGCTTCTTCGTTACTAAAATCGAATAATATAGTTAGTCTTTGTACTGATCTAAACTTGTCGTGTTCTCATTTAATATTTTTCGCGTAAAAAATCCACAAAGCCACTTGGGTAAGTCCTGATGGAGCCACTCGCAACCAGATAGACCATGTGTTAATGGCCCGCCACCACAACCCGAACCTGATGACGGTACGAACGTACCGAAGTGCCAACGTCGACTCGGACCACTATCGTGTTGGTATGGTGCTTCGAGCGCGGATTGCATCATCACGAAAGACTGCATCCGCGAATCAGATTCGAGTCAAAAGGCTACCCTTCGCCACGAAGAGACCAGAAACAACTACGGTCGAGCGATAGGATTCGCCCTAAATGCAGGGAGAGCAAATGCTGGGGTTGATATGTCAGGCGTAGAAGAGAAATGAACACGTCTTTAAAATACTGTCATTAGTACTGCTGACTCCATCTTAGGCAGAAGTCGTAGACGAAGCCCTCTGCCGTAGTTGAGGTACGCAGCAGAGTATCCGATGATTTCATGGCGGCTGGTAGTGATGGCTAGCATCAGCTCGGGGAGGTGTTCGTCCCATTTGCGGTGATCCTTTTGTACATATTGGGCAATAATAGTGTTTATTACTCGATTCATCCTTTCAGGCAGTTAGATTTTTGCATGCTTCTTCGTTACTAAAATCGAATAATATAGTTAGTCTTTGTACTGATCTAAACTTGTCGTGTTCTCATTTAATATATCTCACGCGCCACACGCGACAACGAAAGAAATCAAATCCCCACAACTCGAGTTTAACTTACCAAGGAATTCCGAAAAGGTTAATTTCTCGATTAGCTACTTATCACTCAGCGTACTCTTTAACTCCATTCAACTTGATGACACCTGGAAAACTTCCAAGCAACGGATCTTCATCTCCGGATGCGTTGCCTGCTGGTTTTGAGCTACTCTGGAGGTTCTTTTCGAAATGATCGTTATGTCTGAAGCTAACTTAATTGAGTTGAAGGCCTACTCTTGAGCGTTTTTTTGGTTCTCCCGACCTGTATATATTTTTTATAAAATCTTTATAATTTTGACAGTTTTATGATTCAACCTCCGGATCAATTCGACTGCCGGATCAATCGACCTGGTGGACATCATGCACTTCATCAAGGAACTTAGCCACCACATTAAGTGGTAAACATCTGGGATGCACAATAGATCTCTAGGTCGCAGTGCACAAGGCTTTTCAGCCCACCAAATATTATAATAATAATAATAATAATATACATATTTGGTATTCATATTACATCTATTGGTGGATATGTATTTCACTTTTATTTTTATATTAGTGAGGAAAAAATTATCAGTTTATAGTGAGAAAAAAAAATAAAAAACCATTACCAACAAAAATATCAGTTCATGGTAATAAAAAAAATAGAAATTAATGGAAATAATAATAATTATAACAAAAGTAGCAATTCATAGTAATAACGATAATTATCAGAGGTTGGGCTTCAGGGTTCTGCACGGTCGTTCTGGTTTCGGGAATATTGGTCTGGCGGTGGTTGGCGGTATTTTTATTGGGTTTTTGGCGGACGTGTGGGTGTGTGCAGCTTGGAGTATTGGTTTCGGCGGTTTGATTATTGAGCGGATATCTATGGATGTTGGTGGTTGGTTGGTAGTCATCGGTGGTAGGGTTTCTGTGATTTCCTTTTCAGTTTCCTGCATTTATTTGTTGAATGGCATCGGGGTCGCGGCGGTACCGCAGCGGTGGTCGTCTATATATACGTCGCTGGAATGTTCAGATGGGGATATGGGGATATTGGAGTTGCTTGCAGTCTTTAATGTTTGCGGTGATGGTTTTGCGGCTATCGGCCTCTAGAATATATATTACCGGTGATATTTTCTTGTTGACGCGGTAGGGTCCAACGTACCTGGGCGCTTATTTAGCCGTGAATTGGTTGGCAGCGGAAGAGACAGGTCGGTGGCGGTAATAGACAAATTCGCCTATTTCAGATTCCCATGGTTGGCAACGGAGTTCGTAGTAGGGTTTTTGTTTACGGAACGCTTCGGCTAGGTGTAGGCGAACCAAGGCAAGGGCGTCATTTAAAGCTCTCACTCGTTCAGATGTGTTGGGTTCGGTATTTACGCTGACCGCGGGGTAGTAGGTAGACGAAGTCCTCTGCCGTAGTTGAGGTACGCAGCAGAGTATCCGGTGGTTTCATGGAGGCTGGTATTGAAGGCTAGTATCAGCTCGTGTAGGTGTTTGCCCCATTTGCGGTGATCCTTTTGTACATATTGGGCAACCATAGTTTTATTACTCGATTGATCCTTTCGGTAGGGTTTGCCTCTGGTGTATACGGTGGGGTGAATCTTTGCTCTATCTGTAATTCATGCAACAATTTCTGGAATGGTCTACTACAATACTGCTTTCCGTTGTCATTAATCAATCTTTTGGCATACCCATACATACTCTTATGTGTATGGTGTGTGACGTAGTCGATGTTTGGATTTACATCGACTTCGTTACAAGGTTCGTGATATTTCAAATTATCTAATTCAGCCTAAAAGTATTCTATACAAAAGTGCTTAATTCTAATTAAGTGCCTATTAAAATTAAAATTAAAATTTTGTGCTTCTGCTAGTTTTTTGTTTAGTCATTAACTGCGCCACATTGTAGTGATTTAGCGCTTTTTTTAAACTGTCACTGTAGTTTTTAAATGCTGAATAAATTATTTCGTTTTCGACCTTTCTATCTATGATGGCGGTCAGCCATCAGCAAAATAGGGGGAATAACACAGAATGCTCTAGAATTGCAGGTGGCCCTAACTAACCCTCTGACTGGTGGAATTGCGATCAAACGTGGTGGCCGCCGGCAATTTTCCTCCAATGCAGGAAAAGCGGAATGTTCGGATTAGTCCCTTCAAAGTAAGGTTGGCGCGAGGCCAATAACCTCGCCAGTGAAAAATTATTATTACGGAACCCAAATTCAGCCTCGGATACACTGATGAACGACGACGACCACGGCAACGAAAACGGCTAAACGATTTAAGAATTTTCTCATGGAACGTACTCTCACTATATAGAGCTCGAGCTGCACAGCAGCTAGCCGATACCCTGTCCAACTATAATGCTGACATAACAGCAATTCAGGAGATGCGATGGACGGGTAATGGTGTCTTACAAAAATCAGAATATGTCATATAGAGCTTGAGGTGCACAGCAGCTGGCTGATAACCTGTCTTAATACAAGGCTGACATAACAGCAGTGCAGAAGATGCGGTGGACGGGGAATGATGAATGATGAAAAAGAAGAATTCTTTGAATCAGTCGAACGGGAACTCCATGCCTGATCTCAGTATGATGTAAAATCCTTCTGGGGGATATTTATGCTAAAATAGGTAGGGAACCAGTAGTCAGACAGTACATTGGCATCCATAGCTTACACGAGATCACTAATAACAATGGACGACGAGTCATAGAGATGGCAGTAAGCAATAATTTGGTCGTTGCGAGTACAAAGTTTTCGCGTAAAAAATCCACAAAGCCACTTGGGTAAGTCCTGATGGAGCCACTCGCAACCAGATAGACCATGTGTTAATGGCCCGCCACCACAACCCGAACCTGATGACGGTACGAACGTACCGAAGTGCCAACGTCGACTCGGACCACTATCGTGTTGGTATGGTGCTTCGAGCGCGGATTGCATCATCACGAAAGACTGCATCCGCGAATCAGATTCGAGTCAAAAGGCTACCCTTCGCCACGAAGAGACCAGAAACAACTACGGTCGAGCGATAGGATTCGCCCTAAATGCAGGGAGAGCAAATGCTGGGGTTGATATGTCAGGCGTAGAAGAGAAATGAACACGTCTTTAAAATACTGTCATTAGTACTGCTGACTCCATCTTAGGCAGTAGTCGTAGACGAAGCCCTCTGCCGTAGTTGAGGTACGCAGCAGAGTATCCGATGATTTCATGGCGGCTGGTAGTGATGGCTAGCATCAGCTCGGGGAGGTGTTCGTCCCATTTGCGGTGATCCTTTTGTACATATTGGGCAATAATAGTGTTTATTACTCGATTCATCCTTTCAGGCAGTTAGATTTTTGCATGCTTCTTCGTTACTAAAATCGAATAATATAGTTAGTCTTTGTACTGATCTAAACTTGTCGTGTTCTCATTTAATATATCTCACGCGCCACACGCGACAACGAAAGAAATCAAATCCCCACAACTCGAGTTTAACTTACCAAGGAATTCCGAAAAGGTTAATTTCTCGATTAGCTACTTATCACTCAGCGTACTCTTTAACTCCATTCAACTTGATGACACCTGGAAAACTTCCAAGCAACGGATCTTCATCTCCGGATGCGTTGCCTGCTGGTTTTGAGCTACTCTGGAGGTTCTTTTCGAAATGATCGTTATGTCTGAAGCTAACTTAATTGAGTTGAAGGCCTACTCTTGAGCGTTTTTTTGGTTCTCCCGACCTGTATATATTTTTTATAAAATCTTTATAATTTTGACAGTTTTATGATTCAACCTCTTGCATTTTAAGCAAGTCTTCGTTTTGTAAGGACAATTGAATACTCGGTGCTGATCACCGCACGCTGGACAGGTTCGAGCTTTCTTTTGAAAATGGCTAGTTCTGCCAGTTGTTGTTTTCTTTTTCTGCTGGACAGCTTTGACTTCGAAATGTTCGACGACTTTGGTTTTGTCGCGCTTTAGGCAAACGATTTTATGGCCAGATCCCAAAATTTCCACAGGAACAAGGGTTGTAGTAGCATCTTAGTCCTAGTTACCAAAATTAATACGGATCGCTTGAGAAATGGCTTGGTCCACAAAATTCCAAAACCTATTGGCCAGATCCCTGAAATTCCATAGGAACAGGGATTACAGTCGCATCTTAGTCCTACATACCGAATTTAATACGAGAATTGCTTGGTCCACAAAATTCCAGACCCTATTGGCCAGATCCCAGAATATTCATAGGAACACTTGTTATAGTCGCATCTTGGTCATACATACCGAACTTCATACGGATCGCTTGATAAATGGCTTGGTCCACAAAATGCCAAACCCTATTGTCCAGATCCCTGAATTTCCATAGGAACAGGGATTACAGTCGCATCTTAGTCCTACATACCGAATTTAATACGCGAATTGCTTGGTCCATAAAATTCCAGACCCTATTGGCCAGATCACAGAATTTCCATAGGAATTTTCTTGTAGTCGCATCTTAGTTGTACATACCGAATTTCATACGAATTGCTTGAGAAATGGCCCATGAAATTCCAGACCATATTGGCCAGATCCCACAATTTCCATAGGAACAAGTCTTATAGTCGCATCTTAGTCCTACATACCGAATTTCATACGAATCGCTTGAGAAATTCCATGGTCCACAAAATTCCAGACCGTATTGCCCAGAACCCAGAATTTCCATAGGAACAAGGGTTATAGTCGCATCTTAGTCCTACATATCGAATTTCATACGAATCGCTGGAAAAATTGATTGGTCCACAAAATTCCAGAACCTATTGGCCAGATCCCAGAATTTTATATAGGAACAAGTCTTATAGTCACATCTTAGTACTACATACCGAATTCAATACGAATCGCTCAAGAAATTGCTTGGTCCACAAAATTCCAGAACCTATTGGCCAGATCCCAGAATTTTATATAGGAACAAGTCTTATAGTCACATCTTAGTACTACATATCGAATTTCATACGAATCGCTGGAAAAATTGATTGGTCCACAAAATTCCAGACCCTATTGGCCAGATCCCAACAAGTCTTATACTCGCATCTTAGTCCTACAAACCGAATTTCATACAAATCGCTTAAGAAATTCCATGGTCCACAAAATTCCAGACCGTATTGCCCAGAACCCAGAATTTCCATAGGAACAAGGGTTATAGTCGCATCTTAGTCCTACATATCGAATTTCATACGAATCGCTGGAAAAATTGATTGGTCCACAAAATTCCAGAACCTATTAGCCAGATCCCAGAATTTTATATAGGAACAAGTCTTATAGTCACATCTTAGTACTACATACCGAATTCAATACGAATCGCTCAAGAAATTGCTTGGTCCACAAAATTCCAGACCCTATTGGCCAGATCCCAGAATTCCAGAATTTCAATAGGAACAAGGGTTATAGTCGCATCTTAGTCCTACATATCGAATTTCATACGAATTGCTTGAAAAATTGCTTGGTCTATAAAATTCCAGACCCAATTTGCCAGATCCAAGAATTTCCATAGGAACAAGTTTTATAGTCGCATCTTAGTCCTACATACCGAACTTCATACGAATCGCTTGAGAAATTTCTTGGTCCACGAAATTCCAGACCCTATTGGCCGGATCCCAGAATTTTTACAGGAACTAGGGTTATAGTCGCATCTTAGTCCTACATACCGAATTTCATGCGAACCGCTTGAGGAATGGCTAATGGCAAAATTTACCAGTCTCACTTAACAGTGTCTGACAACATTGTCGCACTTAATAGTGTGACATTTAACAGTGTATCACAACAGTGTCTCACTTAACAGTGTGACGTTTAACATTTTACTTTTTGAATATGTACCTTCTTAAACCTTAAAACCGTCAAAAGGACCTCAAAGTAGTCGAAAATACAGACAAAAAAGGGTCAAGTTAAATAACAGTTTTTAAAAAGGATATACAAATAAATACAAAGGACACACTATACGGATACATTTGAACAAAAAAATAAAAACTACTAATAAAATCCCCGATCCCCCAGCTTTTAAAAATAAGTTTAAAATTGCAGCAGACGCTGAATTCGCAGTATGAGCAGTACTTTCTCAAAACATTCACCCAATTAGCTATGCAAGTCGCACTCTGCATGAACACGAGAGAATATATTCAACAACAGATGTAGTGGCGACATTTTTATGCGGCACCATATCGCCTATGTATCGGAAAAAATAACGCCCTTGTAAATTAGCTTAAAAACACGCGATGCGTACACTCTTTGGTTGCAAACCGTCTGCTACCAAAACTTCCAATGCAGGAATTTTTTCCGCAACAACAAGCATTGGGCAAATAATTTGGTTTCAAACCGTTTTTTTATCAAAAAATTTCAGTGCTGAAAAAGTGCCGCAAAAACATGCGATTCATTATTTTACATGTATAAGCATGTTACATGTATGTGCGACCTGACTGCGCCCTATCCCTCTCTCACTTCGCCAGACTTAGGCCCAACCGAAGAGGTTGTTTCAGCTCACATGCAGGATGCGGTGAATGAGGAATGTGATATATATTGTAAATCACATTTCTTCGATTTTTATTTAATTTGGAATTTAATAAAGGGCTTAGCCCAACTTATTGCCGTGACGCAAGTCATTCAGGGAGTCCTCCCTTGGCAATGAGTCTCTTTATATAAAAAAAAAAATGCGGTGATACACAGACACATCCGCAGGCTCGCGTCAACCGGTTGTTAAAGAAGGGAAAAAGAAAAGTACATACGCGGCAGTCGATGACGAAAACCAAAAGTGAACAACGTGGAGCGGAAAAATTCTTGATCTATAAAAGAAAGAAAAATTAAAACCGACGCTTGCGGTGATTATAACGTTTTTTCCCTAAAAGCGGCAATTATTTAAACAAAGAGTGCGAAACGTTAAGTTTATATTTTTATAATTGTTACGTGTTAATTAAGCAATATAAATTGTAAGGAAGATTTTGGACGTATCCAAAATCGCCCACACAACACAATCAACCATCCACCACAACACATCTTAGCGGGTCAGGTTCCACCCCAAAATATATTTTTAGAACACGAGAAGCATTTCTACAATACCAAATCGAAGAACTATCGGTTGTCTATGGGATAGACAAGAGTTTCCTGTCACGTACAATGCCAAAACTCCTCAGGGATAGAGCCATTATCTGGTACAGAAACAATAACAGTCATTGGAGGATGTGGGAAACATTTAGAAACAACTTCCTAAAGTTTTCCCTCGCAGCACGTTTCTTTGATCGACTAGACAACGACATCCGCCAAAGGAAACAGCTGCCGAAGAATCGTTCAAAGACTACAGATTCACCCTGCAAAACCTGATGCGTCACGCACAGTACAAAGAAGACCAGAAGCTAAAACGAATTTTCCGCAACATCCCCAAGGCCTACCAATTATACATAAAGCGGGAGGATTTCACCTGCCTCGAAGAGCTGATTAATTTAGCCGAGGATTTCGAGTGTCTAAACTGGGGCAGTCGAAACGACGAAACACCATTACGGCCACCAAGAAGAGACGAGCAGCACCGACAAATCGCCCATATGCCAGGAGTAGCAGTCAACCCACGGTCAGAATGCCGCCGATGCGGCCAGCAAGGAATTTTTTAGAGAATGTCGCAATCCTAGGGTCTTGTTCTGCTGGGAATGTGGTAAAATAAACATTCGGAGCATCGACTGTTGTCGCCAACTGGCGGGAAATTCCAACGGGTATTATCGACACCAAGGGATGATGGAATCCCAGAATACCATCTAGAGATATTACACCAAGAGGAGAACCGCATAGACGCTATGGTACCCATAGGAGGAGAAGAAATCACCGCTACAATCGACACAGGAGCTACGAGGAGCTTCATTGGCGTAACCTATGAATACGAAGTACGACACACGGAACAGGCAAGTAGAACGGCGACATCAGTAAGAATGGCGAACGGCACGACCAGACGGATGAGGCAAGAGTTTGAAACCACGATAGGATTCGGACACAGCTGCTGCAATATTCAGCTTCTCAGTCTGCCACAGGCCATCGATAAAATAATCCTAGGACTAGACGCAGGTACGTGCAATACAAAGCAAGACCCCAAGCGAGGACGATCCAGATAGCTGTAGTTGACTGGATAAAAAGGAGGCACAAAGGAGAAATTTCTGGATTACTTCATAGAAGGTAATGAACTGTATCGTCACATTTCCCGTCAGACCGCAGATAAGGATTTTACCCCCTGGAAATTGTGCATCCCAAGGTTCCAACCTACCGCTGGACACTTTGGCATTCGCAAGACCATCGCACGCGTTAAGAATTGCTACTACTGGCCAGGTATGTTCCGCGACATCAGCCGGTATGTACGTAGCTGTGAGTCCTGCCAGAAGTACAAGTCCATCCAACAGAAGCCGGCCGGAGCCATGCTGTCTCAGATCGCAGACGAGCCCTGGAGTCCAGTGTGCGCAGATTTCGTCGGACCCCTACCCAGATCCAAGCACGGCAACACTGTCATGTTAGTCTTGTTTGACAAGTTTTCCCCGAAGAAAACAGCGCCCACGTAGCCCCAGAGCAACGAGCGCATGCAGGAGAAACACAGAAGAAAAACAGAAAGTCCAGAACCCTGGGGACCTAGGTATGATAGATCCCTAGAATCCATAGGCCCAGTACCCGAAGCAGAAGCGGAGTATCGTACGCCCCAGCACCAACGTCGGTAGCCAATTTCACAGCAGGAGCATTTTACACAGCACGAACAAATTACACAGCAGGAGCAAGGATACGTCAGCAGGAGCAAGGATATATCAGCAGTAGCAAATAACACAGCAAGGGATATGGCAACGAGATTGCCAAGGTGACCCAAAACTTTGCTCAGGGAGACGTATCAACCATAAAGCTCCCACACGGGGAGGAACGTCAACATTCCCCGTTAAAGCAACACGGCGACTTGGGCGTTGGACACAGCGGCAGAGTCAGCAGAGGCATCAATAACCGGGAAGACCGCCAACATTGCCCAGAACTGGGTACTTCCAGAGGAAGCAGTGAAATCCGGGAAGACCGCCATCATTCCCCGGCACGCATCGGCACGCTCAGCACAGACAACCGGGAAGGCCACCACCATTCCCCGAACAGCAAAGCTCAATGCGACAACAACAAGAGGCACGTCGACGGCATCGAAACTAGTAGCAAGGTGCAACGACGCAATGAAGGACAAAACAACGAAGTTCACGGCGACGCCAGCGAAGACAAAAGCGTAGAGGCAATCGAAGACAACGGCAATGGCAACACAGTAGCAACAGCAGAGAAAAAGCGATTCCCGGAGAAAGGTGGACGGATAACGTAGAGCCCCGTTCTACCAACTCCGTCCGAGTACCCCTGAACTAGTAGCCCCAAGAGGTTATACAACGCATCAACCAGGCAACCCGGACCCGGAACCGGGGTCAAAGGTCAGGTTTAACGCCAAAACAGCGGAGCAAGGATATCGTGTTCGCATCTCGAGGAACGGATAAGTGACAGTTCAGATTGCCAACCCGGAGTAGAGGGGGATTGTAAGGAAGGTTTTAGACGTATCCAAAATCCATCATACAACACAACCAACCATCCACCACAACACATCTCAGTGGGTCAGGTTCCATCCTAAAATATATTTTTGTTTAATATTAGTTATTATGTAACATATTTGTTTTTAAATATAAATTAAAAACAAATACTAGAACTTAAATGCTTAAAATTAGAACACGCACTATTAGGCTTGAATACACAGATCTCTTAGAAATTTACAGACTCACGAATAAATATTAGAATGAATATTTAAAATACTCACGATCATATAATAATCATAGCATTTAAAGTACTCACGATAAGATTAATTATAATTAGAATTTTAAAACTCACGATTGTTTTTAACGGGATTTGTTCCATAGCACTGCGCCGACATTTGCACAGCAATACTCATGGCAACACATAGCGGTAAATTGGATATTTACACCATTGAATGCCAACGAGTTACACGAGCAAAAAAAAAACAATAACATAGAACAAGAACAACAACACGGTGCTTTGGTTTAGCACGCGGGAGGACGAACACACATTACTAACATTAGAGGCAATGTACATGAGCATAGCAACAGCAGGGACAAGCGAACATACATGGCGAACATACGTAGAATTTATTAAACGCATGCTTGACCAATGTGCCGTTACTTTGGTATAAAAGAAGGCTGCTGATTGATCAGCAGAGAGTTTTTGATGAACCATCGTAAGGTGCGGAGCTTGGTCTTATTTTATTTTTTCTCTTAGTTTTATCTTAGCTTAGCTTTATATTGCTTACAACTCCCCCCCCCCCATCCACCGGGATAAGGGGTTGTATGGTATTATTCTTAGGGTATATATAATTTGTAATTTCCCCCACCCGCGGTAAGGGGTTACAAATTATTAGCATTAGAATCCTTGATTTTTCTACGGTTTGTAACTTCCCCCCACCCGTGATAAGTGGTTACAAATTATTAAAATTATATTCGCTTATAGCTTGTCAAGTGTGTCTACCTCTCCGTAGTCGTTGGGTTAGGTTTTTAGTCGTAGTGGTGTATGTATATATGCATATGAGTCGAGTTGCCCAGAGGTGGGAAGAGCCAAACGCAGCAGTTTCCGCAACTTCTGCGAGGAAGTAGCCAATACTACAGCGTCTGCCAGACTGTTTAAAGCTATGGCAAAATATGCTAACAGTATAAAGGCATCACTGTTAGACCAGAACGGAAAGTTCACAGAAAACGAGGAGCAAAGAGCCCTCCTTCTCTTGAGAACACACTTCCCTGGTAGCACAGTGACCAGTAACGAACTCGGGATGGGCGTGAACTACCTAAGAACTAGCAGGGAAGACTGGAAGTAAGCCTCGGACATTTGCACAGAGCATAGAATCCGATGGGCAATCAAAAACTTTCATACCTATAAATCGGCAGGTGTGGACGGGATAATCCCTGCAGTTATGCAGGTCGAATTAGACAACCACCACTTGGGTACAAACCGACAAGTTAGAGATGCCACGGTGGTATTTATACCGAAGGTGGGGAAAAAAGATCCCATCCATCCGAAGTCCTTCAGACCAATTAGCCAAATTTCGTTCGTCCTAAAGACCATACAAGAGGTTATCGACAACTATATGAGGTCGAGAATACTGGAAAAAGAACTATTACATTCCAGTCAGCATGCATACAGAGCGGGCAGATCTACGGAGACCGCACTGTGGGAGCTAACGGAAAGCATAGAGAGGTCTCTTGCCAGTAAGGTAATCGCGCTTTGCGCTTTCCTTGACATCGAACGCATCTCTTTTGGAATAATATGCAGAGCTGAAACTTGTAAATGAAACACGGATAATTTCAGATTAATTTTAAGAACTTTTAATATTGCCTTTTATGTTGTGTCGCTTAATAAAAGAAGAAGGAAAGATATTGACAGAAGTGAAGTTTGCTACAACAGTAAACATATGAAATGATTTGAGTGCGTTCAATGAATGCTTATTTCCAATACTCCTCCTTATTTCATCAGTTAACTCCACATGCATCCCGAAGAACATTGACACGAGGTCCCGCCAATGGTTTTGTTAACAAATCTGCCACCATAGTTTCCGTAGGGCAATATTGGCATGTAACAATACATTTGTCGATGTAATCCTTTGCTGATTTTTGCGAAAAACCTTGAGCAATAAGCCTTGCCTTGTGTCTGACTACTTTTCCATCTGAATTGCACTTTACCTTGTAAATCCACTTGCAGCCAACTAGATTTGCACCTTCTGGAATTTTCACAAGCTCCCATGTTTGATTCTCCATTAATGACTTCATCTCATCTGTCATTGCTTGAATCCACAGCCTCTTTTGATCACCCTTGATAGCGTCTGAGTAGCACTTTGGTTCTTGAATGACTGAACTCACCACGTTCATTTCTTCAATAAGTTTCTTTGGTGGAATTCCTTTGTTAGCACGTTATGATCGTCTAACAGTTTGCTCTTCATCTTCATTCTGAACGTGATCTTGTATTGGATTCTCTTCCTGAACTTCCTCATCGACTAATTCATTTTTCACCTGATCGTTTTCTGCATCTCCAATGTTGTTCAACTCTGAATTGTCGATAATGTGTTCCCGTTGGTAATCTATACTGGACTTGATAGGTAACAAATGACCCCTTTCGACGAACTAAACATCTCGACTAACTTTGACTCGATCGGTTTCCGGAATGTAACAACGATATGCCTTTGATTCGTAATCATAACCGACCAGCACTGCTTTCACACCCTTTGAATCGAATTTGCGCCTTGTTTGTTTTGGTACATGCATATAACATTCTGATCCGAATTTTCTGAAATATTGCACATTCGGACTTTTCTGGAACCAACCTTCATGTGGCGTTGTTTCTGTACCCTTTGTTGGCAAACGATTCTGGACATAGTTAGCCATCATTACAGCTTTGCCCCAAAACTTTTTCTCTAGACCTGCGTCAATTAGCATGCAGTGAGCCATTTCTACCAACGTTCTGTTTTTGCGTTCCGCTGTTCCGTTTTGTTGAGGTGTGTACGCAGTAGTTCTCTGGAATTGAATTCCGAATTCGAATTCATTACTGATGTACTCTCCTCCTCGATCTGTACGGATGCACTTAGGTTTCTTTCCGAATTGAACCCTAACCATCGCAATATATTCCTTGAATTTGCTGTAAACTGAAGATTTATTTGCGATTAGGTAGCTGACTGTAAATTTGGAGTAATCATCTATGAATGTCACAATGTAACGATTACCTGATGGTGTGGTCGTTTGCATCGGACCACAAACATCCGAATGAATCAGATCCATGACTGCAACTGCTTTATTACTCGACTTGACCGGAAACTTGATTCGAGTAATTTTTCCTTCGAGACACACTTTGCATTTAGAGTTGATTTCGCATTCCGCTGTACACTCGCTAAAGTTGATGCCCTCAACCAAATTTCGTTTCGTCAATGATTCCACAACTTTGATGTCTCTATGGCCTAGAACCTTATGCCAATAATAGGTGCAGCCATTGGATTCCTTTTCGACAGAGTAGACTTTGTAAGGTTCCTTTAGTCTGTAAAGTTTACCGCTGATTTCGCCAACTGCAATTTGCCGACTGTTTTCCCTTATTTCACACATGTTGCCCTTGAAATTTACTTGAAAACCTTTTTCCGTTAGCCTTTTGACTGAAAGTAAATTTCCCTTGATGTCTGGCATTAGCAACACGTCTGTGATTCTTACTGGAACAATTTGATTTTCCTCATTCAGAAAATCAACTTTAATTGTGCCTTTACCTGCAGCTGTTAATTGTTGACCACTTGCAACGCTTACTTTATCACTACAATTCATGTCGATATTGACGAAAATATCCTTAGAACTGGCAATGTGACATGTGGCACCTGAATCGACAATCCAGCCATCACCTTGAAGTGTCACAAACAGTTTTTCTGTTTCATCTTTCGCTAGATTCGCCTTCTGATTACTTGCTTCCTTTTTGTTGAGCCAGGCTTTGTATTTTCGACAATCCTTTTTGATGTGACCGCTTCTTTTGCAAAAATAGCACTCAGACCTTTTATTTTCACCTTTTTGACCTTTCGTTGCTCTTGATGTGTCAACTTTTAATGCAGTGTCATCCGTTGTTCCACCTCTATACATTCTTCTTTTGAATTCTGCGAGAACCTTTGATTTTACCAACGTGAGTGTCAATTCACTCTCTTCTTTACCTTCGAGCGCCGTTACCAAACCGTCATAGCTTGGTGGCAAAGAAGCCAACAACGTAGCACTCATAAAAAATTCCGGACCAAAATCTGCACCAAGCGCCAATAACTTTCGAAACAGTTCGTTCATGGAATTCACGTGTTTTCCGCATCTCCGCCTTCATCAAGCCGCTATTGCATGATTAACTTCAAAATGTGCACACGATTGCTTGATGTGTTTGATTCATACGTTTCCTTAAGAATTTTCCATGTATTCCTTGCTGAATCTGCACCGATGATGTGATGAATTTGATCGTCTTCTACATTCAACGCAATTGTTGAATGTGCCTTTTCATCATTTGCTGTCCACGCTGCTGTAACTGGTGATGGTTGTACTTCATTAATGCCTGCCCATAAACCTTTTTCCTTAAGAAGCATTTCCATTTTATATTTCCATACAAAATAATTTGTTCCGTTTAGCTTTGAAATGCTGTATCTTGATTCTGCTGACGCCATCCTTTCCGCATGTGAATTTCACAATACCGAAAAATCAATTTCGCTTTATTAAATTAATCTGCCTTAATTTTTCGAAATATCCGTATTCTTCATCCACTGGGCCCATAACCTTTTGGAATAATATGCAGAGCTGAAACTTGTAAATGAAACACGGATAATTTCAGATTAATTTTAAGAACTTTTAATATTGCCTTTATGTTGTGTCGCTTAATAAAAGAAGAAGGAAAGATATTGACAGAAGTGAAGTTTGCTACAACAGTAAACATATGAAATGATTTGAGTGCGTTCAATGAATGCTTATTTCCAATAATCTCATGATGCGGTAAGAAGTGCTCTGGAGAGAAAGAGACAGCACAATCACTAAATGGATGTGCGAGATGCTGGGCACCTGAACAGCGGGGACTAAAGTTGGTGACAAAATCTTTATGGTCAACACTACAAGAGGATGCCCACAAGGAGGAGTTTTGTCTCCCCTTCTGTGGAGCATCCTTGTAGACGGACTACTCCAGCGACGAGCTGAAGCAGAGACTTACGCCCAAGGCTACGCAGACGATATAGTCATCGTAGCTAGAGGGAAGTTCGAGGAAGTGCTCTGTGACATTATCCAAAATGGATTAACCATCACGAGTAGATGGTGCCAAGAGGTGGGACTCAGGGTAAACCCTAACAAGACCACACTGGTTCCCTTCACCAACAGAAGGAAGTTGGGGCGTATACACCCGATTACCATAAATGAAGAAGAGATCCTTATCAGCAAAGAGGTTAAATACCTGGGACTGATATTTGATAGTAGACTACTCTGGAACAAACACCAACAAGCAGTGCTACAAAAATCAAAAAGAGCAATCATGGTGTGCAGAAGGGTGGCAGAAAAATCGTGGGGAGTTAGCCCCAGAATAATGCACTGGAAGTACACCATGATAGTTATTCCAATGATTACCTACGGAGCAATTGCATGGGCGAATAGGACCAAGCTAAGCACCACGAAAAGGGAGTTGGAAAAAGTACAGAGACTGGCCTGCATTTTATTTACAGTGGCCATGTGAACCTACCCAACAGCGGGCATGGAGGCAATCCTTGGGCTTCTCCCAAATCCATGGAAACCAAGTTACGTTTGAGCAAGGTAGGCTGCTTCACGGACAGCAGGGCAAGGGGGATATTGGAACCACTTAATAAGCTGATTTCTCTAGCGAGCATGCCGTGCGATAACATGGTGCGGAAGCTTTAGTTCAAAAAGAAATTTGTACCCGAGTATATTCCAGGCAGAAGTACATGCCATTGAAAGATGTGCTCACTTCAATCTGGAAAGGAACTACATGAGGCAGGAAATAGCAATCATGACAGACAGCCAAGCTGCTTTAAAAGCTCTAGACGCATTCCAAGTCACATCAAAACTGTTGGAGGAATGCAAGGCGAATCTTAACAAGCTTGGTATGTTTATGTTTATACTGGGTGCCAGGACACACCGGCATACCGATATTGCAGACTGAAGGGGCAGCAAAAGAAGTTAAACATAGAAGAGGATGAAAGCTGCAGACTCTGTGGGGAGGCGGAGGAGACCATATGGCATATACTCAAAGAATGCGGAGCACCGATCCGTCAGAGAAGAGACCACTTAGGAACCCACGCAATCTCGGAGTTTGTGCGGCATTCATTGAACCCGCTCGATATTATTGGATTCTTAAGAAGCATTGGTGGCTGTCAGCCATCAGCAGAAATAGGGGGAATAACACAGAATGCTCTAGAATTGCAGGTTGCCGTAACTATCTTTGACTGGTGGAAGTGCGATCAAACCTCCACGTGGTGGCCACTGGTAATTTTCCTCCAATGCAGGAAAAACTGAATAATCGGGCTAGTCCCTTCAAAGTAAGGTTGGCGCTAGGCCAATAACCTCGCCTGTAAAAAATTATCATTACGGAACCCAAAATCAGCCTCGGATACACTGACGAACGACGACGACCACGGTAACGAAAACGGCTAAACGATTTAAGATTATTCTCATGGAACGTACGCTCACTGTATAGAGCTCGAGCTGCACAGCAGCTAGCCGATACCCTCTCCAAATATAATGCTGACTTAACAGCAATTCAGGAGATGCGGTGAACAGGGAATGGTGTCTTACAAAAATCAGAATATGACATATATTACAGCTGTCATGCAAGACATCATGTGCTCGGGGTGGGGTTTCTAGTCAGCAAAAGAATGAAACCCACCGTTATCGGCTTTAATGCAGTAAATGAACGGCTATGCACCATTCGCGTGCAGGACAAATTTAAAAACATAAGCCTCATAAACGTTCACGCACCGATGAAAAATAAGAATTCTTTGAATCAGTCGAACTCCATGCTTGCCCTCAGTATGATGTAAAAATCATTCTGGGGAATACGAATGCTCA
Organism: Nephrocerus scutellatus; assembly: GCA_947095585.1. Classification (NCBI taxonomy): domain Eukaryota; kingdom Metazoa; phylum Arthropoda; class Insecta; order Diptera; family Pipunculidae; genus Nephrocerus; species Nephrocerus scutellatus. Next base: position 58,239,976 of record OX352762.1, on the reverse strand, counting down.
AATAAGAAGGGAGCCAGTATTCAGGCAGTACATTGGCACCCATAGCTTACACGAGAATGACAATGGACAACGAGTCATAGAGATGGCAGCAAGCAATAAATTGGTCGTTGCGAGTACAAGGTTCGCGCGTAAAAATATCCATCGGGTATCTCCCGATGGAGCCACTCGCAACCAGACAGACCACGTGTTGATAGACAGCCGCCGCCAAAACCCGAACCTGATGACGACACGAACGTACCGAGGTGCCAACGTCGACTCAGACCACTATCTTATTGTTATGGTGCTCCGAGCGCGGATTGCATCATCACGGAAGACTGCGTCCGCGAATCAGATTCTAGTCAACACGGCTGCCCTTCGCAATGAAGAGACCAGAAACAACTACGGTCAAGCGATAGGACTCGCCCTAAATGGGGCTGAGATGTCGGGCGTAGAAGAAAAATGGAAACGCCTTAAGAATACTGTATTAGTACTGCTGACTCCATCTTAGGCAGTAGTCGTAGAGATCGAAACGACTGGTTCGATAACGAATGTAAGCTAGCGACTGAACGTAAGAATGTTGCGTACCGAGCAATGCAACAATCTCATAGAACGGGGGCACGCGAAGAGGAATATAAAGAGCTCAGAAGATATGAAAAAACAGTTCACCGGCGAAAGAAAGCAGCCTGGGAGAAGAATCTCGTCCGTGAACTGGAACAGTACAGAGAGCAAGGCCCGCACCATGCACGGAAGTTCTACCAAAGGGTCCGCGGTATGACGCAATATACACCGCGTTGCACATACTGCAAGGACAAATAGGGTAATCTGATCGCCGATCTTAAAGGCATCTTAGAGCGATGGGAAGAGCACTTTCATGAGTTGCTAAATGGCCAGCTAACTGAGGAATTGGAGGCTCCACCAATGACCGAAGATCATACTATGCTGCCGCCACCAAGCATAGTCGAAGTTAGCAGTGCGATAAATCGGCTCAAAAATAATAAGGCCTCGGTATCTGATGGGATCACAGCGAAATTGATTAAAATAGGAGGCCTCACATTACACCAAGCAATTCATGAAATAATAGTGCAAGTATGGGAAGAAGACTGGCGAAGAGGCATCCTGTGCCCCATACATAAGAAGGGAGATATCACAAATTGCAGCAATTATCGTGGTATAACGTTGTTGAGTACCGCGTATAAGATTTTCTCCTCTATCCTTCAAGACAGGATAGCCCCATACGCTAAAGTCATCATTGGTCCATACCAGTGTGGCTTCATCCCAGGCAAATCAACAACTGATCAGATTTACACCCTAAGGCAGGTGATAGAAAAATGTGTAGAGTTTCAAAACTCACTACACCATCTTTTTATAGACTTTAAAGAATCCTTTGATAGCATAGCCAGAGTAGAACTATATAAAGCCATGAGAGAATTCGGCATCCCAAATAAACTGACATGACTATGTAGGTTGACCATGACCAATGTTATAAGCCAAGTAAATATATCCGGATCACTATCAAGCCCATTCAACTTCTATAACGGGCTCCGACAAGGGGATGGGCTGGCCTGCATCCTCTTCAACCTGGCGTTGGAGAAAGTGATCCGAGACTCTGACGTAACGGCGAGAGGAACAATCCTCTATAAGTCCATTCAGATACTGGCTTACGCAGACGATATTGACATCGTTGGTAGAAACCAAAGAGCTGTACAGGAAGCTTTCATCCAGATAGAGCAGGCGGCACGAAATCTGGGACTGCACATAAATGAGAGCAAAACAAAGTACATGGTGTCCACGACTGCGAGTAGAAGATCCAACATTGGTCCCTCAATTCAGATAGTCGAGCGCAAATTTAAAGTAGTGCAATCCTTTAACTATCTCGGGTCAACTATAGCAGCCGATAACAGCATGGAACCAGAAATACGCGCACGGTTGCTTAAAGCCAACGAAGCCTGCTATAGCCTGTCAAGACTCTTCAAATCCAGGAACATAACCATAACATCCAAGCTGCTGATATATAAGACAATGGTCATACCAGTACTTACATATGGATCCGAGACTTGGGTGCTTAGCAAAAAGCATTCTGACCTCTTAGCCGCGTTCGAGAGAAAAGTCTTACGGAGAATTGTTGGCCCCGTTTGTGAGGAAGGACGATTCCGGAGACTCTATAATGATGAGATCTACACGCGTTACCGTGATGTCGACATCGTGAAGAGAATTAAGCTCGGTAGGCTCCGGTGGGCAGGACACCTAGCTCGCATGAGCGAAGAGGATCCTGCTCGGAAATTTTTTTGCGGTAGGATCATAAATATGGAACACAACAGCGAGGCCGGCCAAGCCTACGCTGAAAGAGTGGCGTAGACCAGGACGCCCAGAGTTTAGTGATGCCAAACTGATGATCAAGAAGCATTGGTATGGACGGGGTGCTATAGGGACTAGCTCTATAGCACTAGTCAGGGGGGAGCGCAATAGATCCATATGGGTCGAAGTGCAACAACACCCCATTTTATCATCATCATCATCATATATAGCTTGTAGCTTCCCCCACCCGCGGTAAGGGGTTACAAGTTTTTATTCTTAAGTATTATGCATAAGTTATAAATGGCTTGTAGCTTCCACCCACCCGAGGAAAGTGGTTGCAAGTATAATAATATTCGGCGCGACAGACCGTTGCAGCCCAAGGGCTAGCTTCTTGCGACACAAAATGGAAGGGACCTACAAGGGCGGATCCGAACGGCGAATTAAGAAGCTTTCCGTGACAAGTTATTACTCTCGGAACGTTTGTCACCCATTCGCGAGAGGTGGGACACCGTGAAAAATACTATTGATGTTACTGGGATTCAAACCACGATCCTCCTGCTCATTAGCATTTCCACTGAGCCACGGCGCCCATAAGACATAAGGAGTAGTTTAATTACAAGGATAGCTTTTCTACGGTTGTAAATTCCTCCCACCCGTGTTAAGGGGTTACAAATTACAGGTACACTTCCCACGTAACGTACCATGCGAACATCAAGATCAACTCCCACGTTAGAGAATTCCAAATGAGTAAATAACCTTTACTAACCCTATTTTAGCCCGTGAGTATGTAGAGAAATATTTAAATTTTGATACAATTTTATTATTATAAAGATATGTAATTACTTTGAATTTAAAAAAATATTTGCTTTTTTTACTCATAAACTTGTTGACTAAATAAAAATTTTATGTAACGAACCACTGGATCCGCTGAGCTTACCTCAGCCGTAAGAAACTTCGTTACAGTGGCACCCCCCACAGAAGACTACGTTGAGTGCACGTCAACGCATCGTCGCTACGCCACACAGAAGACAACGTTAATTTCACTCCGACGCATCACCAAACCGCAGCAGAGGACAACGACATTTATCGCACAGTCCACAGCGATCGACTGCCCATCATGAAGACCACGTGGATATACACGCTCCGGAAAGAGGAGCTGATAACCTACGCCAAGGAATTCGGGTAGATGACAACGGCACCGTGGAGGAACTCCGAAAACGCTTTGTCGCCCATGTCAACGAGGAAGAGCTCAAACCAGAAGCAAGAGAGCGACTTCTCATCCTGGAACCGCAGAACACGAGGAGCGTTTCCCCAATACCACACCCGATTACCGTCAACTTCATTGAACGGGTCGAAGAACCATCGGTTGTCTATGGGATAGACAAAAATTTCCTGCCACGTACAATGCCAGAACTTCTCAAGGATAGAGCCTTTATCTGGTACAGAAACAATAACGGTTATTGGAGGACGTGGGAAACATTTAGGAACAACTTCCTGAAGTTTTTCCTCCCAACACGTTTCTTTTAACGATTAGACGACGACATCCGCAAAAGAAAAGAGCTGGGTTTGGTTTTTTAGTCGTAGTGGTATATACATAGCTTGTAGCTTACCCCCACCCGCGATAAGGGGTTACAAGTTATTATTATTAAGTATTACACGTAAGTTATATATGGCTTGTAGCTTCCCCCCACCCGTGGTAAGGGGTTGCAAGTTATCAGACATAGGGAGAAGTTTAATTTCATGGATAGGTTTTCTACGGTTTGTAAATTCCCTTCCATCCCCCGCAACGCAGCATGCGTACGTCGAGACCATTTTCCACGTTAGAGAATTCCGAGTAAGTAAATAACCTTTACAACCCCATTATAACCCGTGAGCATGTTGAGAAATATTTAAATTTTGATACAATTTTATTATTATAAAGATATGTAATTACTTTGAATTTAATCAAACATATGCTTTTTTTTATCATAAACTTGTTAACTAAATAAAAAAATTTGTAACGAACCACTGGATCCGCTGAGCTTACCCCAGACGTAAGAAACTTCGTTAATAAATTCTAAATTTTGTTGGTTTCATTCAGCTATTTTTATGTGCAGTTGTTAGTTTTTTTACTACACGAAAAAAAATCGTACAAACCACTTATACATCCTTTCAAATGTGAATCGCATTCGACGAGCGAGAAACTTAACTTCGTGCTTGTAGAACGCAGTAAAGAAAAAAACAGACTATAAAGTTTTAATTGAACAGTTTATATAAAAATACCAACAACCATACTCTATAAGGTTACAAAGAATACTATAGGGTGTTTTTTTGGGAGGTTTGTTTTTCCGATAGATGTCGTTTTATTTTATGACAGTTGTTTTGACAGCTCAAAGTGGCATTTCTACTCAGTATTGTTTGGCAAATCATTATGAAAAAAAAAAAAAAAAAAAAAAAAAGAAATGACATTTGTGAAAAATAGTCGTGGTAGCCATATGCCAGAAATTGTGTTTAAATGTTAAATGCCAAAAAATTATCTACCAAATAAAAAAAAATCTTGGTCATTTCATAATTTTATATGTGTTTTATTCAAAAAAAAAATCGGCAACCTCTTAAAAAAACACGTTATATCTAACGGGTTTATTTTTATTTGGTAGATAATTTTTTGGCATTTAACATTTAAACACAATTTCTGGCATATGGCTACCACGACTATTTTTCACAAATGTCATTTTTTTTTTTTTTTTTTTTTTTTTTTTTTTTTTTTTTTCATAATGATTTGCCAAACAATACTGAGTAGAAATGCCACTTTGAGCTGTCAAAACAACTGTCATAAAATAAAACGACATCTATCGAAAAAACAAACCTCCCAAAAAAACACCCTATATAATTAGACAAAATTGTGTACACAAAGAATAATCTATTTGTTATGAAAAAATAACAACATTGCCAATAACAACAGTACTTTTCATCTAAATTTAAGACGTTGCCAAAAAATTTATTTCTTTAACACTCCTCCTCGTTGCAATAATTTAGACAACATTGATTCTTTCTCTCAGTAAAACATGTTTAGTTTTTCAGGTTTTCAGTTCTTCAGCTCTTCAGTTCTGCAAAGACTTGAGTACTCTAAGCTCGAACATTTTTCTCGTTACCATCGAATTCGATTTATCGAGGTTTTACTATGTAAGTAAATGAAGCCGGAATAAAAGGCTTATAAAATTGAATTTGGGAATAAACTGCAAAACCGATCTCTTTACTTCTTCATTTCTTCAGTTGTTTAGTTCTTTAATTCTTTAGTTCTTTAGTCCTTTAATTCTTTAGTTCTTTAGTTCTTTAGTTCTTTAGTTCTTTAGTTCTTTAGTTCTTTAGTTCTTTAGTTCTTTCGTTCTTTAGTTCTTTAGTTCTTTAGTTCTTTAGTTCTTTAGTTCTTTAGTTCTTTAGTTCTTTAGTTCTTTAGTTCTTTAGTTCTTTAGTTCTTTAGTTCTTTAGTTCTTTAGTTCTTTAGTTCTTTAGTTCTTTAGTTCTTTAGTTCTTTAGTTCTTTAGTTCTTTAGTTCTTTAGTTCTCTAATTCTCTAATTCTTTAGTTCTTTAATTCTTTAATTCTTTAATTCATTAGTTCTTTAGTTCTTTAGTTCTTTAGTTCTTTAGTTCTTTAGTTCTTTTGTTCTTTTGTTCTTTTGTTCTTTTGTTCTTTAGTTCTTTAGTTCTTCAAATATTCTATTTCATCCTTCATGGCCAGAATCCATTTATCACGTTCTTTGAATGTGACTGCTTGCTGATAACATTTTGGCTCTAAAACATCATGTTTCATAACCTTAACTTCAGTGATTAACCGCTTTGGTGGTAGACCTATATTTGTTAGCTGTGAAACGCGCCATTGCTGTTGTTGTCCCCCAACAGCCAAATTGTCATCGGACCCTTCTTCGTTTTCGTCGATTACTGCGTTCTCTTCAATTGCTGGTGTCGATTCATCTTCTGGCCTTTCGACGTCTTCATTGGATTGGACTGATATCGTCGCTGGAATGATTTCCCCTTTGCCATCGACGAATCGAACGTCACGGCTTATGACAACCTTTCGCTTTACTGGATCAAAACATCTGTATGCTTTCGAGTTTTCATCATAACCAACAAAAACCATTTGCGCTGCCGTATTGTCCAATTTTCGTCGCTTTTCTTATGGAATATGAACGAAACATTTAGAACCAAATGTAACGCAATGCTTCATACCTGGTTTTTTGTTGTTCCATAGCTCGAATGGTGTAGTTTCGATCGTTCTTGATGGTAAACGATTTTGCAAATTAGCCGTATTCACCGCCTCAGCCCAAAACATGTTTGGCAAATTAGCATCCACCAACATGCATCGAGCCATTTCAATCAACGTGCGATTCTTACGTTCAGCAACGCCATTTTGAAAACTTGAGTACGGTGCTGTGTATTGCATCTGAATACCGTTGTCCAGTAAAAACTTCTTTACCGCAGCGCCGGTGTATTCTCCTCCTCGATCCGATCGGAGAATAACTGGCTTTCGACCGAACTTGTTGTGAACCATTGCCGTGTACAGTTGCAGCTTTTCGAAGACTTCCGACTTTTCCTTTAACAGATATACGACTGTATATTTCGAAAAATCATCGATCATCGTCAAAAAGTAGCGTCGTCCACTCGGCGATTCCATTTCCATCGGCCCACACACGTCCGTGTACCCCAATTCCAAAACATTCTTTGATTTGCTTATTGACTGTTTTGCAATCGGCGACCGAGTCTGTTTTGCCTTTAAACAAACTTCGCACTTTTCCTTGATGCCACAATGAACGATTTCGATACCATGAACCATTTGCCTCGAACACATTTCCTTGATTGCTTCTGGATCACGATGACCAAAAATTCGATGCAAATTATGAATACAATTCGCTTTGTGCTCAAGCCTATGAACAACTGCGTTGACTTTATTCGGTTGACGTAACACATACAAATTGTTGATTTCGTCTGCGATTGCGATTTGCATGTTTCCCTTAATGATTTCGCATATTTCGTCGTAGAAAAATACCTTAAAACCTGCTAATTTATTGACCGAAATAAGATTTCCCTTAATTCCTGGCACATACAAAACGTCCGTAAGTGTAGCTGCATTGATTTGCCCATCGCTGTTGACAAATTCGATTTTGCATGCACCTTTTCCTTCGACGTGAACCCTTTCACCGTTTGCAACAGTTAAGCTGCTTCCGGCCGCGCCCAACTCAACAAAGAAACCTTTATTGCCACTCACGTGACTTGTTGCAGCGCTGTCGACCACCCTAGTGTTGATGTCACTGGACGATGTAGTGAACAAGAATTCTTCGCCATTTTGCTTTACTGTATTCGCTTTACGTTTTGAACCCTTCTCTGGATTGTTTTTTTTCCACTGTGCTTATTTTCTGCAGTCTGGCTTTAGATGACCTTTAGATTTACAAAAATAGCACTCCAAATGGCTGGCAGTCGTCTTTAAAATCGATTCTTTAGTTGCACCTGAATTTTCGATGCGTCGATGATATTCGGCAATCAACTTGGCTTTGACAAATATCATCGTCAAATCAGCTTCGTCCCTTGATTCAAAAGCTGTAATCAATGCATCATAGCTAGTTGGCAAACTGCTCAAAAGCATCGCCACTCGCCATGCTTCCGTCACCGTCTCACCATGCTCGACCAATTGTTGAAACAAATCGCTCAATTCGTTTATGTGCGTTTCAAAATTGCCGCCGTCTGCCATCCTTTTCTTGCAAATGCGCCGTATAATTGTAATTCGATTTTCGAGTGTCCTACCTTGGACCCAATGCTTTCCAAGCTTCAGCTGCTGTTTTACAATATGGTGTCATAAAACTAATTAGGAATCATTTCAGTGATTCCGGTTTTATGATCACCAAAACCAAAAAACCCCTTGTTGAGCTGCTAAAAAACGTTAAAATATGAGCTTAATATTGCCAATAAATTAAGCAGTCATCATCTGACAGTAAAGAAGAAAGGTCGCCAAAAAGTTAAGTTTGCTACTCAGCTTTTTTCAAATACTTTGTCATGTGCCTTAACCAGAATGGGAACTTTGGGTATATGCGTAAGTTGCAATTGGGATAAATGTGCTGATTTATTAAAGAAGGTAAATATGTTTTGTCATGTTTAATTTCTAATTTAATCTAGAATTTAAATATCGAATGCAAAATTTCCTCCTGAGCCGGAATGATACCATTGTTTCACATTCAAAAAAAGTTGAACAGGTCGATGAATTGTTCAATTGCAGTGGAATCGGGAGAAAAATGTACGCCCATTTCGTCAACCATGCTAGAGGATTTTAATATAGAGGAAATACCAGATACTCAAATATATCAGGACGAGAATCGCGAGCTATCGGAATTAGAATACGATGGGTTGGAGCACTTAGCCGGATTTATTGCATTTAAGTTCCGGCATGAAAATTTGGGCTTTCCAACAGGAGAAGTATTTAATACTGCTTACACCTGAACAGATCATCTATCGGAAGGAGGACTATACAAGCCGACTGAGCCTTTTTTGAATGAAGTAGAAAAATTAAATAACATATTTAATGGGATTCGATTAAAACTGGCAAACAATATACAGGCAATTTATTAAATAACTCAGAAAACGTAGATTTAAGTAAGGATGTAAACATTCTCTTTTTTAAATGCAAAATGTATTTTAAATGCGACTTTTGAATAAAAATATTTCAGCAACAGACACATTAAATTTTAATTTAATGCTTTTTATTTAAAATAATTTAATTTTTCATGGAACATAGTAAGTAAAAAATATAAATTAAACTAAAAAACTTTTCACTGCTATAAGAAAAGCCTAACCACATAAAAGCGTCTACAAATCTACTGTAAGTTTCTTGTTTTTTGTTAGACATAATTTACAACAAATATGTTTTCGTTTAAGCAATGGCTTTCTAATTATCACACATTTATCCAGGTTACCAGGTGCAGATATTTGTTGGAGTATTTTGGAATTTACCAAACAACAAGTACATATGTATATTTGTGAAAGTTTTTTTTTAAATATGTAAGTTTCTGACTCAGTATTTACTATTAAACGCATAATTCAAATTGATTATAAAATGAAAATTTGAATATTTAATGGTTTATGATATTTTTGACACATACACCTATATAAATTTAATTTAAAAAAGTAAAAAAAAAATATTTTCAATGAACTTTTTCACATATTTAAAAACAACAAAACCACGTGATTTTAAGGCACCGAATGACGACACGCGCAGAAAAAGACAATTTTGAAACCGCTGTCAATCACACCTATTAGAATCAGTTTAATATGATTTTTTCCTTCAATAAATTCAATGTTGATAAAATAACGCTGAAGAGTAATAAGCATTAATTTTAGTCGTTTAGGACACTTTAATAAAGGCTTCTTGAAAATATTTATAATATTTATATTGTGGTCTGTTCTAATTTTGCACCTATGACCAACCATCATTTGGTCGAACCGTACACAGGCAAAAACTATAGCGAGAAGCTCTTTCTCAATCAGTGCATAATTTCGTTTAGTAAATGTAAGCGTTCTCGACGCATAAGCTATAACTTTTTCATTTTGAAAAATAGCGGCTCCTAATCCGGTACTGCTAGAGTCACATTCGATTGTTATCGGTTTTGTGTTGTAGAAATAACCCAATGTCTTTATATCGGATACAAAATTTTTGATTTTAACATACTCGTCTTCTTCTACTTTTTTCCATCTCCATGGAGTACCCTCTATAATTAATTTTCTCAGCGGAGAAAAATACGTAATGAGATTTTGGATATACCTTGACAAATAAGTTACCATTGCAATAAATCGTTGTAGCTCATTTTTATTGCAAGGCGATTGCAAGGAGGTTGGAAACCCTCCGTTGTTAGTAAATGACCGAAAACATTACCGAGATTTACATAAATTTAATTTTTTTCGATTTAACTTACAATTGTTTTGTCTGAGGCGCATACATAAACTCTCCAATTTTCGATTATGATCTAACGTCGCTTCTTCAATGTTGTCGCCACAACCATATATGAGCAAATCGTCCGCAAGAATTTCTACGCCTTTCAAATCGTGAATAAGATGAAACAATTTCATTTGAAATATTTCCGGTGCTGAACATATACCGAATGGCATACGAAGCCATTTATATCGACCAAACGGTGTCCAAAAACATGTTAAATCACTGATTGACTCAGGTAGTTTGATTTGCCAGAAACCCTTCTTAGCGTCGCATGTAGAGAAAACCTTAGCTTTGCTCTGGAAGAATTTCGTCGATGGTTGTGAACTGATAATTAGGCCGTTTGATTGCTTTGTTTAACTGAATTAGATCCAGGCAAATGCGGAACGTGTTGTTTCTTTGAACAATAAGTATATTACTGACCCAATCCGTATGTTTGTCGACTTTTGCGATGATACCGTTTGATACCAAAATATCTAACTCCTCCTTAAGTCGTGTACGATATGCAACTGGAATACGACGGGCATTTTGGATTATTGGTGAAATATTTTCATCAATTTCAAGTTCGACCTTTCATGGAATTAGACCATATCCATAAAAAAAATTGCTATATTTCTTGACTATTTGTTCAGCATTTGCAGAGAGGGTACTACAGCAGTAGCCTTCTGTAATTTACTAGTGGAGTCATTGATGTTTTTTGCAGTTGCAAGTATTGCCGTGTCATCGGCAAAATTCGTGATTGTTGATTCTGTAATTGGTATATCTCTAGTATATAGGAAATAAAGGATTGGCCCAAGAACACTCCCTTGTGGTACTCCTGCTGTTATTCTTTTTAATTCGGAGTATTCCTTCTTATACTTTACTCGGAAGTTCCTCTATGATATTTTTGATTTTAGAATTTGAAAAAAAAAAATGCTTCGGAAGATCTCGATGAAGTTTGAATTCTAACCCCTGGTGCCATACTTTGTCAAATGCTTACGCTACATCAAAGAATATAGCTGAGCACATTTGTTTGCTTTCTAGTGATTTCTCGATTACATCGGTAACTCGATGTACTTGTTTTATTGTAGAGTGTTTTTCCCTAAATCCAAACTGATGTGAGGGGATAAGATTTCTTTCTTCGATAATTGGCTTTAGTCTTTTAAGAAGAACCTTGTCAAATAGTTTCGATAATGTTGGTAGCAGAGAAATTGGCCTATATGAAGCTTTATCATTTAGAGGTTTGTTCGGCTTAAGTATCATAATTACCTCTGCAACTTTCCGTTGTCTTGGTACATATCTTAGTCGAAATGCTGCATTAATTATATGCACTAGTTTCTTCAACGCTTTCTCCGGTAACACTTTTAATATCTGACCCGCTATAAGATCATATCCTGGAGCCTTATACGCATTCAGATTATTCTTGATTTCCCATTTTAGTTCTTTCAATGTTATAAGTGTAATTTTTATTTCATCCTGTTTATTTATCGGGGTAATATTTTCCTCTTCCGTTTGTTTTGGGTAAGGTTGGAATGTTTCTTCAAGGTGATTTGCAAACAAATCTGCTTTTTGTTTAGCATTCCAAGCCCAATTTTCTTTACTTTTAATTGGAGGAACCTGAAGTTTGGGTCTTTTAAGATTCTTAGTTGCTTTCCATAATGAATTATCAGTATCTTGTTGCGCAGTTAGAGTGCTGAGGTAATTATTAGCTGACTGATTTTTAATGTCTTTTATTAGGTATTTTAATATGCTACAACTACAGCGAAGTTGTTGAAATTTAATCATCCCTGTACAACAATATTTTTTTTCACGAAACTGATAATAACGTAATCAAAGCAAAAAAAATAACTCTTTTCAGAGATATGTCTCAATAAGTTCTTAACAGGACTAAGAGAACCACTCTGGAGCTATGCGACCAGAATTATTAGCACTAGCTCTATCCTACTGCACACAATATCTTTTACACAATATCTTTTACATGAAAACCGAACCAACTCAACTCAATTTCAGGAAACAATTTAAACCATCTCAATATTCAGGAGTCCCACAGTCTCAATTTTAAAACTTCCCCAAAGACCTATAAATTCAAACTATTATAGTAACAACTATTCCCCAAATAATTTTAACCACCCTAATCTACCTCGAAATAGTTATAACTATACTAGCAATAATTTCACTCCAAATAACTCCAACAATAATCAACAAATAAGATGGAATGCTCATCTTAATCAGAATACAAATGACCCACCTAATGCTAACAGATTTGGTAGAAATAATATACCCAACAAAATTTTCCCAAACTACCAGCTCCCGAACCAATTGACACGCTTTCAGCAATGACACAATTACGCCAACCTACTGCCTACCAACCATTCAACAACAACACAAACGACAGCAGCCAAACAAGAAACTCCAAATATCCTAGATACTCGATCGAAGAACGCAGCTCCTACTAATTATGAACCAATTAACTATTATTATCACCCAAATGAATTCAAACCAGAATCCTATGGTAACGAACAACCAAATTCTGAAGAAATAGATCAAAACCTACTAGATACCTTTCAGGCATTTTCCCCAACATGCCTCTCACAACCTACAGGCTACATAGATATCAACACTAATGGCTTTATACTCCCATATATAGAAATATCTTCACCATTCGGACGCCTAATCAAACTCTTAATAGACACCGGAGCCTCTACAACTTTTATAAATCCGGAATTTATTGAGAAAAACAACCAAATAGAATGCGAACCAATTAATATATCCACAGTTCTCAGCAAATATCGGTTAAACAAAAATAAAATATTACACACTTTATGTGAGTTTAATGAACCCGGACATTTTACTTTCATGCTTTTCACGTTTACTTCGACGGCCATCTAGGTCTCGATAACCTTTCACAACTCCATGTTAAAATTGATTTAGAAACAAAAACCCTTACTACTAGAAATTCCGTAACTCCCATATTATTCAAACCAAAATTTTATTCTGGAAAACGTATTATTCCTGCGAACACAAAATCAGTAGTAAAAATTCCAGTCGATGTTCGCAACAGCGACGTATTTATAAAAAATACTGTTATTAGACCCAACCTTACAATTTCTGAAGGCTTATACACAGCAAAAGATTTGTTTTGTCCAGTTGAAATTTCCAACAGCTCTTCAAACAACCAAACTCTCTTCATAGAACAACCTTTAAAAGTAAACCAATATTCGTCCTCCAGCTTTGCGGAATTAAATAACTTCAAAGTTAGCTACAACACACTTCCTCCCGAATCTGACATAACAGAACTTTTGCGCACTACACATCTAAACGCTGAAGAAAAAAAGGATCTTTTCAAAATCTGCAAGCAATTTGACGATATATTCTTCAAAGAAGGCCAAAATCTAAGTTTTACAAACCAAATTAAACACAAAATTCAAACAACGGACGACGCTCTGATCTATACGAAATCCTATCGTTACCCATATTATCACAAGGATTAAATCCGACAACAGATTAATAAGATGCTCGAACAGGGGATAATAAGGCAAAGTTATTCACCGTGGAGCTCACCTGTTTGGATTGTGCCAAAAAAAATAGACGCAAGCAGTTAACAAAATGGCGCTTGGTAATAGATTATAGGAAACTTAACGAAAATTCCGTATCAGACCGTTACCCCATCCTTAATATAACAGAGACTCTCGACAAACATGTTCATGTGAATGAACTTTTCCACACTCGATTTGGCAAGTGGTTTTCACAAAATCGAAATGGATCCAAAAAATATACCATAAAACGTCTTTTTCCGTTAATGGTCATTTTGAATATTTACGCATGCCATTCGAACTCAAAAACGCACCAAGTACTTTCCAACGAGTAATGGATAATATACTCAAAAACCTCATATCTTCATGTTGTCTTGTCTATTTAGATGACATCATAATTTATTTAACATCTCTACAAGAACATTTAGAAAATCTCAAAAAAGTCTTCTTAAATTTAAGGGAATCAAACATTAAGGTCCAATTAGATAACTCCGATTTTCTTAAAAAGAAAATTGCCTTCTTAGGACACGTAGTATACACTGAAGGAGTAAAACCCAACCCCGATAAAATTTATACAATCAAAAATTGTCCGCTCCCTAGAACACAAAAAGACACAAGAGCTTTCCTTGGTTTACTCGGTTACTACCGCAAATTTATCAAAGACTTTGCAAAGCTTCCCAAACCCCTACGAAAGATCGCAAAATAATCATAAATGACCAAATGAATATTCTCACGAACGAACCAATCTTGCAATACCCTGACTTTTACAAACCATTCAACCTCACTACATGCAAGCAATTTCGCACTCGGTGCTATATTATACCAAGGCCCTATCGGTAGCGATAAGCTATGCGAGTAGAACTCTCACAACTTCCGAAATAAACTACTCAACCATCGAAAAAGAATTAGCCATCGTTTGGGCAGCCAAATACTTCAGACCATACCTCTTTGGTCATAAATTCAAAATAATAACTTATCGTAAACCACTAACTTTGCTTATGTGAGTTTAAAATAACCTAACTCCAAATTAAAGATGGAGACTTAAACTCGAGGAATATGATTATGAAATAATCTACAAAAAGGTAAACTCAACACGAATGCAGATGCACTAAGCAGAATCAAAATTAACGACCCAAAAAGCAGTAATTACATTGATATTAATATAGGTTGTTTTTTTGGGAGGTTTGTTTTTCCGATAGATGTCGTTTTATTTTATGACAGTTGTTTTGACAGCTCAAAGTGGCATTTCTACTCAGTATTGTTTGGCAAATCATTATGAAAAAAAAAAAAAAAAAAAAAAAAAAAAAAAAATGACATTTGTGAAAAATAGTCGTGGTAGCCATATGCCAGAAATTGTGTTTAAATGTTAAATGCCAAAAAATTATCTACCAAATAAAAAAAAATTTTGGTCATTTCATAAGTTTATATGTGTTTTATTCAAAAAAAAAATCGGCAACCTCTTAAAAAAACACGTTATATCTAACGGGTGTTAGTAGTAGCTTAACTTCACTGTTTAAATTCCAATTCACTTATAATCTTACTTCGGCCTAACGCCTCTATTTATACTCAATTGAAAGCTCCAGAAACTTTCAATATTGTAGGCAGAAATATCGAGAAAAGACCAGAAAATTGTAGCCTTATTCCCTTATTTACTACTAACGATACTTATATGTAATGAGTCATCTTCTAAAAATAGACTACATGTTCAATCATGTTCTTTTACAAAAACCGGGCAAACCGCACAAACTGGTTTGACTACTTGTTAGACCAGTACACAATGGTTAAAACTTGCAGGCTGTTACATTTCAAATAATCTTATAGTCTTAGAGCCTAAAAGTATGCTTCATAAAAGTGCTTATTTTAAGTACGCAGTATTTTCTTAGTTCTAATTTAGTCCTTTTTTACGATTTATCTAGGATTAAAACCTTCTGCACTACCGACTACTTTTCGTAGAATTTGCTTATTTTAAGTATGCAGTATTTACATTGCGATTTATCTTAGGATTCTAATTCTATTATATGCGCTACTAACTACTTTTCGTAATATTACCCCCACCTTAATTCTGTTCGTCCCGAACAGATTCAGCACTCCTTCTGTTGTTGTACCTTTTCAATCTGTCAATGTGAACAACTTTCATTTTACATCTGGGGCTTTATTGAATCCGATATACGACATCATTAATCCTCTTAATGATCTTATAAGGTCCTTCCCAACTCTGCTGTAGTTTTGGAGATTTACCTTTTCTTCTCTTGGGATTGTAATGCCAGACCAAATCTCCTTCCTGAAATCCACCACAGTTTGCTCGCAGGTCATATCGCGTTTTCATCCGGTTGCTGGCATCCACTATGTTGCTCCTTACTGCAGCATAAACAGCGGTTATTATCTGCATTAGATCACTAACGTAGTTCTCCTTTGTTGTCGGCTCTACTGGTGGTGATCCAAATTTGATGTTGCATGGTAGACGAAGTTCTTTTCCAAATACAATCATTGTTGGAGAATTTTTAGTTGTGTTGTGCTCTACGACAATTGACCCAATAGAAGCGATTCCTAACTTTATCTAGCGTCTTATTACCGCCCAAATATGCTCCTGATGTCCCACTATGTAATTCTTGCAGAACTACCCCGATTCGTGGGTAATCTGTGCTTTGTGCTTTGACCATCAGCCGATTCCCATTTCCTTACTAGTAGTCCATCTTCCAATTTTAATGAATGCCATTGAGCCCAGTAACTTTTTACTGTAGGACTTTCTGTTGCAATCTCGTGCCACTCCGGTCTTTCACCTTGATCCATCCAATGAAATATTGGAGCAATCGAATCAACGCACACTTGTTCTTCCCTTAACTGCTCTTTTGTCCAGCAATCTTCAACTTGTAGTCTTATTTGTGCAACTACCTCAGAGCACTTCTTGGGGTGCACGAGTTCTTCTGGATAACCTGTCGGCATTATTGTGCAGCATTCCTTTTCGATGCTTTGTTCTGAATAAATATGCCTGGAGTCGTTCGTTCCATCTGGCCACTTGACCTTCAGGTTCCCTGAACTGCATTAACCACTTGAGTGCTGCATGGTCAGTTCGAAGAAGGAATTCCTGCCCGTATAGGTACTTGTGGAAGTGTTTGACGCTATCGATAACAGCTAGCAATTCCCTTCGCGTCCCGCAGTAGTTCTTCTCGGGCTTAGAAAGCGAACGGCTGTAGTACGCTATTACACTCCATTTTCCTTCTTGATTCTGCGATAGAACCGCTCCTATTCCAGCATTGCTCGCATCAGTGTCCAGAATAAAAAGTTCTCCTGCCTGTGGATAGGCCAGAATTGGAGAACTATACTACTACTACTTCAGCAATTCGAATGATTTTTGGTGCTCGCTCGACCATTGGAACTTTTGGTTCTTCTCAGTAAGGCGATGAAGGCTTCGTGCAACATCTGCGAAGTTAGGCACAAGCCGTCGATAGTAGGAGCATAGCCCCAGAAAACTTCGCAGCTCATGTAAATTTTTTTTTTTTATTTTTTTTCTTATAATTCGCGCACGCTTCAAGGGGTTCGCACCCTTATAATGCTCGGCTATATGCTTGTATATGCTTGGCACAGCGTGGGCATTAAGGAAGAGGAGGAGAAAAGAGGAGATGTCTATGAGCTTGTGTTTTAAATGGCTGTGGATCATAGTGATGTGGGAAGACAGAGCTTGGCAGAGCGTTCCACATACGTGTTGTACGGCTGAATAACGAATACCTGAATTTAACTGTACGTCCGAAGATGGGCTTGAGGGTAAACTGATGAGCATTTAGAGCGCCACGAGTATTGCGGTTGAATTCAAGGAGAGGTGGCATGCAGCTATTTCTCGTTGAGCACCGCTGGTAGAAGAAGAGATACAACAGTGACAAGCAAGAAACGTTCCGGCGATGTTCAAGCGAATCTATTGATTTCGCTATATTTTTGTCACCGCTAAGTTTTATCGCGCGGTTTAGTATTCTATCTAGCTGATGCAAAGTAGTCATAGGTGCACCAGACCAGATATGGCAATTGTACTCAAGTTTTGGGCGAATAAAAAAGCTTGTCGTTAACGCACATACTGAGAATTGCGAGATTTTCAGTTTCCTCGATGCAAGTGCCATTCATGGATAATGGCATGGGGTTTAGGATTCGCTTGGAAGACAGGAGACAGCATTGGGTTTAGGAAGCTTTAAATTATACTCTATTGATTTCTCCCCATTGTATTATGCTGTCAAGCTCAGAATTTAACGTGCTTAACATACAAAGTTATTTGAGTTCCACATCAGAGGTGGAGGGACGTTCCTCAAACTTATATCAGAAGCTGAGAGTGCTGTCGTCAGCGAAAGAGTGAATTGGATTAGAAGTCACATATGAGAGATCATTAATAAAAATGAGAAAGAGTGTCGGGGACAGAACAGAGCCCTGGGGAACGCCAGCATTAATGTGGTGTATTTCAGACTTGAAACCGTCCAAAACAACTTAAATTGAGCGGTCCAAAAGATAGCTTCTAATCCAATGAAGCAGTTTATCATCGACTCCATAAGCACGCATTTTAGACAAAAGAGCTTGATGCCAAACTCTGTCAAATGCCTTAGAAATATCGAGTGCAACAGCTTAGCTTTCTCCAAAATGATCGGTTCCACTGTTCGGTGAGATATACCATCAAATCACCAGTAGAACGTTGCCCCTGAAATCCATACTGCCGGTCACTAAAGATTTCGTTTGTTTTAAGATATTTCTTAAGCTGATAATTGATCAGCGTTTCCATGACCTTGGAAAGAATGGATGTAAGTGCTATGGGTCGGTACGTAGAAAGAGACGACGGCCCGCCCTTTTTGGGTATGGGCTGGACAAATGCTGTTTTCCAACTTCTTGGGAAGAGTCCAGAAGAATAGGATAGATGGAAAAGCTTACGCAATGGTAATGCAAACTTGGAAGAACACCTCTTCAGAACTAATGGAGAAATGCAATCTGGCCCAGTGGATTTGTGAGTGTTGAGATCGTTTAAAACTCTGGCAACTGCACGAGTACGAATAAATATCTGTCCCATAGAGTGTTCAATACTCTGAGGTGTAGGAGGCGACAATGCACAATCTGGAAGCGTAGAGCTAGCTGCGAAATGCACAGCAAACAGATTGGCCTTGTGTATAGAGCTGACAACTGGAATGTCATTATAAATTAGCGTTAAAATCGACGACGAGGCTGTATTTTTGATTCTTTTCACGAAAGACCTGAAATTTTTACTACTATTGGGACAATGTAGTATTGTTTGCCTTAATTTTTGGTCGTAGGCAAATTTGACTCGCCGAAGATGGGCATTGCAATCATTTCTTGCTCGTTTAAACTTTTTTCGGGTTTTCCTCGGTAGGCTTTGCTTTGTAAAACCGAAAGCATACCTCTCTAGTCCTAAAAGCCTTTTTACAGCTCAAGTCATACCATCCATCTTCCTTTGGTTTGATAGACTTAATCCTAAAAGGGATAAACTTTCTCATACCAATAAGAATGATGTTTGTGATTGCATCAGCGGCGGCATCCACGTTGCTATCACGAAAAAATAGCGACCAGTTAGTTCTCCCAAAGAAGTTGTTAAGGCCGTCCCAATTGGCTTTCTCGTATTCAGCGAATAACTCAACACACCTTCTTTCGGGAGTTGTCTGGCCAGAATGGCGAAGCCACCCAGAATTGTGTACATTGAAATCGCCCGCAATAACGATTTAATGTTTTTTGTCAATTCTTGAGATTGAATCAGACGGTGCATCAAACTCACTCTGGGTTGTTGTTGGGGACGGGAAGCATGGACACCACACACTGCACTTTACACTAACAAAAATAGGCACACGCAAGCCGGTTTTTATTTGTTTGGGCAATTAGCGTTTTTGTTGTTGTTAAGTTTTTGTTTTATTTATTTTGTGCGAGTGGCGATGCGCAGCACATCCGCGCACGACGGCGTATAAGAGACAACCAGCCATGGTATCAGCCATTCGTTAACAGCTTCCAACCTCTTGAGATCCGTGCATACTCCTTGACTGGATACAATGTGGCCCAATTAATTCACTTCATTCTTGAAAAGGCTTCATTTCGGAGGACTCAACTTTAATCCTGCTCATTCACGTGCTCATTAAATGTGCGACCAAAAACAAAAAACAAAAAATCCAAATAGACTAGACATGTCTTTAGCTAAGTCCTCGCAAAACATGTTGCATCAACCGCTCGAACGTAGCAGAAGCAGTGCATAAACCAAACGGCATTACAGAAAATTGATACAAGCCGTTTCCCGCAGTAAACGCTGGGTTCTCCTTGTCGTTGTCATGAATTGCTACCTGCCAGTAGTCGATTTCAGATCCAATGTACTGAAAGTTTTTCTCTGTACTTATTTGAGGCTTTTTTTTACTAATTTTACCAAATAGAAACTGAAAAAGTGCAACCATAATATTATTGAGAAGCACACGAATGTGAAAAGTAAAAAAAAATCAAGGTGAGTCGCTTAATAATTGCTGAAAAACAAATTAAAAATAAGCAACATACGCCATGAGCGTGCGTCGAACACCAACGCATACAAATAAGAAAAATGAAACAATAACAACACCGATGTCAAAGAGGAGACTGATAGACATTTCCACAAAAATTAACGATCAACCCAATAGTGAACCAACTTCTAGTGGAGCAGTAGGAGATATGTAGATCATTGATTTGAAATTGATGATTGAAGCAACAATGACTGTTATACTAGATACCAACCTCAAAATATGCCCACACAGGCGGACATAGAAGGGATCAGCGTAGAGGTCAAGGCATTGAAGAATGACAACAAAATACTGCAAGACCAACTGTATCAAGTGAAGGAGAGATGCAACGATCTTGAACGACAAGTCGAACAGATGGAAAGAAAAGCAAAATTACCCAACACAAAATAGCATAACCGCAGCAGAGAAGGCAAAATCACTATGCTTAGACTTACTGGAGTCACCGGACGCGTCTCAAACAGCAGCAGCTAGAACAATTTATGCTGGAGAGAAGGTCACGAATGTTGTGGTTCAAAGTGAAGATGTGGGCAGGATTCTAAAAGCCAAAACAAAATTTAAGAACACAGGCATAAGTATGCACGTTGACTCACTGCTAGGGCCCGCCAATGCAGGAAACGTTTGTTCGAATTAAAAAAGGACATTACACAACAAAATAGAAGTTTAAGGGTTCAAATTCGTGGTCAAAACTTGAAGTAGAGAATAAGACATTTTGTTTCGACAAAAAAAACAGTCTTATGTGTGAAGGTGTTGCTGATAATGCAAGGACAGTTCTGCAGCAGATTGTGGGTAACAGTTTGAATGTAACAACGAAAGTTGGAACAGGTTCCACAAGATCCACTTATGGTGTAAACACAAGCGATCGCAGCGACAGCAGTGAGTGCCGAGCGCCAATCACATAGGGCAATGGAATTGTTGTGGATCATCATTCTGGGGGAGTATGCAGTTCCAAGAAACGTTTTAAATTATAAAGCCGTCTGCCACGATAGTAATAAAAAGTTAGTTAATGAACCAAATGTAATTAAATTTAAAATATTCTCATACAATGTAGCGGGTCTACGTAACAAATCGTTATACCCAGTATTTTTTAGTTTTATTAATCAATTTGAGTTAGTTTTTCTTTTCGATACCTTTTTGACAAAAGAGAGAATGAAGATTATTTAGAGAATAAGTTTTCGAATTACAAGTACAAATGGATACCTGCAACGCAAATAAAGGGTGTTTTTTTGGGAGGTTTGTTTTTCCGATAGATGTCGTTTTATTTTATGACAGTTGTTTTGACAGCTCAAAGTGGCATTTCTACTCAGTATTGTTTGGCAAATCATTATGAAAAAAAAAAAAAAAAAAAAAAAAAAAAAAAAAAATGACATTTGTGAAAAATAGTCGTGGTAGCCATATGCCAGAAATTGTGTTTAAATGTTAAATGCCAAAAAATTATCTACCAAATAAAAAAAAATTTTGGTCATTTCATAATTTTATATGTGTTTTATTCAAAAAAAAAATCGGCAACCTCTTAAAAAACACGTTATATCTAACATTTAAACACAATTTCTGGCATATGGCTACCACGACTATTTTTCACAAATGTCATTTTTTTTTTTTTTTTTTTTTTTTTTCATAATGATTTGCCAAACAATACTGAGTAGAAATGCCACTTTGAGCTGTCAAAACAACTGTCATAAAATAAAACGACATCTATCGGAAAAACAAACCTCCCAAAAAAACACCCTATACATAGAGAAGAGGAAGTGGTGGCTGTTACTTTGGCTATAAAAGGGATATCAGAGGTATTATATGCTAAATTAATACAGTAGAGGGCTCTACCTACGCAAATGTTAGGTTTGAAAATACGGAGTTTTGGATAATCCCAACCTTAGTCAACTGCAACTATTGGGAACGTTACTTTGATAAACCACAGAGTATAGCACAGTACAAAGACAATACAAATCTAATGGTGATAGGTGATTTGAATGCTAGAACTGGTACTGAAGCTGGATTTGAAAACACTAGCGTCGGAATAGTTCGTGCATCAAAAGATGATTTGCGTAACACCAAAGGCATGAGAGTACTAGAATTCTGCCAATCTTTTGGACTGCGGATTTTAAATGGAACGAGTGAGTCTGATAAAAAGAGTGGGGAATATACTTTTGTAAGTCATCAAGGAACGTCAGTGATCGATTATGGACTTATTGGTGGAGAATTCGCATGTAACAGATTTAAAAGTTGAACAGGTGCCATACTCAGATCATCTACCAATAGTTATAACTTTTCAAACGAAAAACAACGAAATTGACGAGATCGGAAATATGAAGCTCCTTCCTAAATTGTTTTGGAAAAAGGATAACGCTCTTCCTATAAAAGACAACTGGATGAAATACTAAGCACGCAATAAGAGGCAGATTTGGAAAACATTATCGAGGCTATCAAGGCATCTTATCCAATCACCGAACAAAATAAGAACCGCAGAGACCGGTGCAGAGAGAAGTGGTTCGACGAGGAATGCAAGATGGCGAGGAAGTGATCATTCGCCTGGCTTAGAGTGTTCCGTAATTCAATCGACGATAACTTCAGGAACTTTTACTTCGATGCAAACAAGGAATACAAGGATTTATGTAGAAGCAAAAGAAAAAACTTATTCGAAGCAGAAGCCCTAAAGATGGCTCAATGTAACACTGTTTGCAGAGTTCTGGAAGCTGGCGAAGAAACTCAATGGCAAGAAGTATGCCATCAGTAAAACTCTAACACCTAGCGTGCTATGTACTCATTTAAGGACTTGCTAAATTACTTAAGTTTCATTATGCTGCTCCCTGTTTAACAAATCACATGCTGGATGAACGCATTTCACCGCGAGAAATTAATGTAGCTCTGGCTGGGCTTAAGGATGGCAACGCTCCTGGATATGACCGAATACCGGTCGAATTTTATAAATATGGGACCATTGTGCTTACAGACAAGATTGCTCTTGTGTTTAATAAAATAATGGAGAATGGCATTATACCGCAGAAATTCAAAGAAGCCCTGATCTACCCCATACATAAGAAAGGGAATAAATCGGACCCAGCCAACTATAGGGGTGTCTCGTTTCTTAATGCCTCCTACAAAATCTACACAGCTATTCTACAAAAACGGCTCACGACATGGATTAGGGAAAATAATTTGTTAAAAGAATTTCAAGCAGGATTTAGATCATCATATTCGACTGTGGATCATATATTCGTTTTGAGAAGTATTGCGGAGTCCTTTCTCGCGCGACAGAAATAGCTCTATGTATTTTTTATAGATCTCAAAGCAGCCTTCGATACAGTATACCGAAACGCATTGTTTTATAAACTATATGGTATGGGGATGTTACTCAATTTGGCAGGGCCCTACAAAACCTGTATGAAGACACAAAATCAGCAGTGTGGGATGGGGAAGGATCTTCAGAGTGGTTTCAAACGGAGGCTGGATTAAGGTTAGGATGTTCTTTAAGCCCGGAATTGTTTGCACTCTTCATTGAAGACGTAATCGATTTTCTACCCGGAGGTATAGAGTTCGCAGGTACATTGATATCAGGGCCTTTATCAATGTACCTGCGAACTCTATACCTCCGGGTTTGTTTGCAGACGACATAGTTATGTTTGCGTGCACTCCTGAGACTCTCCAGCGGATGATTAATCGGTTATATAAATACTGCCAATTATGGATACTGCCAATAGTGACCGACTACAAATACCTAGGAGATTACTTCACAAAAAACTTGAATATGAAAAAACATTTCGATGAAAAAATTGCAAACGCAAAAATAGCAATAAATGCTACCTGGAGAAGATGTTTTGCCAACAAACATATTTCGCATAGCAGCAAATACAAAGTTTTTGAAGCATGCTCCGAAGCTATTATGCTGTATGCAGCCCAAGTATGGGGAACCAAAAGGTATGACACCGTAGAAAAGCTCTTGAGATTCTATATAAAAAGAACATTTCTACTTCCACCGAATACACCTAGCTACATGGTAATGATTGAGACAGGACTGCCCCCAGTATTTATAAAAACGCTAAAGATAAAAGTGGACTATATCCGGAAGGTTCTTAAAATGCCAAATGATCGACTGCCGAAGAAAATTGCACTTAGAACAATTTCCAGCCGGTCAAGCTGGTACGCGGAACGGATGGAGCTAGCACAAAGCTGTGGGATGAAGCTTCAACTTAATATAGAAGAGTATCAAAATTGGAAACCAATGCTCTATAACTTCATAAGAAAAGTTGACCTTCAATTAAGGGAAGGCTTTCTAAGAGATGCAGTGGCGTCGATTCACAGAACAACGTATAGCCAATTATGTCACAATCTGCAAGACAGTTACTTTAGGGACGAATATAGTGTGGATGAACTATCGATGGTGATAAAACTTCGTGGCGAACTACTCCAGCTGAATTTTATTCCACATAGAGAAGATCTTCCAATTATTTGCACCATATGTGATCTTGGAGAAAGTGAAGATGTTCTACATTTCCTTGGAAGGTGCCCGATGCTGAAGGAAAAGAGAAGACACTTTTTCGGAACTGATTTTATACCGGACGTGGTAGTACTAGGATAATTAAACAAGCCTAATGTGACACAACTATATCGCTATTGCAAAGTTGCTCTGGCTTATCGAAATCAAATTATTACGCTCAATTTCTAGAGTAATATCTCATTCCTTCGTGAATTAAATTCTTTATTTTTTTAATTTCAATTTTTACTTTTATTTTTATTTTACTAAATTATTTTAGTAAATTATTATACAGAATTAATTGTCAATCGGCAGACGGTAATGCAATGCTTTTTTAATTTTGAATGGTAATAAAATAAAATCTAATCTAAATCAACTGAAAATTCTGGCTCCCGATAAGGTGTCCAACGTGTCGTCTATACGTGGTAATGGATAACTATCCTTATTGGTGACATCGTTCAGTTTCCGATAGTCCACACAAAATCTCGTTGAACCATCTTTCTTTTGAACAAGTAACACAGGTGAGCTCCATGGGCTTTTGGACTTCTCTATGATTCCATCCCGTTCCATTTTCTTAACCAACGTTTCTGCTTCTTGTTGCTTAGCAAGTGTAATCGTCTTGGCGCCTGTCCAATTGGAGTCGCATTTCCTGTATCGATATGATTTCGCACTATATTGGTTTTACCCATGTTGTTGTCGCTGACAGCAAAAACGTCGGCAAATTGCTTTAGCGGCTTTTCTTCATCTGGAGCTGTATTTTGCTTAGCTCCTGTGTGTGAGACTGTCCATAACGCAAGTCCAAATCTTTCAAGATTCTTCAAGAACTAATCTCGGCATTTGGAATCATTTGTAATACATCAACCGCTTTGCCCCTCAACGTTGGATTAGAGAATTTAGAGCCCCATCCAAATTAAATGATTCCTTTCCAGATATAGTGGCGTATTCTTTACTTTTACAGGCTGATAGTTTGCGATACAGCTTACTCCCTGAGTTTTGCCAATGACTGTTCCTTCTTTTATCACGTTCGGTGATGAGCTAACATTCATTATTCTCACTGGTATCTTAGGCTGGAGTTTCACTAGAGTTCTTCCACATAGCAATCCGTTCTTGTTGAAGTTGGTTGGCTCCACTATTCCTACTTTACTGTCCCCAAGATCACCTTTCACGTTGCCATAGATGATTTTCTCGCACATCGGTGGTATCTCCACTTTTTCTTCAGTAATGACTCATAGCCCACCCCTCTGGCTGTCATTTATTTACAGAGGTACTTCCACATTACGCCATATTAACACGTGGTTCTTTAGATCAAGGACCATCTCGTGCTCTGTCATGAAATCCAAGCCCAATATACATTCATCTGTAATGCTGACAACAATAAACCGATGAGAAAACCGTATTCCTCCAAACATGACATTACAGGAGCACTCTCCTTTAATTGCTGCAACTTCACCTGTCGCTGTCCTCAAATTATAACGAAATACTTTTTCTACTTGACCTTTGGACACCACTTTGGGATTTACAACTGATCTGGAAGCTCCTGTATCCAATGTAAACGTACATGATTTTCCTTCTAACACACCACTAACAACCAAGCTGTTGCTGTCCTTTCCAAGTTTGGTGATGTTCACTGTGATCTTGGGGCTCTCTCCACTCTTCACCTGCTTACGCCCCGTAAAGCTGGTGTAACTTAGTTTTCCTGGTCTGCAGCAGCGAGTTAAGCTGGCTGCTGCACCTCATTCATCTGTTATGCGCCTATCTGTCGTCTAGCTGCTTAGTATTCCAAAGCCGATGCTAACACTTCATTCAATGATTTTCCTCTGGCTGTAGTCCTTAAATGAAGCTTCAACTGTTCATTTCGAATAACATTGATGAACGCGTCAACAGCCAATCCGTCCAAGATACCAGCCGGAACCCCACAATAGGCTTGTCGTGCTAACTTGGTTATTTCCCGTTCTAATTCTTGAAGTCGTTCTCCTCGCTGTTGTTTCTTCATCTGGAGCTGTATTTTGCTTAGCTCCTGTGTGTGAGACTGTCCATAACGCAAGTCCAACTCTTTTAAGATTCTTCCAGAACTAATCTCGGCATTTGGAATCATTTGTAATACTTCAGCCGCTTTGCTCCTCAACGTTGGAATAGAGAATTTAGTTGCTGTACCGCAGCTGCAAACTGGACTTTGAAATTTTCAAAAGCTGTATCGCCATCGAACGCAGGAGGCTTCAATATTCCTTTCTGGTTGCTAGAAAATTCTGGAATGACTCTGGAACTACTTTGTTGGATGTTTTCTTTGACGAATTGGGGACGGCTGTCCAACCGAGTCTCAATCTCCTTAATCTTGCCTTTCAGACCACTCACCTTTTCTGTCACGTTCGTCTCGAAAGATTTCACTTCTTCTTGAATTGTTGCTTGAATTTCACTCATCTCATATTTTAGTGTTGTTTGAACTCCATTTTTTTCTCCTTTGAGCGTTTCTTCAATTCCGCTCATTTCACCTCTAAGTGATTCCAGCTTATGATTTTGTTTATCAAATTTGGTATTAAGCTCTTGACTTTGCTGATAAATTTCCTTTTTCAGTTCTTGGCTTTGTTTCTGCGATTGTTGAATTTGCTGTTCAAACTAAACGGTCAGTTTTGAATTCAATTCTAAATTCATCTGTTTACTCTCCTGACTCTATTGCTGCGATTGTTCACTTTGCCGGTCTAGCTTGCTGACCATTTGCTCATTTTGCTGCTTCATTTAAGAACTGAAATCTTTTCTTAATACTTCACTTTGCCGCTGCATTTGTTATCTCTGCTGGTCAAAGTTGCTATTCATTTGTTGCATTAAAACTTGCAACATCGCCTCCATGTTTGGCACACCACCCTTTTCTCCCGAAGTGGACGATTTTCGCTCCACTAACTCCGTCTCAATGGAAAACACTTCACCAGCTTGCTGCTTTTCCCCTTTAACGACTTTTTGCAATCGGAGGAATAGCTCTTGCTTATTTCCCGCAGTGCTTAGACCTCGCCGTCCAAACTCTTCTTTAAGCTCCTGGAAACTAAAGGATTTAATGTTCACTGCACTTTCCATTTTATTGTTTAATGTTTATCAGTTTGTAAAATCACCAATTAATTCAACGATTTGTAAAATTTTACTATCTCTAAATACGCAAAATTTCTATTGTCTCCCAATTTGCAAAATTTTAATTTCTCACGATTTGCAAA
The DNA here is from genome assembly GCA_947095585.1 of Nephrocerus scutellatus. Lineage (NCBI taxonomy): Eukaryota > Metazoa > Arthropoda > Insecta > Diptera > Pipunculidae > Nephrocerus > Nephrocerus scutellatus. The sequence goes on along the minus strand of OX352762.1, from coordinate 58,212,058 downwards.
ATTCCACTGACACCAATTGTTACGAAATTCAGGCTTTCGAGTTCGTAAAGGATTTTGCAAATTAAACACAACACAAGTTTATTTATTTACAAATAACAACTTTAATTCAAAAACAGTAATAATAACACATTTTCACAATTTATATTGGTGAATACTTTTAGATGCACACAAAAACACTTATAATACTTGTACTTTACAATAATTCTCTTAGGTAGTAGCTTACCTTAACTGGTTAAATTCCAATACACTAATAATCTTACTTCGGCCTAACGCCTCTATTTATACTCAATCGAAAGCTTCCAGAACTTCCAATATTGTTGACAGAAATATCGAGAAAAGACCAGAGAATTGTAGCCTTATTCCCTTATTTACAACTAACGATACTTATATGTAATGAGTCATCTTCTAAAAATAGAGTAAATGTTCAATCATGTTCTTTTACAAAAACCGGGCAAACCGCACAAACTGGTTTGACTACTTGTTTGACCAGTACACAATGATTCAAACTTGCAAGCGTTTACATTTCAAATTTCAAATAATCTAATAGTCTTAGAGCCTAAAAGTATGCTTCATAAAAGTGCCTATTTTTAGTACCAAGTATTTTTTAGTTCTATTAAAGTACTTTTTTACGATTTATCTAGGATTGGAATCTTCTGCACTACCGACTACTTTTCGTACCATTTGCTTATTTTAAGTATGCATTATTTACATTGCGATTTATCTTAGGATTCTAATTCTATTATATGCGCTACTAACTACTTTTCGTAACAATACCATGAAAACAATAACCATAGAGGAATTAATGAAACGCTTTTACATCTCAAAAGACAATTTTACTTTCCATTTATAAAAAACAAGATAAATGAAACAATTAACCGTTGTGAAAAATGCCAACAACTTAAATACGATAGACAACCCCCGAAAATAAAATTCGAAAAACCTGAAAGCCCTAACCCTTAGATATAATCCCTATAAATTTTTACAGCATAAACAACTACCAAATACTAACTATAATCGAAAATTCCCCAGTTGAACGCCTCCACTCTATCCTAACTGAAATCTACAGTATTATTTTATGTAAACGTTGAGAATGCAAATTAGAAACAGACCATGATGACATAATATCAGAAACATTAATCACTTATAACAACGCCATACACTCAGCGACTAAATACACTCCTTACGAACTCCTATTTGGAAAAACATACTAGTTTAACAAAGACATAACATTTAGTGACGAACACGATAGTAGAATAGATAGGCTTAATGAAAAAAGAGAAGAAGCTTCAAACAGGGGCGAAAATGAAACTATTTTTAGGAAAGAATGTAGAAGAAATAAAATCACCCCACGGTTTACACAACAAAATTTCAAAACTAACAACAAAGTAACACTAATAACAACGAACAACAAAAAATTAAACAAATGTAGAATTAAGAAAAGACCCTCTAATAATAATAATAATTTTTTTTTAAATCCCTAGGATACCCCCCAACATTAGCTTGAACAACTTGAAATTCGCGATTTAGAAAGAAATGCAGGCATACTTCCACTCAAACTTGGACCAGCACGAAGAATACAAAACTACCACAGACTGATGTATATAAGCTGTATTTTATTTGGAATCCGAATAAGGAATTCGAATGTCAAAACCAGCCAAACAGCAGGTTTTCCAATTCCAAAAAAAGGAATTCGACAGTGCAATTGATGTTGTAATTCCTTATTCCGCGGCAAATAAAATACAGCTATTGTCGACTTAGAATCGTACAATTCCAACGTCGAACAGATTAAAAATTCTAAAACCCTTTTCGAAAAACACACCGCAACCAAAAACTTAACTCAAGTAACAAAAATAAAACTTAATGAACTTGAAAACAGACTCGACTCACTTTCCCCAAGAAAACGTAATAAAAGAGGACTTGTGAACATAGTCGGCACCACAATGAAGTGTATTACAGGTAATATGGACGCGAACGGTGCACAGGAAATAAATGCTGCAATAGAAAAATTAAAATTTGAAAGTGAAATTATCACAGGCACAGTGGCAGGTCAAATGAAATTAAATGAAGAAATGATCAAATGATTTAATAACTTGACCAATAACATTAATAAAGATCCAGAACATATCGGAAAATTCCTTACACACTATCAATAATCTGTCGGAAATAGAATCAAGTTAAATGAAAACATTCTTTTGTATACACAGCATCTTAGCCAAATTAATTACAAGATCGATCTTTTGACATTTCAAATATAGCCGAAGCTCTTTTGCTCAGAGACTTAATATAAATTTAAAATTAATACTTCAACCGAATTAGAAGAAATCTATGACATGTTTAATAAACAATCAATAGATATCAAGTCAGACGAACATATTACTACGAAAAGTAGTTAGTAGCGCAGTAGGTCCGAATCCTAGATAAATCGCAATATACCAAAAATAAGTAAGCTGTATTTTAAATGGAATCCGTATACGAATTCGAATGTCAAAACCAGCCAAAACCAGCCAAACAGCAGGTTTTCAAATTCCAAAGAAGGAATTCGACAGTGCAATTGTTGTTGTAATTCCCAATTCGAATTCATATAAAATACAGCTGTATAAAATTAGAACTAAAAAAAAACAACCCATAAAAATTACAATTTTTCATCTAAATTCTCTAATCGCAGAAATTTATATGGGAGCCCCTCGATCCTGGGCCATTTTTTTTTATTGTAGGAGAAAATCATCGAAACAGACATTTGACATCAGATATTAAAATTGAAAAAGCTCAGATCATTTTATTCTGAGCACTTAGAGCACGCTCATACTCTGAGCAAATAAGAAACACGAACATTTATCTTGAGAACTCTTTGACTGCTCTGAACTAATTTATGAAAACGCCAAATGACAGAATATTGTGAAAACTTGTTGTTCTATCTGTAAGTTGATATCGACAACAAAAAAAACGACATCAATAAAAATACAATTCAGTAAATAAAAATGTAAGTTGAAGTAAGCATAAAACATGTATGTCTCGTTTCATTTGCTGGGTTCATTTGTGCGTGAGCTAAGATTTCTCTCTCTCTCTCTCCACCACCAAAACCATGCAGCGTAGCCGACTGCGCAGCACACACCGCACAAAGTCCATAAAGGGCGACGAATATCTGATGCCAGTATAGATATTTAAAAAATGTATAAGGGCCTTGCGGCCGAACCCGGGACCCGATCACTACCAAGATTCGAAAAAGTATTGTTTATGTGTGTATACACATGTGTGTAAAATTTGAAGAAAATCGGGTAAATTTTTTAAAATTTTTGTTTGGGAGCCCCCCGACCCCGCAGCCCGAGGGGCCTCAAAATTTAATAGAAAGTGTTGTCTCCGGAAATACATATGTGTACATATTTCAATAAAATCGGGCCATGGAAAGTGGGTTAAAAATTGATCGCAAGAATCCACGGCAGACGACCGACGACCCACGGGCAAGTGAAGTTAATATAGAGAATTTAATAAAAATAGAACTTATTACATTATTTGAAATTTGAAATGAAACCGCCTGTCAGTTTGAATCATTATGTACTGATGAAAAAAAAGTTCTTGCAAAGTGATTAAGCTACTACCTAAGAGAATTATTGTAAAGTACAAGTATTATAAGCTTTGGACAGTTGTACATTTAAAGTTATCACCAGTATAAACTGTGAACTTGTGTTATTTTTACTATTTTATTATTAAAGTTGTTAATTGTAAATTAGAAAACTTGTGTTGTGTTTTATTTGCAAAATCCTTTACGAACTCGAAAGCCTGAATTTCGTAACAATTGGTGTCAGAAGTGGGATTTTGCAAATTGTGAGACAGAAAATTCTGCAAATCGTGTAAATTGAGAGACAATAAGATTTTGCAAATCGTTGAACAATAATTGAATTGGTGGTTTTGCTAATTTTGAGACAGTAAATAACTTAAGGGAAATTTTACAAACAGATAAACAGTAAATAATAAAATGGAGAGTGCAGTGAACATTAAATCCTATAGTTCCCAGGAGCTTAAGGAAGAGCTTGGAAGACGAGGTCTAAACACCGCAGAAAATAAGCAAGAGCTATTTCTCCGATTACAGCAAGTCGTTAAAGGGGAAAAGCAGCAAGCTGGTGAAGTATTTTCAATTGAGACGAAGTTGGTGCAGCGAAAAACGGTTAGTTCGGAAGAAAAGGGTGGTGAGTCAAGCATGGATGCGATGTTGCAAGCTCTAATGCAACAAATGAACAGCAAGTTTGACCAGCAGAGAGAACAAATGCAGCGGCAAAGTGAACAAAGTCATTCAAGAAAGGCTTAGAGGTGAAATGAGCGGAATTCAAGAAAGGGGAAATAAATGGAGTTCAATTATCGCTTGTAACGAGGTTTTTCCCAGCCGGGGTATCCTCAGTGTGACCAGGGTTCGTTTAATTTAGGGTCGTTACAATAAAAGATTTATTTGTCATGGAACTCTGAATTCAATATTTATTTTCTTCCTTAAAAAAGGAAAATGATTATAAAATGGGTAGATTGACTTAGGTCTTAGATTCTAAGAAGTGTGTCGAATCCTATATGTATATAGTGTGTGTTAGCGAAAAGATGATTCTACGCTCAGTTCGCTGCCAAGAGTCTCTGGTTCCAAGTGTTTTAACCAGCGAAAAGAGGATTCTACGCTCAGTTCGCTGCTAAGAGTTGCTATGTCCAAGTATGTTGACCAGTGAAAAGAGGATTTTACGCTCAGTTCCCTGCCAAGAGTCTCTGTGTCCAAGTATCAGTGAAAAGAGCATTCTATACTCAGTTCACTATCAGGAGTCTGTCCGAAGAAGAAGAGGCTGTGTACTGGATCTGTGTCCCCTTTTATAGGACGTGAAACGGTTTAAAACTTCGAACCGGGTTGCATACGGTTGTTGCTATGCTGTTTTCTTTTCCATGATCAGTTACATCGGAACTGCATTGTGTATGCGTCATGTTGTTGTTTTTATTTTTGTCGCTTATGAGTATACACTCCACGTTGCTGTTGTTATTTTATTGTCTTTGTTGTTTTTTTTTTCTTTGAAGAAATGTTGGCAATGTTGGAAATCTCCCCTGTGTTTGTTGTTGTATTTTAATTTCATTTGGCCACTGTGGTTATGCACTTTTGCTTTGTTGTTTGCAAAAAAATATTGACGAAAACCCCTTTATGTTTGTTGTTGTAAGGGATTCCGTTTGTCTACTGTGGCTACTGTGTTCAACGAGTTATGCATTGGCTAATGCCGGCAGCATAGTTTTGTTGTTGTGTGTAAATAGTATTTTGGTCAACGCTCCTCGGTCGTTGACCTCATCCGTTGATTTTGATTATCATAATTTCTGTGCTTGTGTTTGCGTTGTTTTGGTTGATGTTGCTACTGTGTATGCGTTTATTTTATTATAGAGCCCGCATACGCTTCTGCGCTTCCGAATGCGTGCAGAGTTTTGCATGTCATATGTATTGTCCTCTTTACTCTTCTATCGTTGCATTATGGTGGTTGCAGTAAATGCGCGGCTACTCAATATTAATAATTGTTTCTTCGATTTGCGATCACTGACCCAAAAATGGAGGCGTGGTCTCATAATCATATTTCTAAAGTGGAGAAGTGCAGTCGGCCTGCGTCTGAGCAGTCAGTCATCATCGAGCGCTCAGCACGAGCACACGCAGATCACGCATCATATCATATCGTCCAGCTACCGCTAACGATTAAAAAAAAACCCCAAAACCAAAAGCGAGCATTTCGCTACCTGCTACTTTTTTATTTAATATTATTTCACTAATTATTTTTTAATTTCAGAAATACTTTTCTTTTCCAGTTATTAGAATTTATTTTCAGAAAAGGTGTTCCTTTCAATCAGCCCTATAAAATGGGGAAAAATCAAAAAGGAAGGAAAAAGTCAACGAGGTCTTATCCTTAATTAAGGAACAAGTCAACAACCATGGTGGGGATTTCCTCTTGTCGTTGTATCGAAGGCTGGATGAAGTGAACCAGCTGTGCGATTCAGCGAATTCAGAGGAGGAAACCAGAAGCGTTGTCGAGGAATCGGATACTGAAGCGTCCGAAGCCAGCAGCGGCGGGGAGGATAATTTTAGCGACGAATATAGTCGCAAGGATCGTTCATCTCCCGAAACCATGCCAGTAAAGGCAAAAATAAGAAGATTGTCTGCAAGTTCCAGACCTTCATCACCACCAACTTCATCTCCGCCTTCAGTAGCCAATGATGTCAGGATTACACCAAAACCAAATGTTTTGGAGAAAACAACAAAACCAAAAGAGGTGCAACGTAAAACGGTGCAGTCAACAACCATGGTGGGGATTTCCTCGTGTCGTTGTTCCGAAGGCTGGATGAAGTGAACCAGCTGTGCGATTCAGCGAATTCAGAGGAGGAAACCAGAAGCGTTGTCGAGGAATCGGATACTGAAGCGTCCGAAGCCAGCAGCGGCGGGGAGGATAATTTTAGCGACGAAGATAGTCGCAAGGATCGTTCATCTCCCGAAACCATGCCAGTAAAAGCAAAAATAAGAAGATTGTCTGCAAGTTCCAGACCTTCATCACCACCAACTTCATCTCCGCCTTCAGTAGCCAATGATGTAAGGATTGCCCCAAAACCAATTGTTGTGGAGAAAACAACAAAACCAAAAGAGGTGCAACGTAAAACGGTGCAGTCAACACAACCAACCGCTCCAGGAAACATAACCACGCAAAGTACTGGACCAGCAACCAAACCATTTGCTATCCTACCAATAATCTGTTTCAGACTGAACGTCGCTGAACTCACAAAGTTCACTAAGAGTGCCAATATTAGTTGCAGAATTCGCAACATCAATAGCAGCAAATCGGTCGTTACGGCCATGAACAAAGACGGCCACCAGCGAATTCGGTCTTTCCTACAGTCGGGAAAGACTGAATTCAACACCTATACCGCTAAGGAGGACAGGAAAGAATTTTTTTTTTTTTTTTTTATAATTCGCGCACGCTTCAAAGGGTTCGCACCCTTATAATGCTCGGCTATATGCTTGGCACAGCGTGGGCGTTAAGGAAGAGGAGGAGAAAAGAGGAGATGTCTATGAGCTTGTGTTTTGAATGCCTGTGGATCATAGTGATGTGGGAAGACAGAGCTTGGCAGAGCATTCCACATACGTGTTGTACGGCTGAAGAACGAATCCCTGAATTTAACTGTACGTCCGAAGATGGGCTTGAGGGTAAACTGATGAGCATTTAGAGCGCCACGAGTATTGCGGTTGAATTCAAGGAGAGGTGGCATGCAGCTGGCTATTTCTCTTGAGCACCGCTGGTAGAAGAAACGATAAAACAGTGACAAGCAAGAAACGTTCCTGCGGTGTTCAAGCGAATCTATTGATTTCGCTATATTTTCGTCACCGATAAGTTTTAACGCGCGGTTTTGTATTCTATCTAGCTGATGCAAAGAAGTCTTAGGCGCACCAGACCAGATATGGCAATTGTACTCAAGTTTTGGGCGAATAAAAGCCTTGTATATGGTAGCCAGATCAGAGGGAGAGAAATATTTCTTGCACCGGGCTAGAAAACCTAAACATTTCGCAGCATTTTTAGCGATGGTAAATATGTGGTCATTCCAACGAAGCTTGTCGTTAACGCACATACCGAGAATTGCGAGATTTTCAGTTTCCTCGATGCAAGTGCCATTCATGGATAATGGCATGGGGTTAAGAATTCGCTTTGACGACAGGAGACAACATTGGGTTTTGGAAGCGTTAAATTCTACTCGATTGATTTCTTTGTTGGTCCTTAAAGGTATTCACTACTCCTTTGACACTGAGGATGTCAAGGAAGCGTTGACGGCAGAGGGTGTCCCTGTAGTAGAGGTCAAACCCTTCAAATCACAGAGGAACGACAGGAAATTTAACCATTTCATTGTAGAGCTTGAGAAGAACTGCGATAAGGCAGCAGTATGCTCAAAAACCCTCCTGATGAATCAGCTGGTGCATTGGGAGAAGCTAAAACCAGCAGGCATTACGCAATGCAAAAATTGCCAAAAGTTTGGACATGTCGCAAGCAATGCAAGTGCAAAGACGAACATTTAGCTGGCCAATGCCCGAGAAACGCAGACACAAGAAAGGACAACGTCTTTGCACAAATTGCCAAAAGAATGGACATCCTGCAAACTATCGAGGATGTCCCAAATATAAGAAGAAGATGGCGGAAAAAATTAAAACTGCCCAAAAGAAGAAGGAGCAGCATAAGTTCGCCCAGATGTCTGCTGCAAAAGCGATAGTGAAAGGAGTTAGCTTTGCTAGTATAGCTGCTATGGGGACTACTAGCAAGCCAGCTACAATCAACAAACCACCACCAACCATCCAAGAAAGCAGTAAACCAGTGAAGAAGCAGGCTTTACAAACGGCCCCATCTACTGAAAAAACTAACATCTTCGACGACACTGAAAGGTTATTCGGAGCACACCTTTTCACAATTTTGCAGAAGGCAAGAAAAATCGTGCCTGCTTATTATAGCAGCCTTGATGACAGGTCCAAAACAACCGTTTTGGGTCGACTTATTTGTGAATTATGTTCACAATAAGCAGTATAAGTATATTCTCATATAATGTGAACTCCATTTATTCTTTAGCAAGGCGTATCACACTTAAATTATTTATTAAAACTAATAAACACGACTTCTTCTTTTACAGGAAACAAACCTCAAAAGGAGAAACCCGTTCAGTCCAGACAGATACAATATCCACAGGGTCGACAAAAGCAGGCACTATGGCAGGCGAGAAGGTGCAAATCAGTGGGTTGCGCAGCATGGAAGCAACAGCTGTCAGTATCAAAGTCAACGATGTTGAGACCTTGCTGGTGATATCTGTGTACAATCACTGTAACGCAACGAGGGAAGACATCCAACGGGATCTGCAAACTGTCTGCGGCATCTCCTCTAGGCACACATACTGTGTGGTTGGAGGGGATTTTAACGCTAGGCACACCCGATGGCAAGATGAAGTGTGCAATATTCAAGGAAAGGCTATTGCAGATTGGCTGGATTCAAATCCTCACCACAATTTAGAAATTATTTCTGTTTGGCGCACGATAGCGACTCGGATCATATGGCCATAGAGCTCCGAGTGAGGTTGAATCAGCGAATTCTGAAAGACACACCAACATCTGAACTAAACATCAACTTCAGAAAAGTAAACTGGAACCGGTTTAGATCTGAAGTTGAAGCTGATTTAACAATGCCAGAGGACTGCAGAAATCTAGAGAATAACGAAATTGATGATGCTATCAGAAATTTCGAGATTGCGGTAAACACAGCCATCGATTGGCAGAAAACAATACGCACCAGCTGGGATCGCTTCCAATACCTGCCTGGGCATATACAGGCAATATATGCTCACAAGCAACGGCTGAGGAAGCGCCTGCAGAGGATTTTCAACAGGACTCTTAATACAGGCAACGACGAATACCAGTCTGTACTTTCGCAACTGCGTTGTACAGTGAACATGTTTCGTCAAGCACTGCGGAGGTACCAGGAAGACCAAACGACTCCAGAACATCAAACCAGGTCCTTATGCTTTTAAGAATTTGAACTCTCTGGTCAGAAAGCGTATTTCCATTTCAGAGAGTATCACGTTTGGAGATCAAGTAGCATCCAGTCCTGTTGAAAAAGCCGAAGCCTTTTTTTTCCAGATTTTTTGGAAGAGGTGGAAAGACTTGTGGAAGACGCCACTTCTGCAAGTAATCCTGTAGTGCGGTTTAGTGAAGAAATCCCGCTAGAGCGCCCGTAGACGTTGAAATGTTTACCAAAACAGCTATTGTCAGTGATTTAATAATGAGTGGAAACTCCAAAAAATCATCAGGCATTTACGGGATTTCTAACTTTTTGCTTAAAAAGTTACCGGGAATGGCAATCTTGATGTTAACCATTATTTTCAACAATTGCCTTAACAATGGTTACATTCCAGACAACTGGAAGTTGGCCAAAGTAGTACCAGTACCCAAGAAAACCGACCGCTCAAGCGTAACTGGTTACCGTCCAATAGCTTTACTGTGTTGTATTAGTAAAGTATTCGAGTCTTTGATCCGTAAAAAGATCAATACGTTTTGTTCGGAAAGATGCCTTATTCCTTCCTTTCAATTCGGTTTCCGAGAGTAGCACTCTACGATGCACCCTGTGAGGAACAAAATTCTTGTGGCCGAATTTTGTTCACACAAAACATGCAATGTACTTTTTACCAAATTCGGGTGCACCCTGTACCCACGCAGTGCAACCACCAAACGCATATGAAAACAAAACAGCCAAAACAGGATCACGCCACCGGATTGACCAATCACAGCGCAGCACGCTATTTAGAATTTTTGCTGCGTGGTGGTAAGTCATTGTTAATAAAAATTAGTTCATTTAATTCACTGACTATCGCTGCCGACTTTTTTCTCTGCTTCCGTCATTCGTACGACGCAACTTCACTGTGTGGCTCCCCTACGGGTTGTTGCGCTGGTACATCCAGCAGATCGCTGCCGACGTCTTTCTCTGCTTTCGTCATTCGTACGACGCAACTTCACTGTGTTGCTCCCCTACGGGTTGTTGCGCTGGTACATCCAGCATATCGCTGCCGACGTTCTCTCGCTGCATCCACCACTGTTGCTCACGTCAAGGCTCGTCGATACTCACTTTGTCAACGTTACTAACGTCGCTCGTCGTCACTAACGTCAAGGCCCGTCACCATTTACGTCACTCACGTCACTTCGACAAGGATACGTCGAGGCCCTCGTCGTCACGCACGTCAAGGCTCGTCATCTTTCACATAAAGAGTCACGTCACTTCGTCAAGGATACATCACGGCTCTCGTCGGCACTCACGTCAAAGATCACGCCGCCGAGCACAACGGAATCCAGGTTCCATCGCCACATCGCCCAGGCCGACATAACGCCTCATATACCTACTCATTTTAAATACAAAACTTGTAAAGAATCTTTCGAATAAATATTAAATTGAATTAAAAGTCCCACAAATAACAAATTTTATTGTAACGACCCCTTGCCTCAGAACCCTGGTCACGCTGAGTTTACCCCGGCTGGAAAACTCCGTTACAATTGGCGCCCGAGCAGGGACCCTTCGTCTAAAGGAAACAAAATATAATAATACATAACTTCTGAGCAAAACAAAAGCACGAAAGACAAGATGGTCAAGACTGGATGGGTACATACCCTCTCGAAGAAGGAGCTGCAAAATTATCTGGATGAGTTCAGACTGGATAACACAGGTAGCATAGAGGAGCTTAGGGAACGTTATTGGGCTTTCATCACAGGACCGGACGTTACATCAGAGAACGAAACCAGCCTAAGAGAGTTGAAATCGCAGCACAGACGCAGACTCTCACCAGTGCCACCAATAACTAAAGGTGTAACGGCGCCTCCAGCACCCCATGAGACAACCATCACTCGAATCCCAAAGGAGACATCTGTGGCTTTATACCCGATGGTTATCGACACGGTGAGGAAATGGTCCGTGCGTTATGATGGCGGCAAAGACCCGATCTCCTTCATTGAGCGGTTGCAGGAGTTGGCCGACGCCTATTCCCTAAATAAGGACCTCCTAGCCAGGACAATGCCAGAACTGCTACGTGACCGAGCCCTAATTTGGTTCCGAAATAACAACCAGCGGTGGACAATCTGGCACGCATTCAAGGAAATCTTCCTGCGCTTCTTCCTCCCAGCAAGGTACCAAGAGCAGCTAGATGATGAAATCCGGCGACGACGACAAAAGGCGGGGAAGGCACAACAGTTGGAACGGATATTCCGAAATTGTCGTCAGGAATACCAACTGTACATCAGGAGGAAGGACTTCCAAGACTTGCAGGACCTAATCGAATTGGCCGAAGACTTTGAGAACATTTCAGTTACTCCAGAACCGGTCAGTTCTATATCCAGACGTCGGCAGGCATAGAGGAGCTTCATGGTCGCAGAGAACATAGAGAACTGCATCGACGTCAGGACAGCATGCCGACGCTGCGGCCAGGACGGACACACCTGGCGAAATTGCCGAAGAAAACAATTGATGTTTTGTTGGGATTGCGGCCAACGGAGAACCAGAACAATAAACTGCTGCCGGCAACATACCTCACACGTTGAGCAGCGTCCTTCGCTCCAGTTCCACAAGAAAACAGCTCTGATCCAAGACCGACATCGAATTCTTGCCCGGATCAACATCGGCAGTGAACCCGTCCAAGCCACCATTGACACCGGCGCATCACGCAGTTTTGTGAGCGAACGTTTGGCCGATAGAATTCGACATTTAGGCAACCCCATTCACGCAAACATCCCAATTCAAATGGCCAACGGGAATCAGACAATAGTCCGCGAAGGGTTGCACGTCAACGTTCGTCTTGGGGATGCATCGTTTTCACTGCGCCTGTTGATACTACCGACCGCCGTTGATGATCTTACACTGGGGATGGACTTCCTTGCAAGGTCGAGAGCAACTTTAAGTTTCGGAGGTGAGTGCATAACACTCCAAACTGGGTTAGCACGGCTGGTTAAACGTCCGACAAACTCAGAGAACCAAAACAGCACGGTGCTACAGTTGGCGTGATAAAAGTGTCACCAGCCCCGATTGAACCATCTCCAGGGAAGACTCCCATCAGAAATTTCCACAGACGCCTCAGCAGCCAACACTGCAGGAAGTCGACAGCAGTAACCCAACCACAAACCCAACAACGGCAGCGAAACGATCACAACAGCGTGCGCAACAACGAAAGCCAAAACTTAAAAGGTGAAGCCACAACGATTGCGGCCACAAAGAGCGCAGTAGTTAAAACGCAGCGGCGACGACGCAGCATTCGAAAGTCAGCGCATCAACACAACAACAACGACCGCAGCAACAAAAATCTAAATTTAAAACTTCGACAACAACAACTACAGGCACAACAACAGAGCGCAGCCGCAAAATTTGTCCAACAACAACCACAGAAACAGCAAAGGCAATGCCAGTTAATCTGGAGAACAACGGAGTGCACCAGAAGAATTATACAACAACGAGCACAGCATCAGAACTCAACGCATCAAACGAACAACAATAGCAACAGGCACAGAAACAATAAAGTCGACAGCAGCAGCGAATTCAACAGAAGCAGCGGAGTCAGCATAAGCATTGGCGACAGAGGTAGTACCAGCAGCAGACGCAACAATGTAAACTGGGACTACGAAAGTAGACTCCCCGCTATTAAAACTAGTTAGGGAAGCACAAGTTTTTCGCCGAAGTAACGGGGGAGTGTGAGGAACAAAATTCTTGTGGCCGAATTTTGTTCACACAAAACATGCAATGTACTTTTTACCAAATTCGGGTGCACCCTGTACCCACGCAGTGCAACCACCAAACACACATGAAAACAAAACAGGCAAAACAGCATCACGCCACCGGATTGACCAATCACAGCGCAGCACGCTATTTAGAATTTTTACTCTTAGTCTGCTTCCTGTGCAGTTCGGATCACGTGGTGGTAAGTCATTGTTAATAAAAATTAGTTCATTTAATTCACTGACTATCGCTGCCGACGTCTTTCTCAGCTTCCGTCATTAGTACGACGCAACTTCACTGTGTGGCTCCCCTACGGGTTGTTGCGCTGGTACATCCAGCAGATCGCTGCCGACGTCTTCCTCTGCTTTCGTCATTCGTACGACGCAACTTCACTGTGTGGCTCCACTGCGGGTTGTTGCGCTGGTACATCTAGCAGATCGCTGCCGACGTCTTTCTCTGCGTTCGTCATTCGTACGACGCAACTTCACTGTGTGGCTCCCCTACGGGTTGTTGCGCTGGTACATCCAGCAGATCGCTGCCGACGTCTTTCTCTGCTTTCGTCATTCGTAAGACGCAACTTCAATGTGTGGCTCCCCTACGGGTTGTTGCGCTGGTACATCCAGCAGATCGCTGCCGACGTCTTCCTCTGCTTTCGTCATTCGTACGACGCAACATCACTGTGTGGCTCCCCTGCGGGTTGTTGCGCTAGTACATCCAGCAGATCGCTGCCGACGTCTTTCTCTGCTTTCGTCATTCGTACGACGCAACTTCACTGTGTGGCTCCCCTACGGGTTGTTGCGCTGGTACATCCAGCAGATCGCTGCCGACGTCTTCCTCTTTTTTCGTCATTCGTACGACGCAACTTCACTGTGTGGCTCCCCTGCTGGTTGTTGCGCTGGTACATCCAGCAGATCGCTGCCGACGTCTTTCTCTGCTTTCGTCATTCGTACGACGCAACTTCACTGTGTGGCTCCCCTACGGGTCGTTGCGCTGGTACATCCAGCAGATCGCTGCCGACGTCTTCCTCTGCTTTCGTCATTCGTACGACGCAACTTCACTGTGTGGCTCCCCTACGGGTTGTTGCGCTGGTACATCCAGCATATTGCTGCCGACGTCTTTCTCTGCTTTCGTCATTCATACGACGCAACTTCACTGTGTGGCTCCCCTACGGATTGTTGCGCTGGTACATCCAGCATATCGCTGCCGACGTCTTTCTCTGCTTTCGTCATTCGTACGACGCAACTTCACTGTGTGGCTCCCCTACGGGTTGTTGCGCTGGTACATCCAGCAGATCGCTGCCGACGTCTTCCTCTGCTTTCGTCATTCGTACGACGCAACTCCACTGTGTGGCTCCCCTGCGGGTTGTTGCGCTGGTTCATCCAGCAGATCGCTGCCGACGTTCTCTCGCTGCATCCACCACTGTTGCTCACGTCAAGGCTCGTCGATACTCACTTTGTCACCGTTACTAACGTCGCTCGTCGTCACTAACGTCAAGGTCCGTCACCATTCACGTCAGTCACGTCACTTCGTCAAGGCATTACCCACGTCACTCACGTCACTTCGTCGCTCAGGAGTCCCGACTGTCTCACGCCTCTCACGTCACTTTGTCAAGGCATTACTCACGTCAAGACTCGTCGATACTCACTTTGTCGACGTTACTAACGTCGCTCGTCGTCACTAACGTCAAGGCCCGTCGCCATTTACGTCACTCACGTCAAGGCTCGTCCTTACTTACGTCAGTCACGTCACTTCGTCAAAGCATTACTCACGTCAGTTCGTCAAAGCCTTACTCGTCGTCACTCACGCAAAGGCTCGTCATTACTTACGTCACTTCGTCGCTCAGGAGTCCCGACTGTCTCACGCCTCTCACGTCACTTTGTCAAGGCATTACTCACGTCAAGGCTCGTCGATACTCACTTTGTCAACGTTACTAACGTCGCTCGTCGTCACTAACGTCAAGGCCCGTCACCATTTACGTCACTCACGTCACTTCGACAAGGATACGTCGAGGCCCTCGTCGTCACGCACGTCAAGGCTCGTCATCTTTCACATAAAGAGTCACGTCACTTCGTCAAGGATACATCACGGCTCTCGTCGGCACTCACGTCAAAGATCACGCCGCCGAGCACAACGGAATCCAGGTTCCATCGCCACATCGCCCAGGCCGACATAACGCCTACTCATTTTAAATACAAAACTTGTAAAGAATCTTTCGAATAAACATTAAATTGAATTAAAAGTCCCACAAATAACAAATTTTATTGTAACGACCCCTTGCCACAGAACCCTGGTCACGCTGAATTTACCCCGGCTGGGAAACTCCGTTACAACCCTCTGCTGAAACTTCACAGCAACGTCACTCGAGGACTGAACGTTCAAAGCAGAACAGTAGGCTGTTTGCTAGACATCGAAAAAGCCTTCGATACTGTATGGATCAACGGGCTACTATTCAAACTTATTAGATTTGGCTTCCACAATTATATTGTAAAAATAATTAAAAATTTTCTCTTTCACAGGGTATTTTTGGCGACTCATCCACTAGCAAAGGGATTAAAGCCGGAGTTCCTCATGGTTCCAGACTTGCCCCAGTCCTTTTCAACATCTACACGGCGGATCAACCCACCAATACAGCCGGAACAAGCAGCATGCTATACGCGGATGACTCGTCACGTATGCCGTTTTTCTCTCCCTTGAGATAGCTGCCCGAAGAGTGGAGGAACACCTCCGAAATCTTTGGGAGTACTACCTGAAGTGGGGACTGAAGATCAACGCAAAGAAATCGGAACTCATCTGCTTCCGAGTGCCAGCAACCGAAACAAGGATAAGAAAAATCGCAAGCCGGTGCAGAGCCTTTAAAATCACCCTTCCGGATAACAAGACAATAAACACCAAGTCAGAGACTAAGTACCTGGGAATCAACTTTACTGAGAGGCTCAAGTTTAACTCTCACATCGTTAAAACATTGAAAAAAGCGAATTACGCTCTTCATTTGGTGCACCTAACAGCTATATGTTTGTGTCGAAACACATCCAAGTCCGGAGATGCAAGCACTGAGAATCGAGGAAATCGAGCCAAGCCACCGCTATATAAACATCAGAGGATTCACAGATGCTAGATACAACAACATCCTTAATAATCAAGACGCCTCCTTCTACGAGAAGGCCAACAATCAACATTACAGAGGCTGAAGATCGTCCTGTTTATACCCCCTTTTATATTTTTTTCCATTTTTATTTTATTTTAAAATTATTATAAAATTAAATTACTTTATATATAAACATGTAGTAGATTAAGTAGTAAGTAATATTGTTTAATAATAAGCAATACAAAAAAAAAGACAATTTAAATACGTCGGGCCCCTATTGTTGATCCGACACTTATTAATAATAGTTATAAGTTTAGTTTTAAGTCAAAATTGTATTTTACTTAAATGTTAAATAAAATATCTTAATCTTAAAAATGCGTCTGAGCAGAGATGCCGTCGGCATTTTCAAATGTCGAGATCGGTGTAAACAATGAGTGGTTTAATTTAATTAAATTTATTTTGTTATGATATAACAATAAGCAAATAATGATAAATACAAGAAAATCGTGTGGGGTTAATTCGTTGTCGAATTGACTCCTCACACGCTAAAAGGTGAAATAAATGAAATCCAAGAAGAAGTGAAATCTCTAGAGACAAACATGACAGGAAAAGTCACTGGTTTGGAAGGTAAAATTAAAGAATTTGAGACCCGCCTGTACAATCGTACCTAATTCGTCAGGGAAAACACTCAACAAAGCAGTACCAAAGTCATTTCAGAATATTTTAGTAACAAGAAAGTAATTTTGAAGCCACCTGCGTTTGATGACGACACAGCTTTTGAAAAATTCAAAGTCCAGTTTGCAGCTGCTGTACAACACATAGGATGGGGTGCTGAAGAACAACTAAATTCTCTAATCCTGGCGTTGAGGGGCAAGGCGGCTGATGTATTGCAAAGGATTTCAAATGCCGAGATGAGTTCCGGGAGAGTCTTGAAAAAATTGGACTTGCGTTATGGACAGTCTCACACACAGGTGTTAACCAATATACAGCTCCAGATGAAGAAACAACAGCGAGGAGAACGACTTCAAGAATTAGAGCGAGAAATAACTAAGCTAGCACGACATGCCTATTGTGGGGTTGCGGCTGGTACTTTGGACGGACTGGCAGTGGATGCGTTCATCAATGCTATCCGAGATGAGCAATTAAAACTTAATTTGAGGACAACAGCGAGAGAAAAACGAAGAATCAAGTATTGGCATCGGCATTGGAGTACGATGCAGTTGAAGCCAGTGTGTCTTCGAATTTTGTTGGGCTACGCAAGTTGGAAACGGATGACGTCGCACAAATAAAAGCTCTGATTCGAGAGAAGACCCAAAATCAACCACTGGTCGCTTTCAAAACGATAGAAATAGTACATACCTGGACATTTCATTCGGGATTGCAAAAACTGAACACTGGAAACATAATAAGCCAGCCTGTGAATGGTTACAATAATCTGGAAAGATTACGGCGGTTAGATGCACAACATTTGAAAAAGGTGGAGCGATCGTCTTGTACAAGCTTTTTAGGACAAAGGCTGAAGAAGACAAGGGAATATCCCAGGGTCACAATACGCAGTACAAGTCCGGGAAGGGATTGCAAAAGTCTGGTTGTTAGTGACATATTGGAGAGGCGATTTTATTCTAGTCACAGGAGCTTCCAGATCAATTGTAAGTCCTGAAATGGTGTCTGGAGAGCAAGTAGAAAGAGTGCATCATTACAAGTTGAGGACAGCTACAGGAAAAGCTGCAGCAGTTAAGTGTGAACGTTTCCTTACAGTCGAGTTTGGAGGATTAAGGTTTCGAGATCGGTTTATTGTCGCCCGTGTGGAAGGTGAATGCAGATGTCACTTAATTTGAGGAAGCAAGTGCTAGGATTGCGTAATATAGAAGTTCCGCTCAGAATTACCGGCAATCATATGGTGGATCATTCAGAAAGTGTTGTGTCCCAGAGTACAAACAAAGTAGAAGACCGGAAATCCAAAAATATTCAATTGTTTCAAAAATCACGGTCCACCAGATAAAAGATCATTTGACAAGAGAGCATCTTAAGGAAGAACAAGAGCAGGACGATACAATTGGTCCAGTACTTCGATTGATGGAGCAAGGTGAAAGACCACAGTGGCACGAAATTGCAACAGCATGTCCGACAGTAAAAAGTTACTGGGCTCAATGGCAGTCATTGAGATTCAAAGATGGACTACTAGTAAGGCAATGGATTCCAAATCAAAGGTAGTGTTACCAAAGAATTTGATGAACAAGTTTCTTCACGATGCACACAGTGGAACATCAGGCGAACATTTGGTAATTTAGGGAATCTAGATGAAGTAAGAAGTCGATTCTTTTGGGTCAATTGCCACAGAGATGTTGAAAACTGGTGCCGAACTTGTGCGAAATGTGCTGCAAGAAGAGAACTACAACGAACAGCTGAAGGGAAAACGCATCGATACAAAGTTGTAGCGCCAATAGTTGGGCAAGATGCAAAGGACACCGATCGAAGGCCAAGGGTGATCAATGTCCATAACAACGTCGTGAATGTTAATGAAAGAATAAAAACACGGAATCACCTGCGTGCGAACTATGAAAAATTTTGGGAAGGTGATTTCCTACAAACTACAGAAACCACAGCAAAAATGGGAAGATCTCTACAAGAGGAACAACGACGCAGTATATAAGATTCAACAAAACCCCAGATGTCAAAGGTCCACATCAGCAGATTGACAAGGTACAACATTAGAGGGAGTGCTGAATCTGTTCGGGACGAACAGAATTAAGGTGGGGGTAATACTACGAAAAGTAGTTAATAACGCAGTAGGTTCGAATCCTTGATAAATCGCAATGTACCAAAAATAAGTACTAAAATTTAAACTAAAAAATAGCATACAACTTATTATATTATTTGAAATTTGAAATGTAACCGCCTGTCAGTGTGAATCATTATGTACTGGAGATAAATGTAGTTTGTGCGGTTTTTGTACTGACTCGTTATCATTAGTTGTAAATAAGGCTACAATTTTCTGGTCTTTACTCGATATTTCTGTTTATAAGATTGGAAGTTTCTGGAAGCTTTTTAATGAGTATAAAGTGAGTGGCGTTAGCTGCAGAGAAATTATTAGTTAATTGGAATTTAACCAATGAAGTTGTAAAAGTTCTTGCAAAGTGATTAAGCTACTACCTTTTTTGCAACTGTCAGTAGCTACTCAGAGCCGAGCTGTTCAATACGAACGCCCTCCGAGTGCTTCATCTTATTTTACTTTCAAATTAGCAACCGACTGTTGTTGATGCTTTTGCAACTGTCGGCAGCTACTTAAATCGTTTGGGGCGCGACAGAAGTACTTTGGTACTAAAATAATAATTTTCTCGGTTTATCATCGGACGACCATGGGCTTTAAACCCCATATCATGCGATTACCGAGCGGAAATGTTACTGTTGTGCTACTGTCGCACATGCATTGTACTCAGTACATTGCTTACATGTTTGTGCTGCGTGATGCTTTGCGTGCTTATCGCAGTATGCTTATAATGTGTATAATCTCATAATGTAATTTTCTGTGTGTATATAATACCATATTGTATACTTTAGAAGTACGGTTTGTAACGTAGGTGATTTAATTGCATTAAATTAAATTAATTTGAAGTTTCGATTCCAAAAATATGTAACGAACCATTTCGATAAGAGTTCTGTTCGCACGCTCGACAACACCATTCTGTTGAGGAGTGTATGTCGCAGTAAGTTCCATTTTTATGCAATTTGAAAATACGAGAATTCTTTTGAGATATATTCTGTTCCATTGTCTGTTCTCAATCGCTTAATTTTTCTGCCACTTTCCTTTTATGCATGAAGTTTGAATTGAAGCACTTCACTTTTCGATTGAATGAATCGCGACTTATCGTCAATAAAAGTTACGAAATATTTCGCTCCACTGAACGACTGCACACAGTTAGTTTTCTTTTATGCCTTTAACTAATTGCTTGTTTTAAAGTTTTTTAACATCATTAAAATTTAAGTGGCCAAATCGTTGGTGCCATTTAATAACTGCATATACAATTGTTCGATCATTATCATCGCATATATGTACTTCTTCATTCGGTGTACAGGTTTTCAATACATATAGCTTATGTCTCTTTTCTGCTTTGAAACAATGTGTTGCATATTATTCTTCACTGCTGTATTTTTTACAAAATTAACTGTGCAGCCACTGTCAATGACTTTTGGAACAGAGATTAAGTTATGCCCTAATTGTGGTATGTACAGAACATCCATAAGCTTCACTTTTGTTAATCTGTGTTTTTTTTTTATTTACACGCATAATTACTGCTCCTGATCTATGCGCAGTAATGGCGTCGGTTACAGCGGTTTGAATTATTTTTTTGTCTCTGTTAGACCAATGTACAAAATTACTTGACTCTCTGCACATGGGAACGCTTGCACCGCTGTCTAAACGCCACTCATACTTGCTCAAATCTTGAACTTTAACTTCTTCGTGCGCAGACATTGCAGCTTCTAACGTTGTCTCACTCTTTGACCAATTATTATATTTCCTTATTATACATTAATTAGCCCTGTGTCTATGTTTACCACACTTGTTACAATTTCCATTAAATCTTTTTGTTTATTTAATATTTTTAGCACTTCCTCTTTTCCTCTGAACTAATCATCCATATAAAAAGCATTCTCTGCAGAAGTTTCATCTGTTGTAATTTGCTGACTCCTACGCTCTTCTTCTTCTAGAAGTTTCGTTTTTAGAATCTCTGTTAGCTGATCACGAGTCTCGATAGCTATACAAATCTTCTGGCAATAAATTCAGAAGCATTATGCAGAGTAACTCTTTGCCATTGCCATTGCCAAATATGCCAGCTTCCCTAAGTGCATCACAACTGTTTGGAAAATCTCTTAAGTGTTGCGTCATCGATTGCTCGTTTTCTTTTGAAAAAGTCGCCTATATAAAACAACCTTTCTAGCGGGACCTTTCGATGTGTGCTTCTTGTTAAATTTACTCGAATGGAACAGGATTTGGAAAAGCTCACTTTTGGTTTATTAGCAGAAGAAAATAAAAAAACGTCTATTACACTCGGTTGCTGGCAAAAGAAGAGAAGAGAACTAGCTATAATTTTTTTGACATTTTACATTTTGACAACTGATCGAAATATATTCAACAATCCCACTTTTTGATACAGTTGTCTATTTTTGTTTTTTCGTTACAATTTTATTTTATTTTAAACTAACAATAAAATCTCTACGTTTAATTTCCAAAAATATTATTTGATTCTTTTGATCATTGAACTAAATTTTACTTATTTATCAAAAATGATATTCTATGCTTCTAACAAAGACATAACCTAAAAATCTTAATTACCATTTTTTGCCTTTTTCGACCTTTTTCATTGCAATCATATTGCGAAGATTTTCGAAGCGTTCTTTGTTCAATCCTTTGGTAAAGATGGCTGCCAATTGCTCATCCGTTGGCACATAATTGAGATCAAACAACCCCTTTTGATATGGTTCACGTATGAAGTGATATCTCACGTAATATGTTTGGTCCTTTTATGAAATTCTGGATTTTTCACCAAACGTTGCGCTCTGGTTGTCCATATTAAGTACTGGCTTTTTTCTCATGTCTACCAGTTCAGTAATTAACCCGTTAAGTCAGATCAATTCTTTCACAGCCGTTGCAGCCGCCATGTATTCTGATTCCGTTGTTGATAACGCGACGGACTTTTGTCTTGTTGATTCCCAGCTGATCGGCCCACCATTCAACATAAAAATAACTCCAGAAGTTGATCGTCTTGTTTCAGTGTCTCCCGCATAATCTGCGTCACTGTAACCAAGCAAATCACACTGTCCACCTCCTTCAAAATAAATTCCATAATTAGCTGTTCCCTTGATGTACTTGAAAATTCTTTTCACTGCATTTACGTGTGCAGTCATCGGTTTTTCAAGACTACGGCTTGCAATTCCCACTGCATATTGTATGTCAGGTCTTGTTGCAACGCATAAATACATCAAGCTTCCAACAACATGGAAAATATTTATTTAATTCAAAGTTTTCGAACTTACTTGCTGTTTGATTTGTTTCGACCGGATTCGATACACTTTTGCATTCTTCCATACCAAATTTAAGCAAAATTTTTCGTGTATATGCCGCTTGACTTAATATTCCATATTCCTGAGTGAATCCTCTAACAACCAGCCTGGCCTTGTAACGTTCGATGCTCCCATCAGTGTCGCACTTGATCTTATACACCCACTTATTGTCGATGAACTTTTTATTCTTCGGTGGCCGCGTCAATATCCATGTTTCATTTTTGATTAACGAGTCGTACTCCTCGTCTATCGCCGCACTCCAGTTGTCTTTCTCTTTCGATCCAACTGCTTCATTATAAGTTAATGGTTCACTTAGCCATTGACAGCATTGCCAATGCCACTTCCGCTCTGTTGCAATATTTCTTCACGCAGCAATCACAATTTCGTCTTCTTCTTCGTTCTTCGTTTTTTCCCGATAACGCGGGCGTTCATCGACGAAATTCCCCTCATCTTGTGAACACCATCCAGCCCTGATATTCGGCGATGATGAGTTGTCTTATCCACAGCATCCTCGAAATTGCTCACTTCTTTGACGTCATCTTCATCGCATTTGTTTTTGTTAATTTCGTGTCCATTTTCACTATCTGCCTTCCCCTCGTGTTTGATCAGAAATTCAACAGTGTCTTCCTCCACGAACTCTAGCCAATTCAATTTTCATTGTCTCAGGATTCCAAACGCGGTAGCCCTTAACGCTTTCATCATATCCAACAAAAATGCGTTTTGTTGCCTTTGAATCAAGTTTTTGTCTTTGTTGCTTCGGAATGTGTGCATACACCTCCGAACCAAAAATCTTTAAATGATTAAAAACAGTTGGCTTTCTGTACCATAATTCAAATTGTGTTTTTCCAGTAACACTGCTTGCCGTTCTTTTTAACATAAAAACCGCCGTGTTAACCGCTTCCGCCCAGAATTTTATATCCATCTGCTTTGCATGTATCATCGACCGTGCAGACTCAACCACCGTTCGATTCTCTCTCTCTCTCTCTCTGCTGATCCGTTTTGCTCCGGCATGTATGGTACTGTCCGCTGATGCCTGATGCCATTTTCTTCCAAAAATCTTTTTACCTCAGCATTTACGAATTCGGTGCTGTTCTCAGTTCTGATGATCTTCACACTGTGACCATGTTGCTTCTCCGCAGACTTCACAAAGTTTTTTATTTTTTAAAAAACTAGTGACTTATTTTTTATGCAATAAATAAATCGGAAATGTGAGTAATCGTCCTTAATTAAATTACCTGGAGCCACCAAGCGATTCCGTTTGAAAAGGTCCACATACGTCCGCGTAAAAAATTTCGCCACATTTGTTCGATTTGTTCTGACTTCTTCTGAAGCTCTCAAGATGCTGCTTTCCCATCAGACATCCTTCACAGAGAAATTGTTCGTCAATGTATTCAATGTCGTTTTTCTTTAGAAACAAACGCAGATAGTTCACGTTCTGATGTCCCAATCTTTCATGCCAGCTTCTCAATCCATTCTGCTTCATTGCCACGTTTGCCGTGCCTTCTGCTGCCAATGCCTTGAATTGCATTCTGAATAGATTTCCATCACGAACTCCCACTGCCACAACATTTCCATTTCGCTTTAATTCACATATATCTTTGTTCGATGCCAATGTGAATCCTTTATCCATTGCGTGCGTACCAGAAAACAAATTGCTATGTAATTTTGGAACGTACAAAACATCTGATAACTGTTTCTTGTTCCATTGTTTTTCGTCGAATGACAAAATTTCAATCAGGCCACGCCCTGGTGCTTCCAGTTTTCCATCGTCTGCAGTTTTGATTATTCGTGCTGGTTTCAGTTTCTAAAAAGTTCTGAACAAAGCCTTGTTGTGACACATGTGATCACTCGCACCTGTATCCAAAAGCCAACCATCTGATCGTAAGCCGTCTGGCGTACACACAAAAGCTTCACCTTCCTTATCTGAAGTTTTTGCTGAAGAGAAAGAATAATTATTTCCTTTCTCGGGACAATCTCGACGAAAATGTCCCGTTTTGTGGCACTTAAAACATTTCAATATTTTCGCTTTGTCAGTTACCTGCTTATTATTTTTATGACTTCTGCCCTTTTTTTGTTTTGCAAGCAAAGCCTCACTCGATTCTGTCAAACCTTTTTGTTAAAAATTTTATGTCTTGTTTTATTTTATTTTACAAAATAATACCACTATTGTGTTTAACAATTTTTATTTATATTTTTAGATATGGTCTGGGCCCATAACCTGTTAAATTTACTCGGATGGAACAGGATTTGGAAAAGCTCACTTTTGGTTTATTAGCAGAAGAAAATAAAAAAACGTCTGTTACACTCGGTAGCTGGCACAAGAAAAGAAGAGAACTAGCTATCATTTATTTGACATTTTACATTTTGACAACTGATCGAAATATATTCAACACTTCTCCTCTAGAATTTTCCATGCTTCATTTGAAGATTCGCACCTTTTTATATACCCCAACTGGTTTTATTTTACTCCTAGGAAAATCATCGCAAATGCCTTGGAATTTTTACTATTCCATGAAGCTAGTTTGGTAGCATCATCTACTGGCCAAGCCGCTGTGCCGTCTACGTATTCCCATAAATTACTGCACACGAGGATACTTAGCATGTGTAATTTCCAAAATTCATAATTTTTCTCATCGGATCAGAAAAAAACACGAACGTGTTTTTCAAATTGTTAACAAGAACAAAAAAATTTTAATTATGTACCAAGCGGTTTAACTGCCTGTTCAAAATTAAACCTCGTATTACTTTTAATAACAACTGTTTTATTTGAAGAGTGATTAATAACTAAATAAAAATATGTAAGAGAAGATTTTTCTAAGGCACGTTGATTTTATAATGATATACGAGTATGTGTGACTATTTATATTTTAACACCACGCCCATAAAAATAGCATGGTTGTGTAGAACTAATTTTTACCTCTTATTTTATGCCAATATTTAGGCCTGCCCTAACTCTTTCGAGGGGGGTTGGATTGAACCCAATTTTTTAAGATAAAAGGTATTTTTATTATCTTTTATATGATACCAATTAACCCCCTAACATCTATCAAACCACTAAGAAAATGAATTTTTCAAAAAATTACTGAAAATTTTCCTCCTAAAGGGGGCGCAGCCCCCCAAGACCCGTTAACATTTTTAGACAGTGGATGGTTGGGACGTGGCAGGTGGGAAAATGCCATTAATCGCTATACCGTATATTCGCCTTATTATCAACTGTTTAATACGGCACTATGAAATAAATGGTATAAATAACATAAAATTTGTTGATGAGCATCCTGTCTGGAAAAATACAAAACAAATATTTAAGCTTTTATTACTCGGTGCTCATACACAGCCACAGACCAGAGAGAGACAATTGATATATCAATCCCTCAATGGAATCGAATTGATTAATCATGGAAAGCTGTGTTGGCTTATTGCTGTTGCTCTGATAAAGCTGACTTTCATATTTGAGTTTATTCACACACTCACTCATGACTCAAGAGTTATTCAAGTTCGCTGTACGCCTCAATTAAATCAAGTCGATTCATCTCTACTGAATCGATACACTTACATCAGTCAGTTTGCTGACCGATTCTTTTTAACCGAAGTACTAATGAATTACACATCACTAATGCATATAGACAATTTTGTCAAAGAAATGAAGGGTTTTACTCGGCGCGTGTTTTGTGAAGACTCAAGTAAGTGCAAAAGAGAGGGATGATGAAACAGAAACACATTTGCCAGATGAGTCGTGGGTAGGATTTTCGTTGCGTGTTTTTGACATTTCCTTTTCTCCTTTTCCTTTGTTTTTCGAATTTGCTTCATTTGGCTTTTTTATTTGGTGACGTCGCAATGGGTGATGCATTCAAATGGACAGAGAGCTTTCAAATATCACGCAATACCGAGGAACTAAAAAAGCCTTCGTGTAATGACGTGCGCGTGACGGAATGAAAAGAAAATCACCGAAACATGCGCGTTGCATTCACGCGCCGTGTAAAACCAGACAATGAAAAATGTGAAATTGTTAATCGAATTTGTCATAAATTTCTGTTGAAACCCAATGCGGCCATGCTGATTATTATCTTTCTTTTCTTGTAAGTACATCATCTAGTAAGGTGGCAGAAGCAGCAAGTAGCTGAGGTTTTTATTTTAATTAGGAAATATTACATATTAAGATTTGTTGTTGGAAGTTATCAGATTTCCTTTAAAATTTAAATAATAAACTGGGTTTTTAGTTATTTAATATAAATACAAGAGAAATCTGCGTCTGTCTAATAAAATAAAATTTCTCTGATATTAAATATTTGTATTTTCTCTACATTAAATGTATTTATTTAACCATATTTTTAGTAGCAGTTTATAAAAACTATGAGTAAAGCGGATAAAACACTGGAGGGTAAAACTCAGAATAGGTC
Organism: Nephrocerus scutellatus; assembly: GCA_947095585.1. Lineage (NCBI taxonomy): Eukaryota > Metazoa > Arthropoda > Insecta > Diptera > Pipunculidae > Nephrocerus > Nephrocerus scutellatus. The sequence continues at coordinate 58,185,254 of OX352762.1, read as the reverse complement.
TGACAACGCATCAGATGATGAAGAACTTAATAGCCATCCATGCACTGCGTAAGTGGAATTAGTTATTGCTTAATAATGAACTTTATTTTTTAATTTTGTGCAGTCCCGCTTACATGAGTGCTATTATGCGTCGTCAGTATCTTCAAGAAATGGTAAAAAAGCTGCCTTATGTAGTACAAAATAGAATAACTGCACTTAAAAATATTCAATTGGAACAATTGAAACTAGAAGCCGAGTTTTATGAAGAAGTTTACAACTTGGAAAAGTTATATCACGAAAAATACGAGCCGTTGTATAAACAAAGAAAAGAAATTATTGCAGGTGAATTCCAACCGTCGTCTAATGAAGTTCCCAAGTGGAAAGAAGATTCTTCACATAGTTTGGAAGAACAGGAGATTTCTTCAAATATTGGGTAGATAATCATATTATTTGTTATATTAATTGTACAGTTAATATTTATTTTTTGCTAGCCCTTTAAAAGAAGATTTACCTTTAAATCTTGAAAATGCTGGTGTTCCATCTTTTTGGTTAACAATATTTCGTAATACAGAAATTCTTTCGGAAATGGTGCAGGAACACGATGAGCCAGTTTTTAAAAAACTTATTGATATTAAAATCAAATATGAAAATAGGAGAGAGGTAAACTAGTTTTAAAATATACTTAATTTAATTTATGGTATTAGCGATGAGCACTGTAATTTTGTTACCCTGTTATTGGGAGGCATTTGATTACTTTTAAAGCCAAACTGGACTGGACTCTAAGAAGCTTATTCGTTTTCGTTTTCGAAGCTTGCTTTAGCGGCTGCCAAAAAAAAATGATTATTGTCTGCCCGAGTACCTAGCAAAAGCACAATTTAGGTGTGTTTCTCTGTACAAAAGTCTCTAATACAGATGCCCAATAATGCTTACGTTTTCTGTGGTTTTTGGTATTTCTTGTGCACCCAGTTGTGAATTCACAATATTTCAAAGCCGAGACGGACTTTTAAGGCTTTCAATTTATGCAGACATTTGGTTAAACGAAAATGTTTTCACATTTGCACCTCAGAAAATTTGCTACGCAGCTCCTTCTAAATATTATAAAAAGGAACTTTGTGGTGTTTTTGTTCGGTCTATACACAAAGTGAATATGTTCCAAGATTGCTCCTTTTCGGTTTCCATAAATCTTTGAATGTGGGCGCCGTGGATAAGTGCATGGACTTCTGAGCAGGAGGTTCGTGGTTCGAATCCTAGTAACACCAAAAGTATTTTTCACGGTCCCACATCGCGAGTGTCTGACAAACATCCGAGAGTAATAACTTTTAACAGAAAGCTTCTCAATTCGCCATTCGGATACGGCATTAAATTGTAGGCCGAATTTCAATTTGTGTGCAAAAATATACATGCACAATACAAATGATCGCGAGAAGCTAGGCCTTGAACCGCAAGTGTCTGTCGCGGCGAATATTATGATAGATAGATAGTTAATTTATTTATAGCAAAAAACGTCATAATAATTTGGTTACCGTCAGTAAAGAGATTTGTTATGATTTTATCTGACTTCTGGAAAAGTATATAATTATTATAAAAAATTAATATTTTAATTTGTGGTTTTGAAGGAAAAAGCTATAATAAAACCTTCAATTCGAGTATGAAACTTATTAACTGTTAAAATAAATCAAAAGATATATAAACAAACAGAAGAAAAACAAGGTTTTTCAGTATAATAAAAATTAAAAATAAATAATGAAAAATTCATTCAAGTAAACTGTTTATCAAGGGATTTTCTCATATTTGACAGTTTATGAAAAACTTCCGCTTTGAAGATAATAATTTATTTTTAATGTACTCAATATTGGCTTTTTCGTGCAGTAATCTGGTTGAATATTGCCAAGGCAGGTCTAAACACATTTTTAACAGCTTATTTTGTGCAATTTGTAATTTTTTTGAATGGTATGAAGCACACTCCCCAAGCTGGAGAGCCGTATAAGTATATTGCTTGGAAAATAAATTTGCAAATAATGATCTTGTATTCCAGGCTTAGTATAGCTATTGGCGAATCCAATACGGCTTAGTGCGCGAGAGTTCTTTCCGAATTTTAAGTACATAGTTAGTCGAATTAACAAATTAAAACCATAGTCGATATTTTTAGACAAATTTAATCAGTTAGACAATTACGCATTTAAAATAATCAATCAATTAACAATTCAACAATTTATCCAACAAATTAAAACAATTTCAACAAGGAAAAAACAACTTAAAATTTCGTTTTTCTTTTCCATATTGTCGGGCCCGGCGTTAAATTAATCTGCTGGATGAAATCGACAGAGAATTACAGACTGACAACTGTTCCCAATGTAATTTTTACAACGCGTTTTTTCATTGGTTATTAGGGTAAGAATTTTAAAAGACGAATTCTGATTGGTTGATTAACGTGTCAGTTTTTTTGTGTCTTCAGTCTGCAATATTCTGTCGGTTTCTATTCTCAGCACCAGGGTCGTCCTAGTGCTTGTCAGTGTTGCCAACACTCCCCCTGGTATTTCGATCACTTGATCTGATGTACCCAATCTCGTGGCGACATCAAGCACTGCAAGCTTCACTGCTGGGCGGGTATATATTCCTTTTGAAGTTTGTACAACAGCCTGTCGAACTTGTTTATCTTTACTCAATATAGTGTCTATGATTTTCCCTTTGGGCCAACAATTTCTTGGATTGTTTTCGTCAATTATTATAACGATATCGCCCTTTTCCAAGGGCTTAGTCGGTTCGAACCATTTGGTTCGTCGTGTTAGTGTGGGAAGAAACTCCTTAACCCAACGCTTCCAGAAACCATTTGCCAACTGTTCGGAAGTCATCAAATTTCGCTTAAGGACCGTCTTATCGTCTTCGAATAATCCTAACGGCTTGCTCCCGTTTGATGACCCAAGGAGGAAGTGATTCGGTGTGAGGGCTTCAGCGTTTTCGTCGTTTATCGGCACGTATGTTAGTGGTCGAGAATTTATAACGTTTTCTATCTCCACCAGGAGCGTCTGAAGAAGTTCATCTGATGGATTGGCCGTTACCAGAGTGCTGTGTAGATTGGCTTTTATCGATCTGATCAACCGCTCCCAGCAACCGCATATATGAGGTGAGGCCGGTGGTATAAATGACCACGTTGTTTTGGAGGAGGTAAATTCAAATTTTCAACTTCAGTTAAATTTTGTCAACTTGCTTTAAGGCAGCCTTGAACTCTGTTTTTGATCTTCCGTATGTATTGTTAGTGGCTTACCTCTGCGCGCCATGAACCGTCGCAAAGCTTGTATGCAGGAATCCGTCTTCAGGCTACTGGCAACTTCTATATGTATAGCCCGTGTTGTCAAAAAGGTTATTAGCATTCCCCATCGTTTCTCCGAACTACGTCTGACCTTTACCTTTAGGGGGGGGGCCAAAATAGTCTACCCCTACGTTAGAAAATGGTCGGGTATATATAGCATGCTAATCGTGAAGTTGGCAGCCCGGACATTTGGGGATTTCTTGGTTTTGCCCGAAGAATCTTACAGAACTGACAGTCTTTTCTTACCGATTTCACTACATTTCGTAACGACGGAATCGAATACTTTTGGCGAAGTTCGATAACTACCGTCTCATGATTTTGATGATTGTACTATTTGTGAAGATCGTTAATGATTAGCTTTGTCATGCAATGTGTTTTGGGCATAATTATGGGATTTTTGGTGCAAAAGTCAATTCCATCGGCGGCGTCAATTCTACCTCTAACTCGCAGGACTCCGTTGTCATCGATATAGGGGCTCCGCGTATAGATGCTGCTAGAACGATCTATTGTTGCTTCTTTATTGTTTTTCAGTATACTGATTTCATCAGGGTATACTTCACCTTGTGTCTGTTGATACAGGATAGATTCGGCTTTATGGTATTCGTCTTTGGATAGTGGTCCCGTGCGCGTTTCTATCTTCTTGATCCTTGCTTTTAGGTTACCCGTGAAACGAATAACGCATGCGTTGGTCCGTACAAGTCGTTTCCATTTCGAGAATCATTCCACGTCTAAGATTTTTCTGGGTGCTATCGTGGCGATGTGAATCACGTTTGGGCGTATTTCCTCGTCGGAATGAAAGGGGGAATTGTCCTCCACCGGCCATTTTTCGACGGGGCACTGTAGGAACTCTGGGCCGTTCAGCCAAGCACTAGTCGGTGAGAGATCCGGAGGCGTTGACCACTTAGTCGCCTTGTCTGCAGTATTCAGTTTAGAGGGCATCCATTTCCGTTCATCGATTCGTACTTGTTCAATGGCCGGAATATATTTAGTCCACTGAAGCCATTTTTTGAAATGTTCTTCAATAATAGCGTCATCCCAGTCCACCTTTGAACGCTTGATTTCTTGCAGCAGGATTTTAAGGTAGACAAGAAGGTTTGATTTCATTCCTAATGGATCGAAAATTGACATGAGTGTTCTAAGTACTTCTCGCTTAGTTGGTCTTCTATTTCTACTTAGAATCTCGTTGTTTGCCTTGCTCCACCTTACCAAATAGGTGAATGTGTCTGTTTCTGTACACCACCACATACCAACTACCTTTTCTTCGACGGTTCATGTTCAAGCTTCGTTTTTGATTTGATGGGATTTTTCAAACGCATCCATGACTTTTCGTGAGTTGGAAACCCAGTTACGGATCTCAAAGCCTCCATGCTGATGGATTGTCATGATTTGTCGCGCAAGAGTTATCGCTTCATCTGGTCTGTCCACGCTGTCCAGGTAGTTATCAACGTAGTGATTTCTTGTTATGGCTGTTACAGCTCTTGGGAGCTTCTCCTCGAACTCTCGTGCATTTGAGTTTTTTACGAATTGAGCACAACTAGGAGAACAAGAGCAGGAATAAATAAATTCTTAGGTCAACCCAACCCAGAGCAAGCAAAATAAAGTTGTCAGTGGGAAAAGCATGGCAATCTCAAATCTATACTCCGCAGTTCTTAATAAACTGTCCGACCGTCGAAATGAGTGCTATCCGTGGGATAAAAACTGTTTAACACTGTCCCTTTTATGTCAAGATAGTCGCTTCAATTATATTTCCCGGCAACTCTTTTACGCACAGTCTTGTGCCGTTGAAAAGTTTTGGCGAAAGCAAAATAAAGTTGTCAGTGGGAAAAGCATGGCAATCTCAAATCTATACTCCGCAGTTCTTAATAAACTGTCCGACCGTCGAAATGAGTGCTATCCGTAGGATAAAAACTGTTTAACACTGTCCCTTTTCTGTCAAGATAGTCGCTTCAATTATATTTCCCGGCAACTCTTTTACGCACAGTGTTGTGCCGTTGAAAAGTTTTGGCGAGTCGAGAATCCGTAGTAAAATAATTGGAGATCAAACTGTAAGACGATGTGGTGGCAATACAGACGAATTAAGTGAGTTAAGGAACTCAGTTAGATATTTTATTCCTCATCAGTATCTACAACGGTATCGATACACTTATATTCAGTGACTACGCCTATTAAGATGGCAAGTATTTGATTGTTTATTTCGTGGTTTTCTCCATTTAGGTAGCAAGAATGGCCCCTTCAAGCAACCGGTTCAAAATGTTATAGTTTTGAGAAACAGCCGGATAAATAGAATTTATTAGTTCTTTTTGCACGGCTACTAAAATCTACCTTTTCCAATTTTAAGTAGTGGCGACAATGTCCTTACCCCCAAATTCGTCGCTAAATGGTCGCCGAGTACCATTCTATACACCACTATTATCTCAGCGACCCCGAAAACTATGGGATCGACATTAATATCGGTCACCCTCTCCACTCCGTTATCGATCCCATCCCCCTAGAGCTGTCTTACCATCACCGTTCAACTCAGCGACCCCGAAAACCATAGAATCGACACTAATATCGGTAACCGAAAACGGTGGGTCCGACCATAAAATCGCCTGCCACGCCTCCCCCAGCCAAAAAACCTACTACCCCCACCCCCTATGTTTGATTCCACATAGTAACTAATATGTATACCAAGTTTGGTTGAAATTGGTCAAGGCGTTCCAGAGCAAGTTAGGCACAAGTATATATACAAATATACAAATCTACAAATATACAAATAAATTCTCTGTAGAAGTCCCATACCATACTGTATCAAATGTTGACTTTTTGGACGTGTTTACGAATTCTAAAGATCTGGTGGGTTGTAGAGTGATTGCGTCTGAACCCGAATTGTTTTAACGGAAGAATGTTTTTGGAGTCTGGCTCAATCAGTACCCGTTTTTTCAAGAACATTTCAAAAACCTTACTCAAGCTACTTAGTAAATTTATGGGCGTATAGCTACTGATAGATGATGGTGCTTTTCCAGGTTTAAAATTGGCACAACTTTAACTTTTTTCCATAAATCAGCAAAGTGTTGTAGTTTGAGACATGCGTTAAAAATTACCGTAATAAACACGTATCCATGTAATGGCAAATTTTTTAAATAAAGATTTTTGATACCGTAAAAACCAGTCGATTTCCTAACTTTTAGGGTTTTAATAGTTATCTTGACATGGTCAGTGTGAACAAGTTCACTAGTTGGGCACACTGTGTCACCATTTAACAATGTGTTGACGGTATTACTGACGGCTTGATGATGCAATACACTTCCCATGTTGCCTGTACTATCGTGATTTGCAGAAAATGTATTGGCTAATAGGTTCGCTTTTTCCTCGTTTGTAATGGAAGTAATGTTATGGTTTGTCAAAGGTGGAAGATTTGAGTGTTTTTAAATTCTCTATATTAACTTCGCGTGCCCGTGGCTGGCTAGTCAGATTTTCTGATCAATTTTTAACCCACTTCCCAAAGCCGATTTTATTGAAAAATTTCAGAGAGATCGGGCTGCGGGATCGGGGGGCTCCTATACAAATTTTCCATTTAGCGGCATCAGATCATATCATACTATAATGACTGTGTTCTGTGTGCGCTGATGAGTGATGCGATGTAGGCAGCGCTGCTTGCTTTAGGATTGGAGTTGTTTTGTTGTTGCGTTGCAGCAGAGAGTATAGAGATATAAAGAGGAAGTAGAACAAATATTTTAATACAAAACCGAATGGTGAGCAATTGAAATGTGTTGTACACTCAGATGTGTGAGTGCATTCTTAATTTGTGTTTTGTACAATATTCAAAACCTTCTCTATAGAAAGCCCAACTCAATTCATACTAATGCTGTAAACGAATCCAAAACGCGTCTGTGTTTTGGAACGTGAATACAGTGTACAAAAAATAAGTAGTCGCAAAGAGCGAGAAACGTTAGATGTGGTAGTGGGAAACAGAAAATTTTTTTTTATGGATTTTGCTCTTTAGTTGATTACTAATACAAATACGTTTTGGATGAAACTAAGCATGGATCTGTGTACGATCGGAACAGTCGGGCTTTCTATAGAGAAGGTTTTGACAATATTACGACTACAAGTAAAAAACCTTTTCTATAGAAAGCCCGACTGTTCCGATCGTACACAGATGTATGTATGCGTAGTATGCGTAGAGTTGGGCTTTCTATCAAAACCTTCTCTATAGAAAGCCCAACTCAATGCATACTAATGCTGTAAACCAATCCAAAACGCGTCTGTATTTTGGAATGTGAATACAGTGTACAAAAAATAAGTAGTCGCAAAGAGCGAGAAAATACAAATACGTTTTGGATGAAACCTAAGCATGTATCTGTGTACGATCGGAACAGTCGGGCTTTCTATAGAGAAGGTTTTGCTTTCTATAGAGAAGGTTTTGCTCTATACCCACACACTCACACTGCTTTACAGCTTAACTCAACTCAAAAGAAAGAATTTTAGTGGTACTTCGTACGTCTTTGTGTGCGCGAATTACGTCGTGGATACCGGAGGGTGTTAAAAAAAATACAACTTGTTCCACTGAGTGCTAATTAAAACAACTGCTTTATTTGTTTCTTTTAAAAATGAAAATTGGTTGTACAATCTATTTTACTTAATTGACACAATTGATACTTTAAATATTTTGCTTAATTAACATTACAGAATTTATACTTAATTGACATTATTGCCTCTTTTATTATTTTGCCTAATTGACATTACAAAAAATATATTTAATTGACAAAATTGATTCTTTTATTAATTTGCTAATTTAGCATTATATGTGTCGCAATTGGGCCGGGTGAGTGACCTGTGTGGGGTATGTATCTCCTCCCCCCTTAGAATGAAGCGACGGCCAGAGATACTGTGGAGATGTGGCTGGAGCTGAATTTTGAAGGATTATTTTATTGGTACTTAATTTCCTGAAAGTATAAGCCGTTAATGAAATGATGATTGTTGCTAAGATTAAAATTGAGCCAAAGGTATAGGAATGTTTATTTTCAAAATTTGTTCGGAGGATGTTGATGGCGTTTTCATTTATCATGTTGTATTGTTGCAATTTTTGGAGGTTTAATTTTTCTGTGGTAAAATTTACGTTGATCTTCTGGTGTGATGTTAGTAAATGGTGGACTTCCTGCCAGAATACGGTTCCTGTAGGTGATTCCATTTATTTCTACATCGCAGTTTTCATAGCGTATGAGAATATTTCCGGAGATTATGTGTGGTCCATAGCTGCATGATGAATTAATTTCTGTATCTGGAGCTTGGAGTAGTAGAATATAGCTGGGTTCTGGTTGAAGAATTTTTGATATTGGTCCAACTTCGTTCAGTGTACAGGTAGCTGGTTGGTTTGTTAGAAGTTTGCCTAGACATGTGGACTGGTTCATGTTTTCTTGACGTCTAGACTCTTTGCAATAATAAGTGCTTTCTACTTTGGGACATGGTTCGTCGAGGTATTGAATATTTTCGGAGTTATATAGGGCGTATGGTGAAATAGCTATTTCTTTAGTGGAATTTATAGGTAGTGGAATAATATGAAGAAGGGAATACTTTTCGTGGGATAGGATAGGTATCTGAACATTAAGTATGATGTTTGTATTATTATAATATGCTTGTAATCCTAAAATTTCATATATGTTTTCGGTTGAATTTCTTTTAAAGGATTGATTTAAAAGTATTTCCTGAATTTTATCGAGTTCATCCTGGTTAAGGATGAATTTGGGAATCATGTTTACTTTAGCCATTACGATTGATTCGGCTATATTTTTTATGTGATTATTAAGTAAATCTATATTATAGTTAATTTGGCTAAGATATTGCGTACGGAGAAGAATCTGTTCATTTTTGTGGATGCGGTTACTACTTTCATCATTTAGTTTATTAAGAAAATGTTCAATACTACTTTGTTGTTGGTTGATATGGTTGGTTATATTCTCAAATCTCTGAATCATTTGTGTGTTTGGCATTATTTCGTTATCTAATTCATTTCGAAATTCAGTTTCTTGAGAAGTGAGTCTTTCTATATGTTTATTAAGGTTTTCTGCATCGTTTGCGTCCATGTTACCCGTAATGAACTTGACAGCTGTACCTAACCCATTTATCAGTCCTCTTTTACTCCTTACTTGTGGTGATAGTGCATTTAACTTATATTCAACTTCTTTTAATTTTGCTTTTGTTACTTCAATAGTGTCTTTTAGGTTATAGTCTTTGTCAATGGCTAGTAATGAGTCGGAAATCTGTTCAATGTTTTGTTGGTATGTTTTCAAATTAATTATATGTATGAGATTACAGTAAGTTCTTATTGTTCGTGCTGTACCTATTTTAAGTGGAAGTATTGTTTGTTTTTCCGTTAATTCCTGCGTCTCTAGTTTTTGTGCTGTGACAGCGGTTATCCTAGAATAAAATATATAAATTTTTAATTGTCTTAAATTTCCTTATTGTCCTATTATTTGTGTTTTCTTTTTCTTTTTGATTTTTGACTTGTGCAATTTTCTATAATCGTTAGTTAAAACTTTGTTATCTCTTCTTACAACATGCTTCGAAAAACGTGGTGTAAGTTTGTTTCTACGACATTCTTTTCTATAAATTATATCATTAATAGCTAGTTCTTCGGGTTCTTCCCGGTTTTCGTTAAGTTTATCTATCCTATTATTGGTTATGTTTTCAACTCTTTCTTTAATTTTTGGATACAGAATTTCTTGGTACTCATTTAGTTTTTTAAGGTAATCATGTTCGTTACTGAATTCTAAATTTTTGTTAAATTCTTGGGTTCTTCCATGAAATAATTCAAATGGTGATAGCTTGGTTGCAGAATGGATAGCATTGTTATATGTGGTTATAGTTTCGGCTAAAATTTCTTCATGTTCTAAGTCTAAGTGATTTTCTTTTCTTTTTATCAAAATGATCCTATAGATTTCGGTAAGAGATGAGTGTAATCTTTCGACGGGAGAGTTACTGGTTGACTGTTGAAAGGATGTGAAGTGTAGCTGTATACTGCATAGTTCTTTAAATATGTTGCTGGTAAATTCAGAACCTTGATCACAAACTATTTTATTTGGAATGCCGTGTAGGCTAAAAAACTGTTTCATGCATTTTGTTATATTAATACTATTACGAGAGGAAAGTGTATAGGCGGTTGCAAATCTCGAGAACTTGTCTATTATTGTGAGCATATTTTTGTTGTTAATCGTATATACATCTATGTGAAGGATATCTAAGGGTTTTGTTGGGGATTCAGGTTTTTCGAAATTGGGTTTTTGTGGACTTCTGTTGTATTTTAGAGTTTGACATTTCTCGCAATTATTGGTCGATTGGGTAATTTTAGCTTTCATATATGGAAAGAAATAAGTTCTCTTTAGATGAATGAGAGTTTCGTTTATTCCTCGATGATTGTTGTTTATATGGTAATCGTTTATCAGTTGGTCCTGTTCGTCATTATCTGTTACGTCCGTCAGTTTTTCGGTGCATCTAATAAGTTTGAAAAGTCTGTTATTGGAAAAGTATTGAGAGTACACGAATTGTACTACTCGAAAAGTTTCGTCATCTGTAAAAATTGCTGTCGTTTTATTTGGTGGTAAAAACTTTTTGAATATTTCAATTATTGATTCTTCAGTGTATTCATGTCTTTGTATTATACGCCTTAATTTATTTTTAAATGGGGCTTCTATTTTCATAGAAGAGTTGCTTGCTTTTGTAAGAATAAGTTGAATATTGAACTCGTTAATTGGTCTTTCTGAAACTGGAATGTGATCGTTGAGATTTTCTTCAGCCGAATGAACTGTTGTTCCAGGAATGTCTTGTGTGATTATGTCATTTGTATGCATTTCTTCTTGTTTTATAGTATTAAGCTTGATTCGACTAAGGGCGTCGGCGTTGGTATTGAGTTTGCCTTTTTTGTAGATGATTTCGTAGTCGAATTCCTCTAACTTTAATCTCCATCTTACTAATTTGGAGTTAGGCTCTTTAAGGCTCATTAGCCATGTAAGTGGTCTTTGATCTGTTACAATTTGGAACTTTCTTCCGAAAAGGTAGGGTCGGAAGTATTTTGTGGCCCATACAATGGCCAATAATTCTTTTTCAATAGTTGATTTCAGTGTCAGTCAGCGTACGACTAGCGTAGCAAATTGGTCTGTCTGATCCTATATGACCTTGGGAGAGTATGGCGCCTATGGCGAAATTACTTGCATCTGTAGTCAGTATAAAGTCTTTTGTGAAGTCCGGGTACTGTAGAATGGGGTCGTTGGTTAATATATTTTTACAATCCTCGAAAGCTTTAATGTAAGGTTCTGTAAATTTTATTGTTCTGCCCTTTTTAAGGCATACTGTCATGGGTTTTACCAATTTCGCGAAATCTTTAATAAATTTCCGATAGTATCCTAGGAGTCCGAGAAATGATTTTATTTCTTTTTGGGTTTTAGGAATTGGGAATTGCTTGATGGCTTGAATTTTTTCGGGGTTTGGTTTTATACCATCAGTCGAAACGATATGTCCTAGAAATGATATTTCTTTATGAAGGAATTCTGATTTGTCGATTTGAATTTTGAGATTAGATTCACGGAGTCTATCGAATATTCTTTTTAAGTTTTCTATATGTTCCTGAAGAGATGTAGAGAACACAATTATATCGTCTATATATACGAGACATATTTTGCCTATTAGGTCTTTAAGAACATTATCCATGACGCGTTGGAATGTGGACGGGGCATTTTTCAACCCGAAAGGCATTCTGAGATATTCGTAGTGTCCACTTTCTACGGTAAAGGCTGTTTTAGCAATGTCGTCAGGGTGCATCTCGATTTGGTGGAATCCACTAGCCAAATCAAGAGTGGAAAAGTATAAACATTTTCCGAGTTTATCCAATATTTCAGTAATATTCGGAATGGGATAGCGGTCTGAAATAGTCTTTTCATTAAGTTTGCGGAAATCAATGACTTAGCGCCATTTTTGCTTTCCACTCGCATCGATCTTTTTGGGAACTACCCAAACCGGTGAACTCCAAGGAGAGTGGCTTGGGCGAATGATTTTTTGTTCTAACATCTTCGCTATCTGTTTCTGGACTTCAGATTTGTGTATGTATGGGTACCTATTTATTTGAAAAAGAAAGTGGAGTACCTTCTTTGAAGAATATGTCCTCATATGATTTACAGATTTTGAGTAGATTATGTCTTTCTTCTGAATTGAGGTGAGAGGAACGAATTAGGTTGGTAATGTCTGCTTGATTTAAATTTTCGTTGTTTTCTATTTATTGTTTAACTTTAAGTGGTTGCTCTATTAGAAGTATTTTGTTCTGATCGCTGTTATTTGTGACTTCTACTAGGCTGAACCAATCGTTTGCTTTGTATAATCCTTCGGATATATGCAACTGTGGTTCAATGGCAATGTTTTTAGTGTAAATATCACCATTACGTATATCTACCGGTACTTTAACGATCTGTTTTGAGTTGGAAGGTATTAAAATTTTTCCTGAATTAAAATTGGGTTTGAACCTAAGTGGGAGTATTGAGTTGTTAGTGATTAAAATGTTGTTGCAGAGGTCTACTTTAGCTCCTAATTTTGTTAGTGCATCTAAGCCTAAAAGTCCGTCGAAATACTGGTGGAATTTGAACAACAAGAATTTTATTTTACCGGAGGTTTTGAATTCTGAGAAAATGGGAATGTGACTTGTTTGTTAAGGTCATGTTTGTTGAGAATTGTTGTAATCGTAATTGGGTTACAGGTGATACGATCGTCGGGGTGTGTGAACTCGGGATTAAGGAATGAAGAGGAAGCTACTGTATATATTAGAAACTTGAGTGGACGGCCATAGGGAGAAGATATATGTATATATGGTAGGGTATGACCATGTTTATTAATGTCTATGTATCCTGTTGGTTCCAAGAGGCGGATGGGTGAACATTTTCGGTATCTAGTTCTGTAAAGACATCAAGAAGATCATAGTCTTGTTCGTCAAGATCTTGATAGTTCCGATCTAGTTGTTGGGTAATGTTATGGTCGGGATTGCCATTATAATACTGGTCTAGCGATTGTTGGTATGCTCCAGGCGGTGGTTTTATTGGATCTGTGCCCATGTTGTGTACATCTTCGATTGTATAACTTTGTTGATTGCTAGGGTAGCGTGTAAAGTTTGGATTGGATCTGTTTGTTTTATGTGTAAGACGCGTGTTTATGGTTGATGTGTCCATAGGTTCCGGTGGATCGAATCTTGGTGTGGTTTGATAGAGCGGGGATTTTGGTTGATTAGGGTTTCTGAAATTATTCTGTTGAGGGATGTATGGTGTAGATTGTTGGTTAATGTTGCCAAATTGTCTATTTGGGAAATTTCTAATTGGTTGTTAAAGTTTCTGATTGTTTTGGTAATTCGTGTAAGTATTTCGATTGTTAAAGTTTGGTGATCTTATTAAAGGTGTTCGATAAGCGGAGGTTGTTGGAAAGGGTGGTCTTTATTGTTGATTCCTAAATAATTGTTGGTTTCTAAATGGAGTGTTTTGTATAAATGTGGCTTTTGTATAGAAGATGTTTTGTTCTTTTATACAAAAAGATAAAGCTGTAGGCAACGAATCTGGTCGCATTGCTCTTACGACTGAACCTGAACTTTGAGGCCTGTCAGAAAAACGTTTAAGCACATTTTTCCATAGAGAGTTTGTTTTGCCCTGATCACGTTTTGATCTGTTTCGTGGATCAATATGGTATTGAGTAGAGTTGCTTGAATCTCTATTAATGAGCTATAAAATTCTTCTATAGTCCTGTTTCCTTGTCGTAAGTTGTGTAGGTCACGTATAAGTGTCGTCTCTGTCCTTTTGTCTGAATAATGAAGTATGAGATTGTTCTTAATTTCATCCTAATTTATAGGTGTGCCGTACATATTCAGCACCTCATTTTCTTGCCCTTCGATCTTATTTCGAATTGCTCGCAAAAGGATGGCAGAATATGGCGTACCATCAACACTTTTTATGAAAGTTAAAATTTCTTCCACATTATTAATGAATTCGTGAAGTAATCTTGGGTTGCCGTCGAATCTAGGCAAGTCCTTGATCACATCAGGAATTCTTAAAGAGTTAAAAATATCTATTTGGGGTGTTCGCAGCATACTTGCGCTTATGGTTGCTGTGTCAGAGTTCATTTCAGGTGTGAACGCTAACGAATTGCTTATATTAAGGATTGGGGAACTTTGACTAAGGTTACTACTGAACGCAATGTCTTCTTCGCGGATAGACGTTAAACTTAATGTTCTTTTTTTGGAATAGGGGAGGAAAGACCGAATTTTCTTATTCATGTGTAAAATATTTAAAACCTTTACTCAGGTTAGTCCCAATAGTATTAGCATTATTATTATGTAGTTGTTCCTTGTTGATTTGTTTTAAAGATGTCTTCACTTTTGTGTAGTTGATGTTTAGTTTTAAAGATGTCTTCACTTTATGTTGTTGATGTTTAGTTTTAAAGATGTCTTCACTTTTGTGTTGTTGATGTTTAGTTTTAAAGATGTCTTCACTTTTATGTTGTTGATGTTTAGTTTTAAAGATGTCTTCACTTTTGTGTTGTTGATGTTATGTTTTAAAGATGTCTTCACTTTTATGTTGTTGATGTTTAGTTTTAAAGATGTCTTCACTTTTATGTAATTGATTTTGTTGATTTGAATCGAAGATGGCTACTTGTTTTCACTTTTATTATGTTTTTTCACTATTACTCTTTTTTTTATTTACTTATTATGTATATTATATTTTTCACTTGTTCTTGTTTATTTTACTTTACTAGTATTTAATTATTTTGTTCTATTATCTTATAATTTTCTAGTTTAAATAAGTCACTTAATTTATTTTCTTATGTTAGAGTTTATTTATTTCATTTGCTTAACTTATTACGTTCTTATGTTATGTTACTAAGGATTCAACCGGTGTTTCAGGATCAGAAATCCTTCGGCAAATAATACCACTGCTATCGATATTCCTTCGATATTAGCGAATTTAACAATATGCCTTTGTTAAAACGCTACAGTACCAAATTCTTTAATAGCACTGCGTTTCGGTTAACCGCCGAATTACAATTTCACTACTATAGAATACCGACACCGGGCTACTCGACTGCGCCAATTACGTCGTGGATACCGGAGGGTGTTAAAAAAATACAGCTTGTTCCACTTAGTGTTAATTAACAACTGCTTTATTTGTTTCTTTTAAAAATGAAAATTGGTTTTACAATCTATTTTACTTAATTGACAAAATTGATACTTTAAATATTTTGCTTAATTAACATTACAGAATTTATACTTAATTGACATTATTGCCTCTTTTATTATTTTGCCGAATTGACATTACAAAAAATATATTTAATTGACAAAATTGATTCTTTTATTAATTTGCTAATTTAGCATTATATGTGTCGCAATTGGGCCGGATGCTTTATGCGGCTTGTGTTGGGTGAGTGACCTGTGTGGGGTATGTAACTCGCGCGACTGCAGTTTACTTTTTAAGAATCTATTTTCATATATACCACGCGTCACAAATTACGTCATCGCATGCCGAGCGCTAATCATTTCATTCGCATGAAATTCGGTATGTAGGGCTAAGATGTGACTATAAAACTTTTTTCTATGGCAATTGTGGAATATGGTCATTATGGTCTGGAATTTCGCGAGCAAAGCATTTTCTCAAGCGATTCGCATAAAATTCGGAATGTAGTACTAAGATACGAATATAAGTCTTGTTCCTATGGTAATTATGGACTATGATCTTATGGTCTAATTGACATTACAAAAAATATATTTAATTGACAAAATTGATTCTTTTATTAATTTGCTAATTTAGCATTATATGTGTCGCAATTGGGCCGGATGCTTTATGCGGCTTGTGTTGGGTGAGTGACCTGTGTGGGGTATGTAACTCGCGCGACTGCAGTTTACTTTTTAAGAATCTATTTTCATATATACCACGCGTCACAAATTACGTCATCGCATGCCGAGCGCTAATCAGTTGTTTTAAAACAAATCTCATAAAATTCTGACTAGTTGAAGCCAAATTATACCAGTTCCACTTTTTCATGCATTACACGCGCCACACACGACGCGCTACATGCGTCACATGCGGAATATCAAAAATACTGTGTGAGATATAGCTGCTCACAAAATGTCCGCTCTGTAGGCTTTTGAAAGTTCAAAAACTAACGACTTAACTTTTTAATTTTTGTGTAATTTTTAATTATAATTAATTATAATGAATTTTAATTCATAATTCAGAGTTACGCATTATTGAGTTATATTACAGGCGAGGTCGTTACAATAAATTTTATATTTGTGGGACTTTCAATTAAATTTAGTCTTCATTTCTCTAGCGTGAGCGTAGCGAGCGTTAGACGAACCATAGAGCCAACGAGGACAGCGAAGACAGTGGAAGAAGTCGGCAATTTTCAAAAGCTGTGACGCCATCGAACGCACGTAGCTTCAAAATTCCTTTCTGGTTACTAAAAAATTCTGGTACTGCTTTGTTGAGTGCTCTCTCTGGCGAATTGGGTACGATTGTCCAGCCGGGTCTCAATCTCCTTAATTTTGCTTCCAGGCCACTCACTTTTTCTGCCATGTTCGTTTCGAGAGATTTCACTTCCTCTTGAAATGTTGCTTGAACTTTATTTATTTCACCTTTTAGTCTTTCCAGCTTCTGATTTTGTTGATCGAATTTGGAGTTCAATTCCTGCTTTAGTTCTTGGCTTTGTTTCTACGATTGTGGAATTTGCTGTTCAAACTTAACGGCAGACTTAAGCGATTCGCATGAAATTCGGTATGTAGGGCTAAGATGTGACTATAAAACTTTTTCATATGGCAATTCTGGAATATGGCCATTATGGTTTGGAATTTAGTGAACAAAGCAATTTCTCAAGCGATTCGCATGAAATTCGGAATGTAGGACTAAGATGTGACTATAAAACTTTTTCCTATGGCAATTCTGGATTATGGTCATTATGTTCTGGAATTTCAGGAACAAAGCAATTTCTCAGGCGCTTCGTGTGAAATTCAGTATGTAGGACTAAGATGCGACAGTAAAACTTTTTCCTATTGAAATTCAGTAATATGGTCATTATGGTCTGGAATTTCGGGAACAAAGCAATTTCTCAAGCGATTCGCATGAAACTCGAAATGTAGATCTAAGATGCAAATATAATAAAACGTTTTCCTATGACAATTCTGGATTATGATCATTATGGTCTGGAATTTCGGGAGCAAAGCAATTTTCCAAGAGATTCACATGAAATTCGGTATGTATGGCTAAGATGTGACTATAAAGCTTTTTCCTATGGCAATTCTGGATTATGGTCATTATGGTCTGGAATTTCAGGAACAAAACAATTTATCAAGTGCTTCGTGTGAAATTCAGTATGTTGGACTAAGATGCGACAATAAAACTTTTTCCTATGGCAATTCTGGAATATGGCCATTATGGTTTGGAATTTCGGGAACAAAGCAATTTCTCAAGCGATCCGCATGAAATTCGGAATATAGATCTAAGATGCGAATATAAGACTTGTTCCTATGGAAATTCTGGAATATGATCATTACGGTCTGGAATTTCGGGTATAAAGCAATATCTCAAGCGATTCGCATGGAATTCGGAATATAGGACTAAGATGCGATTATAAGACTTGTTCCTATGGAAACTCTGGAATATGATCATTATGGTCTGAAATTTCTGGAACAAAGCAATTTATCGAGCGATTCGCATGAAATTCGGTATGTAGATCTAAGATCCGACTATAAAACTTTTTCATATGGCAATTCTGGAATATGGTCATTATGGTCTGGAATTTCGGGAACAAAGCGATTCGCATGAAATTCGGTATGTAGGGCTGAGATGTGACTATAAAACTTTTTTCTATGGCAATTCTGGAATATGGTCATTATGGTCTGGAATTTCGGGAACAAAGCGATTCGCATGAAATTCGGTATGTAGGGCTAAGATGTGACTATAAAACTTTTTTCTATGGCAATTCTGGAATATGGTCATTATGGTCTGGAATTTCGGGAACAAAGCGATTCGCATGAAATTCGGTATGTAGGGCTAAGATGTGACTATAAAACGTTTTTCTATGGCAATTGTGGGATATGGTCATTATGGTCTGGAATTTCGTGAGCACAGCAATTTCTCAAGCGATTCGCATAAAATTCGGAATGTAGTACTAAGATACGAATATAAGTCTTGTTCCTATGGAAATTATGGACTATGATCAATTATGGTCTGGAATTTCGGGAACAAAGCAATTTTTCAAGCGATTCGCATGAAATTCGGAATGTAGGTCTAAGATGGAATATTAATCTTGTTCCTATTGAAATTCGGTAATATGATCATTATGGTCTGGAATTTCGGGAACAAAGCAATTTCTTAAGCGATTCGCATGAAACTCGAAATGTAGATCTAAGATGCAAATATAATAAAACGTTTTCCTATGACAATTCTGGAATATGGTCATTATGGTCTGGAATTTCGGGAACAAAGCGATTCGCATGAAATTCGGTATGTAGGCCTAAAATGCGACTATAAAACTTTTTCCTATGACAATTCTGGAATATGGTCATTATGGTCTGGAATTTCGCGAGCAAAGCAATTTCTCAAGCGATTCGCATAAAATTCGGAATGTAGTACTAAGATACGAATATAAGTCTTGTTCCTATGGTAATTATGGACTATGATCTTATGGTCTAATTGACATTACAAAAAATATATTTAATTGACAAAATTGATTCTTTTATTAATTTGCTAATTTAGCATTATATGTGTCGCAATTGGGCCGGATGCTTTATGCGGCTTGTGTTGGGTGAGTGACCTGTGTGGGGTATGTAACTCGCGCGACTGCAGTTTACTTTTTAAGAATCTATTTTCATATATACCACGCGTCACAAATTACGTCATCGCATGCCGAGCGCTAATCAGTTGTTTTAAAACAAATCTCATAAAATTCTGACTAGTTGAAGCCAAATTATACCAGTTCCACTTTTTCATGCATTACACGCGCCACACACGACGCGCTACATGCGTCACATGCGGAATATCAAAAATACTGTGTGAGATATAGCTGCTCACAAAATGTCCGCTCTGTAGGCTTTTGAAAGTTCAAAAACTAACGACTTAACTTTTTAATTTTTGTGTAATTTTTAATTATAATTAATTATAATGAATTTTAATTCATAATTCAGAGTTACGCATTATTGAGTTATATTACAGGCGAGGTCGTTACAATAAATTTTATATTTGTGGGACTTTCAATTAAATTTAGTCTTCATTTCTCTAGCGTGAGCGTAGCGAGCGTTAGACGAACCATAGAGCCAACGAGGACAGCGAAGACAGTGGAAGAAGTCGGCAATTTTCAAAAGCTGTGTCGCCATCGAACGCACGTAGCTTCAAAATTCCTTTCTGGTTACTAAAAAATTCTGGTACTGCTTTGTTGAGTGCTCTCTCTGGCGAATTGGGTACGATTGTCCAGCCGGGTCTCAATCTCCTTAATTTTGCTTCCCGGCCACTCACTTTTTCTGCCATGTTCGTTTCGAGAGATTTCAGTTCCTCTTGAAATGTTGCTTGAACTTTATTTATTTCACCTTTTAGTCTTTCCAGCTTCTGATTTTGTTGATCGAATTTGGAGTTCAATTCCTGCTTTAGTTCTTGGCTTTGTTTCTACGATTGTGGAATTTGCTGTTCAAACTTAACGGCAGACTTAAGCGATTCGCATGAAATTCGGTATGTAGGGCTAAGATGTGACTATAAAACGTTTTTCTATGGCAATTGTGGGATATGGTCATTATGGTCTGGAATTTCGTGAGCAAAGCAATTTCTCAAGCGATTCGCATAAAATTCGGAATGTAGTACTAAGATACGAATATAAGTCTTGTTCCTATGGAAATTATGGACTATGATCATTATGGTCTGGAATTTCGGGAACAAAGCAATTTCTCAAGCGATTCGCATGAAATTCGGAATGTAGGTCTAAGATGGAATATTAATCTTGTTCCTATTGAAATTCGGTAATATGATCATTATGGTCTGGAATTTCGGGAACAAAGCAATTTCTTAAGCGATTCGCATGAAACTCGAAATGTAGATCTAAGATGCAAATATAATAAAACGTTTTCCTATGACAATTCTGGAATATGGTCATTATGGTCTGGAATTTCGGGAACAAAGCGATTCGCATGAAATTCGGTATGTAGGGCTAAGATGTGACTATAAAACTTTTTTCTATGGCAATTTTGGAATATGGTCATTATGGTCTGGAATTTCGGGAGCAAAGCCATTTCTCAAGCGTTTCGCATAAAATTCGGAATGTAGGACTAAGATACGAATATAAGACTTGTTGCTATGGAAATTATGGACTATGATCATTATGGTCTGGAATTTCGGGAACTAAGCAATTCCTCAAGCGATTCCCATGAAATTAGGAATGTAGATCTAAGATGCGAATATAAGACTTGTTCCTATGGAAATTCTGGAATATGATCATTACGGTCTGGAATTTCGGGTATAAAGCAATTTCTCAAGCGATTCGCATGGAATTCGGATTGTAGGACTAAGATGCGACTATACAACTTTTTCCTATGGCAATTCTGGAATATGGCCATTATGGTTTTGAATTTCGGGAACAAAACAATTTCTCAAGCGATTCGCGTGAAATTCGGTATGTAGGGGTAAGATGTGACTATAACATTTTTTTTTCTATGGCAGTTCTGGAATATGGTCATTATGGTCTAGAATTTCGGGAACAAAGCGATTCGCATGAAATTCGGTATGTAGGGCTAAGATGTGACTATAAAACTTTTTCATATGGCAATTCTGGAATATGGTCATTATGGTCTGGAATTTCGGGAACAAAGCGATTCGCATGAAATTCGGTATGTAGGGCTGAGATGTGGCTATAAAACTTTTTTCTATGGCAATTCTGGAATATGGTCGTTATGGTCTGGAATTTCGGGAACAAAGCGATTCGCATGAAATTCAGTATGTAGGGCTAAGATGTGACTATACAACTTTTTTCTATGGCAATTCTGGAATATGGTCATTATGGTCTGGAATTTCGGGAAAAAAGCGATTCGCATGAAATTCGGTATGTAGGGCTGAGATGTGACTATAAAACTTTTTTCTATGGAAATTCTGGAATATGGTCATTATGGTCTGGAATTTCGGGAAAAAAGCGATTCGCATGAAATTCGGTATGTAGGGCTAAGATGTGACTATACAACTTTTTTCTATGGCAATTCTGGAATATGGTCATTATGGTCTGGAATTTCGGGAACAAAGCGATTCGCATGAAATTCGGAATGTAGGACTAAGATGCGACAATAAAACTTTTTCCTATGGCAATTCTGGAATATAATCATTACGATCTGGAATTTCGGGAACGATTCCCATGAAATTCGGAATATAGATCTAAGATGCGAATATAAGACTTGTTCCTATGGAAATTGTGGAATATGATCATTACGGTCTGGAATTTCGGGTATAAAGCAATTTCTCAAGCGATTCGCATGGAATTCGGAATGTAGGACTAAGATGCTAATATAAGACTTGTTCCTCTGGAATATGATCATTATGGTCTGAAATTTCTGGAACAAAGCAATTTATCGAGCGATTCGCATGAAATTCGGTTTGTAGGACTAAGATGCGAATAAGGGATCTGGCCAATGGGGTCTGGAATTTTGTCGAACAAGCAATTTTCAAGCGATTCGCATGAAATCGGTATGTAGGGCTAAGATGCGACTATAAAACTTTTTCCTATGACAATTCTGGAATATGGTCATTATGGTCTGGAATTTCGGGAGCAATGCAATTTCTCAAGCGATTCCCATGAAATTCGGAATGTAGATCTAAGATGCGAATATAAGACTTGTTCCTATGGAAATTCTGGAATATGATCATTACGGTCTGGAATTTCGGGTATAAAGCAATTTCTCAAGCGATTCGCATGGAATTCGGAATGTTGGACTAAGATGCGACTATAAAACTTTTTCCTATGACAATTCTGGAATATGGTCATTATGGTCTGGAATTTCGGGAGCAAAGCAATTTCTCAAGCGATTCCCATGAAATTCGGAATGTAGATCTAAGATGCGAATATAAGACTTGTTCCTATGGAAATTCTGGAATATGATCATTACGGTCTGGAATTTCGGGTATAAAGCAATTTCTCAAGCGTTTCGCATGGAATTCGGAATGTAGGACTAAGATGCGACTATACAACTTTTTCCTATTCAATTCTGGAATATGGTTATTATGGTCTGGAAAATCAGGAACAAAAACTTTTCAAGCGATTCGCATGAAATTCGGTATGTAGGCCTAAAATGCGACTATAAAACTTTTTCCTATGACAATTCTGGAATATGGTCATTATGGTCTGGAATTTCGCGAGCAAAGCAATTTCTCAAGCGATTCGCATAAAATTCGGAATGTAGTACTAAGATACGAATATAAGTCTTGTTCCTATGGTAATTATGGACTATGATCTTATGGTCTAATTGACATTACAAAAAATATATTTAATTGACAAAATTGATTCTTTTATTAATTTGCTAATTTAGCATTATATGTGTCGCAATTGGGTGGGCCGGATGCTTTATGCGGCTTGTGTTGGGTGAGTGACCTGTGTGGGGTATGTAACTCGCGCGACTGCAGTTTACTTTTTAAGAATCTATTTTCATATATACCACGCGTCACAAATTACGTCATCGCATGCCGAGCGCTAATCAGTTGTTTTAAAACAAATCTCATAAAATTCTGACTAGTTGAAGCCAAATTATACCAGTTCCACTTTTTCATGCATTACACGCGCCACACACGACGCGCTACATGCGTCACATGCGGAATATCAAAAATACTGTGTGAGATATAGCTGCTCACAAAATGTCCGCTCTGTAGGCTTTTGAAAGTTCAAAAACTAACGACTTAACTTTTTAATTTTTGTGTAATTTTTAATTATAATTAATTATAATGAATTTTAATTCATAATTCAGAGTTACGCATTATTGAGTTATATTACAGGCGAGGTCGTTACAATAAATTTTATATTTGTGGGACTTTCAATTAAATTTAGTCTTCATTTCTCTAGCGTGAGCGTAGCGAGCGTTAGACGAACCATAGCGCCAACGAGGACAGCGAAGACAGTGGAAGAAGTCGGCAATTTTCAAAAGCTGTGTCGCCATCGAACGCACGTAGCTTCAAAATTCCTTTCTGGTTACTAAAAAATTCTGGTACTGCTTTGTTGAGTGCTCTCTCTGGCGAATTGGGTACGATTGTCCAGCCGGGTCTCAATCTCCTTAATTTTGCTTCCCGGCCACTCACTTTTTCTGCCATGTTCGTTTCGAGAGATTTCACTTCCTCTTGAAATGTTGCTTGAACTTTATTTATTTCACCTTTTAGTCTTTCCAGCTTCTGATTTTGTTGATCGAATTTGGAGTTCAATTCCTGCTTTAGTTCTTGGCTTTGTTTCTACGATTGTGGAATTTGCTGTTCAAACTTAACGGCAGACTTAAGCGATTCGCATGAAATTCGGTATGTAGGGCTAAGATGTGACTATAAAACTTTTTCATATGGCAATTCTGGAATATGGCCATTATGGTTTGGAATTTAGTGAACAAAGCAATTTCTCAAGCGATTCGCATGAAATTCGGAATGTAGGACTAAGATGTGACTATAACACTTTTTCCTATGGCAATTCTGGATTATGGTCATTATGTTCTGGAATTTCAGGAACAAAGCAATTTCTCAGGCGCTTCGTGTGAAATTCAGTATGTAGGACTAAGATGCGACAGTAAAACTTTTTCCTATTGAAATTCAGTAATATGGTCATTATGGCTTGTTCCTATGGAAATTATGGACTATGATCATTATGGTCTGGAATTTCGGGAACAAAGCAATTTCTCAAGCGATTCGCATGAAATTCGGAATGTAGGTCTAAGATGGAATATTAATCTTGTTCCTATTGAAATTCGGTAATATGATCATTATGGTCTGGAATTTCGGGAACAAAGCAATTTCTTAAGCGATTCGCATGAAACTCGAAATGTAGATCTAAGATGCAAATATAATAAAACGTTTTCCTATGACAATTCTGGAATATGGTCATTATGGTCTGGAATTTCGGGAACAAAGCGATTCGCATGAAATTCGGTATGTAGGGCTAAGATGTGACTATAAAACTTTTTTCTATGGCAATTTTGGAATATGGTCATTATGGTCTGGAATTTCGGGAGCAAAGCCATTTCTCAAGCGTTTCGCATGAAATTCGGAATGTAGGACTAAGATACGAATATAAGACTTGTTGCTATGGAAATTATGGACTATGATCATTATGGTCTGGAATTTCGGGAACTAAGCAATTCCTCAAGCGATTCCCATGAAATTAGGAATGTAGATCTAAGATGCGAATATAAGACTTGTTCCTATGGAAATTCTGGAATATGATCATTACGGCCTGGAATTTCGGGTATAAAGCAATTTCTCAAGCGATTCGCATGGAATTCGGATTGTAGGACTAAGATGCGACTATACAACTTTTTCCTATGGCAATTCTGGAATATGGCCATTATGGTTTTGAATTTCGGGAACAAAACAATTTCTCAAGCGATTCGCGTGAAATTCGGAATGTAGTACTAAGATACGAATATAAGTCTTGTTCCTATGGTAATTATGGACTATGATCTTTATGGTCTGGAATTTCGGGAACAAAGCAATTTATCAAGCGATTCGCATGAAATTCGGAATGAAGGACTAAGATGCGACAATAAAACTTTTTCCTATGGCAATTCTGGAATATAATCATTACGATCTGGAATTTCGGGAACGATTCCCATGAAATTCGGAATATAGATCTAAGATGCGAATATAAGACTTGTTCCTATGGAAATTGTGGAATATGATCATTACGGTCTGGAATTTCGGGTATAAAGCAATTTCTCAAGCGATTCGCGTGGAATTCGGAATGTAGGACTAAGATGCGAATATAAGACTTGTTCCTATGGAACCTCTGGAATATGATCATTATGTTCTGAAATTTCTGGAACAAAGCAATTTATCGAGCGATTCGCATGAAATTCGGTTTGTAGGACTAAGATGCGAATAAGGGATCTGGCCAATGGGGTCTGGAATTTTGTAGAACAAGCAATTTTCAAGCGATTCGCATGAAATCGGTATGTAGGGCTAAGATGCGACTATAAAACTTTTTCCTATGACAATTCTGGAATATGGTCATTATGGTCTGGAATTTCGGGAGCAAAGCAATTTCTCAAGCGATTCCCATGAAATTCGGAATGTAGATCTAAGATGCGAATATAAGACTTGTTCCTATGGAAATTCTGGAATATGATCATTACGGTCTGGAGTTTCCGGTATAAAGCAATTTCTCAAGCGATTCGCATGGAATTCGGAATGTAGGACTAAGATGCGACCATAAAACTTTTTCCTATGACAATTCTGGAATATGGTCATTATGCTCTGGAATTTCGGGAGCAAAGCAATTTCTCAAGCGATTCCCATGAAATTCGGAATGTAGATCTAAGATGCGAATAAAAGACTTGTTCCTATGGAAATTCTGGAATATGATCATTACGGTCTGGAATTTCGGGTATAAAGCAATTTCTCAAGCGATTCGCATGGAATTCGGAATGTAGGGCTAAGATGTGACTATACAACTTTTTCCTATTCAATTCTGGAATATGGCTAATATGGTCTGGAAAATCAGGAACAAAGAAAGTTTTCAAGCGATTCGCATGAAATTCGGTATGTAGGGCTAAGATGTGACTATAAAACTTTTTTCTATGGCAATTCTGGAATATGGTCATTATGGTCTGGAATTTCGGGAACAAAGCGATTCGCATGAAATTCGGTATGTAGGGCTAAGATGTGACTATAAAACTTTTTTCTATGGCAATTGTGGAATATGGTCATTATGGTCTGGAATTTCGTGAGCAAAGCAATTTCTCAAGCGATTCGCATGGAATTCGGAATGTAGGATTATGATGCGACCTTAAACTTGTTTCTATGGAAATTCTGGGATATGATCATTAGGAGCTGGAACTAAGCAATTTCTCTAGCGATTCGTATGAAATTCGGTATGTAGGATTATGATGCGACCTTAAACTTGTTTCTATGGAAATTCTGGGATATGATCATTAGGAGCTGGAACTAAGCAATTTCTCAAACGTCTTTTGCCTTTTAATTTAATCAATATTGATTATTATTAACTTTTAGGTCTCTTAATAAATTTGTTTTTTTAATCGTATTGCTTAATTATAGATTTAATTTAATAGTAATTAAAAATTATAATATTAATATTTGCCAATAGAATAGAATGAAGCAAACATGGGCAGTAGTAGTGATCGTTTTCTATCGGTTGTCTGTTCTGTTCGTTCTACTAGCATTGAATAAAATGATACAGTGCTGTCGTGATACAGGTGATCGCTTCGTTTCTCTTTAAATTTAATATAAAACTACTCCCATTTTTTATGAACTGAAAACCACAGTTGCATTACTGTGTTTGGGCAGTGATACAATATACAATATGCACCCACCTCACAATAAGTGGTTATGAACATTTAAATTCGCTTATAAATTATTTGTTCTATTGTATGTGATGTGATTGATGATTATGTATGTGAAGAGCTACGGTGCTAGTCCTAAGATTGTACTCTTTTTTTAGTATTATAGCAGAAAAATTACATTACTAAACGTAATCATTGCAATGATTATTACGATGATCATTACGGTCTGGAATTTCGGGTATAAAGCAATTTCTCAAGCGATTCGCATGGAATTCGGAATGTAGGACTAAGATGCGACTATACAACTTTTTCCTATTCTCCTATTCTCCTATTCTGGAATATGGTTATTATGGTCTGGAAAATCAGGAACAAAGAAATTTTTCAAGCGATTCGCATGAAATTCGGTATGTAGGGCTAAGATGCGACTATAACACTTTTTCCTATGGCAATTGTGGATTATGGTCATTATGGTCTGGAATTTCGGGAGCAAAGCAATTTTCCAAGAGATTCACATGAAATTCGGTATGTTTGGCTAAGATGTGACTATAAAGCTTTTTCCTATGGAAATTCTGGAACATGATCATTATGGTCCGGAATTTCGGGAACAAAGCGATTCGCATGAAATTCGGTATGTAGGGCTAAGATGTGACTATAAAACTTTTTTCTATGGCAATTGTAGAATATGGTCATTATGGTCTGGAATTTCGTGAACAAAGCAATTTCTCAAGCGATTCGCATAAAATTCGGAATGTAGTACTAAGATACGAATATAAGTCTTGTTCCTATGGAAATTCTGGAACATGATCATTATGATCCGGAATTTCGGGAACAAAGCGATTCGCATGAAATTCGGTATGTAGGGCTAAGATGTGACTATAAAACTTTTTTCTATGGCAATTGTGGAATATGGTCATTATGGTCTGGAATTTCGTGAGCAAAGCAATTTCTCAAGCGATTCGCATAAAATTCGGAATGTAGTACTAAGATACGAATATAAGTCTTGTTCCTATGGAAATTATGGACTATGATCATTATGGTCTGGAATTTCGGGAACAAAGCAATTTCTCAAGCGATTCGCATGAAATTCGGAATGTAGGACTAAGATGCGACAATAAAACTTTTTCCTATAGCAATTCTGGAATATAATCATTCCGATCTGGAATTTCGGGAACGATTCCCATGAAATTCGGAATATAGATCTAAGATGCGAATATAAGACTTGTTCCTATGGAAATTCTGGAATATGATCATTACGGTCTGGAATTTCGGGTATAAAGCAATTTCTCAAGCGATTCGCATGGAATTCGGAATGTAGGACTAAGATGCGAATATAAGACTAGTTCCTATGGAACCTCTGGAATATGATCATTATGGTCTGAAATTTCTGGAACAAAGCAATTTATCGAGCGATTCGCATGAAATTCGGTTTGTAGGACTAAGATGCGAATAAGGGATCTGGCCAATGGGGTCTGGAATTTTGTCGAACAAGCAATTTTCAAGCGATTCCCATGAAATCGGTATGTAGGGCTAAGATGCGACTATAAAACTTTTTCCTATGACAATTCTGGAATATGGTCATTATGGTCTGGAATTTCGGGAGCAATGCAATTTCTCAAGCGATTCCCATGAAATTCGGAATGTAGATCTAAGATGCGAATATAAGACTTGTTCCTATGGAAATTCTGGAATATGATCATTACGGTCTGGAATTTCGGGTATAAAGCAATTTCTCAAGTGATTCGCATGGAATTCGGAATGTAGGACTAAGATGCGACTATAAAACTTTTTTCCTATGACAATTCTGGAATATTGTCATTATGGTCTGAAATTTCGGGACCAAAGCAATTTCTCAAGCGATTCCCATGAAATTCGGAATGTAGATCTAAGATGCGAATATAAGACTTGTTCCTATGGAAATTCTGGAATATGATCATTACGGTCTGGAATTTCCGGTATAAAGCAATTTCTCAAGCGATTCGCATGGATTTCGGAATGTAGGACTAAGATGCGACTATACATTTTTTTCCTATTCTCCTATTCTCCTATTCTGGAATATGGTTATTATGGTCTGGAAAATCAGGAACAAAGAAATTTTTCAAGCGATTCGCATGAAATTCGGTATGTAGGGCTAAGATGCGACTATAAAACTTTTTCCTATGACAATTCTGGAATATGGTCATTATGGTCTGGAATTTCGGCAGCAAAGCAATTTTCCAAGCGATTCGCATGAAATTCGGTAAATAGAGCTAAGATGGGACTATAACACTTTTTCCTATGGCAATTCTGGATTATGGTCATTATGGTCTGGAATTTCGGGAGCAAAGCAATTTTCCAAGAGATTCACATGAAATTCGGTATGTATGGCTAAGATGTGACAATAAAGCTTTTTCCTATGGAAATTCTGGAACATGATCATTATGGTCCGGAATTTCGGGAACAAAGCGATTCGCATGAAATTCGGTATGTAGGGCTAAGATGTGACTATAAAACTTTTTTCTATGGCAATTGTGGAATATGGTCATTATGGTCTGGAATTTCGTGAGCAAAGCAATTTCTCAAGCGATTCGCATAAAATTCGGAATGTAGTACTAAGATACGAATATAAGTCTTGTTCCTATGGAAATTATGGACTATGATCATTATGGTCTGGAATTTCGGGAACAAAGCAATTTCTCAAGCGATTCGCATGAAATTCGGAATGTAGGACTAATATGCGACAATAAAACTTTTTCCTATGGCAATTCTGGAATATAATCATTCCGATCTGGAATTTCGGGAACGATTCCCATGAAATTCGGAATATAGATCTAAGATGCGAATATAAGACTTGTTCCTATGGAAATTCTGGAATATGATCATTACGGTCTGGAATTTCGGGTATAAAGCAATTTCTCAAGCGATTCGCATGGAATTCGGAATGTAGGACTAAGATGCGAATATAAGACTTGTTCCTATGGAACCTCTGGAATATGATCATTATGGTCTGAAATTTCTGGAACAAAGCAATTTATCGAGCGATTCGCATGAAATTCGGTTTGTAGGACTAAGATGCGAATAAGGGATCTGGCCAATGGGGTCTGGAATTTTGTCGAACAAGCAATTTTCAAGCGATTCCCATGAAATCGGCATGTAGGGCTAAGATGCGACTATAAAACTTTTTCCTATGACAATTCTGGAATATGGTCATTATGGTCTGGAATTTCGGGAGCAATGCAATTTCTCAAGCGATTCCCATGAAATTCGGAATGTAGATCTAAGATGCGAATATAAGACTTGTTCCTATGGAAATTCTGGAATATGATCATTACGGTCTGGAATTTCGGGTATAAAGCAATTTCTCAAGTGATTCGCATGGAATTCGGAATGTAGGACTAAGATGCGACTATAAAACTTTTTCCTATGACAATTCTGGAATATGGTCATTATGGTCTGAAATTTCGGGAGCAAAGCAATTTCTCAAGCGATTCCCACGAAATTCGGAATGTAGATCTAAGATGCGAATATAAGACTTGTTCCTATGGAAATTCTGGAATATGATCATTACGGTCTGGAATTTCCGGTATAAAGCAATTTCTCAAGCGATTCGCATGGATTTCGGAATGTAGGACTAAGATGCGACTATACATTTTTTTCCTATTCTCCTATTCTCCTATTCTCCTATTCTGGAATATGGTTATTATGGTCTGGAAAATCAGGAACAAAGAAATTTTTCAAGCGATTCGCATGAAATTCGGTATGTAGGGCTAAGATGCGACTATAAAACTTTTTCCTATGACAATTCTGGAATATGGTCATTATGGTCTGGAATTTCGGCAGCAAAGCAATTTTCCAAGCGATTCGCATGAAATTCGGTAAATAGAGCTAAGATGGGACTATAACACTTTTTCCTATTGCAATTCTGGATTATGGTCATTATGGTCTGGAATTTCGGGAGCAAAGCAATTTTCCAAGAGATTCACATGAAATTCGGTATGTATGGCTAAGATGTGACTATAAAGCTTTTTCCTATGGAAATTCTGGAACATAATCATTATGGTCCGGAATTTCGGGAACAAAGCGATTCGCATGAAATTCGGTATGTAGGGCTAAGATGTGACTATAAAACTTTTTTCTATGGCAATTGTGGAATATGGTCATTATGGTCTGGAATTTCGCGAGCAAAGCAATTTCTCAAGCGATTCGCATAAAATTCGGAATGTAGTACTAAGATACGAATATAAGTCTTGTTCCTATGGAAATTATGGACTATGATCATTATGGTCTGGAATTTCGGGAACAAAGCAATTTCTCAAGCGATTCGCATGAAATTCGGAATGTAGGACTAAGATGCGACAATAAAACTTTTTCCTATGGCAATTCTGGAATATAATCATTACGATCTGGAATTTCGGGAACGATTCCCATGAAATTCGGAATATAGATCTAAGATGCGAATATAAGACTTGTTCCTATGGAAATTCTGGAATATGATCATTACGTTCTGGAATTTCGGGTATAAAGCAATTTCTCAAGCGATTCGCATGGAATTCGGAATGAAGGACTAAGATGCGAATATAAGACTTGTTCCTATGGAACCTCTGGAATATGATCATTATGTTCTGAAATTTCTGGAACAAAGCAATTTATCGAGCGATTCGCATGAAATTCGGTTTGTAGGACTAAGATGCGAATAAGGGATCTGGCCAATGGGGATTGGAATTTTGTAGAACGAGCAATTTTCAAGCGATTCGCATGAAATCGGTATGTAGGGCTAAGATGCGACTATAAAACTTTTTCCTATGACAATTCTGGAATATGGTCATTATGGTCTGGAATTTCGGGAGCAAAGCAATTTCTCAAGCGATTCCCATGAAATTCGGAATGTAGATCTAAGATGCGAATATAAGACTTGTTCCTATGGAAATTCTGGAATATGATCATTACGGTCTGGAATTTCGGGTATAAAGCAATTTCTCAAGCGATTCGCATGGAATTTGGAATGTAGGACTAAGATGCGACTATAAAACTTTTTCCTATGACAATTCTGGAATATGGTCATTATGGTCTGGAATTTCGGGAGCTAAGCAATTTCTCAAGCGGATCGCATGAAATTCGGTAAGTAGAGCTAAGATGGGACTATAACACTTTTTCCTATGGCAATTCTGGAACATGATCATTATGGTCCGGAATTTCTGGAACAAAGCAATTTCTCAAGTGCTTCGTGTGAAATTCAGTATGTTGGACTAAGATGCGACAATAAAACTTTTTCCTATGGCAATTGTGGAATATGGCCATTATGGTTTGCAATTTCGGGAACAAAGCAATTTCTCAAGCGATCCGCATGAAATTCGGTATGTAGGCTAAGACGCGACTATAAAACTTTTTCCTATGGTAATTCTGGAATATGGACATTATGGTCTGGAATTTCGGGAACAAAGCGAAATTCGGTATGTAGGGCTAAGATGTGACTATAAAACTTTTTTCTATGGCAATTTTGGAATATGGTCAGTATGGTCTGGAATTTCGGGAGCAAAGCCATTTCTCAAGCGTTTCGCATAAAATTCGGAATGTAGGACTAAGATACGAATATAAGACTTGTTGCTATGGAAATTATGGACTATGAAATTCGGAATGTAAGATGCGAATATAAATCTTGTTCCTATTGAAATTCAGGAATAAGATCATTATGGTCTGGAATTTCGGGAACTAAGCAATTTCTCAAGCGATTCGCATGAAATTCGGAATGTAGATCTAAGATGCGAATATAAGACTTGTTCCTATGGAAATTCTTGAATACGATCATTATGGTCTGAAATTTCGGGAACAAAGCAATTTCTCAAGCGATTCGCATG
The DNA here is from genome assembly GCA_947095585.1 of Nephrocerus scutellatus. Taxonomy (NCBI): domain Eukaryota; kingdom Metazoa; phylum Arthropoda; class Insecta; order Diptera; family Pipunculidae; genus Nephrocerus; species Nephrocerus scutellatus. Next base: position 58,152,628 of record OX352762.1, on the reverse strand, counting down.
AAATTCGGTATGTAGGACTAAGATGCGAAAGACTTGTTCATATGGAAATTCTGGGATCTGGGATAGGGTCTGGAATTTTGTAGACCAAGCAATTTCTCTAGCGATTCGTATGAAATTCGGTATGTAGGATTATGATGCGACCTTAAACTTGTTTCTATGGAAATTCTGGGATATGATCATTAGGAGCTGGAACTAAGCAATTTCTCAAACGTCTTTTGCCTTTTAATTTAATCAATATTGATTATTATTAACTTTTAGGTCTCTTAATAAATTTGTTTTTTTAATCGTATTGCTTAATTATAGATTTAATTTAATAGTAATTAAAAATTATAATATTAATATTTGCCAATAGAATAGAATGAAGCAAACAAGGGCATTAGTAGTGATCGTTTTCTATCGGTTGTCTGTTCTGTTCGTTCTACTAGCATTGAATAAAATGATACAGTGCTGTCGTGATACAGGTGATCGCTTCGTTTCTCTTTAAATTTAATATAAAACTACTCCCATTTTTTATGAACTGAAAACCACAGTTGCATTACTGTGTTTGGGCAGTGATACAATATACAATATGCACCCACCTCACAATAAGTGGTTATGAACATTTAAATTCGCTTATAAATTATTTGTTCTATTGTATGTGATGTGATTGATGATTATAAGTATGTATGTGATGAGCTACGGTGCTAGTCCTAGGATTGTACTCTTTTTTTAGTATTATAGAAGAAAAATTACATTACTAAACGTAATCATTGCAATGATTATTACGATGATCATTACGGTCTGGAATTTCGGGTATAAAGCATTTTCTCAAGCGATTCGCATGGAATTCGGAATGTAGGACTAAGATGCGACTATACAAATTTTTCCTATTCTCCTATTCTCCTATTCTGGAATATGGTTATTATGGTCTGGAAAATCAGGAACAAAGAAATTTTTCAAGCGATTCGCATGAAATTCGGTATGTAGGGCTAAGATGCGACTATAAAACTTTTTCCTATGACAATTCTGGAATATGGTCATTATGGTCTGGAATTTCGGCAGCAAAGCAATTTTCCAAGCGGATCGCATGAAATTCGGTAAGTAGAGCTAAGATGGGACTATAACACTTTTTCCTATGGCAATTCTGGATTATGGTCATTATGGTCTGGAATTTCGGGAGCAAAGCAATTTTCCAAGAGATTCACATGAAATTCGGTATGTATGGCTAAGATGTGACTATAAAGCTTTGTCCTATGGAAATTCTGGAACATGATCATTATGGTCCGGAATTTCGGGAACAAAGCGATTCGCATGAAATTCGGTATGTAGGGCTAAGATGTGACTATAAAACTTTTTTCTATGGCAATTGTGGAATATGGTCATTATGGTCTGGAATTTCGTGAGCAAAGCAATTTCTCAAGCGATTCGCATGAAATTCGGAATGTAGATCTAAGATGCGAATAAAAGACTTGTTCCTATGGAAATTCTGGAATATGATCATTACGGTCTGGAATTTCGGGTATAAAGCAATTTCTCAAGCGATTCGCATGGAATTCGGAATGTAGGACTAAGATGCGACAATAAAACTTTTTCCTATGGCAATTCTGGAATATAATCATTACGATCTGGAATTTCGGGAACGATTCCCATGAAATTCGGAATGTAGGACTAAGATGCTAATATAAGACTTGTTCCTCTGGAACCTCTGGAATATGATCATTATGGTCTGAAATTTCTCAAGCGATTCGCATAAAATTCGGAATGTAGTACTAAGATACGAATATAAGTCTTGTTCCTATGGTAATTATGGACTATGATCTTATGGTCTAATTGACATTACAAAAAATATATTTAATTGACAAAATTGATTCTTTTATTAATTTGCTAATTTAGCATTATATGTGTCGCAATTGGGCCGGATGCTTTATGCGGCTTGTGTTGGGTGAGTGACCTGTGTGGGGTATGTAACTCGCGCGACTGCAGTTTACTTTTTAAGAATCTATTTTCATATATACCACGCGTCACAAATTACGTCATCGCATTGCGAGCGCTAATCAGTTGTTTTAAAACAAATCTCATAAAATTCTGACTAGTTGAAGCCAAATTATACCAGTTCCACTTTTTCATGCATTACACGCGCCACACACGACGCGCTACATGCGTCACATGCGGAATATCAAAAATACTGTGTGAGATATAGCTGCTCACAAAATGTCCGCTCTGTAGGCTTTTGAAAGTTCAAAAACTAACGACTTAACTTTTTAATTTTTGTGTAATTTTTTATTATAATTAATTATAATGAATTTTAATTCATAATTCAGAGTTACGCATTATTGAGTTATATTACAGGCGAGGTCGTTACAATAAATTTTATATTTGTGGGACTTTCAATTAAATTTAGTCTTCATTTCTCTAGCGTGAGCGTAGCGAGCGTTAGACGAACCATAGAGCCAACGAGGACAGCGAAGACAGTGGAAGAAGTCGGCAATTTTCAAAAGCTGTGACGCCATCGAACGCACGTAGCTTCAAAATTCCTTTCTGGTTACTAAAAAATTCTGGTACTGCTTTGTTGAGTGCTCTCTCTGGCGAATTGGGTACGATTGTCCAGCCGGGTCTCAATCTCCTTAATTTTGCTTCCAGGCCACTCACTTTTTCTGCCATGTTCGTTTCGAGAGATTTCACTTCCTCTTGAAATGTTGCTTGAACTTTATTTATTTCACCTTTTAGTCTTTCCAGCTTCTGATTTTGTTGATCGAATTTGGAGTTCAATTCCTGCTTTAGTTCTTGGCTTTGTTTCTACGATTGTGGAATTTGCTGTTCAAACTTAACGGCAGACTTAAGCGATTCGCATGAAATTCGGTATGTAGGGCTAAGATGTGACTATAAAACTTTTTCATATGGCAATTCTGGAATATGGCCATTATGGTTTGGAATTTAGTGAACAAAGCAATTTCTCAAGCGATTCGCATGAAATTCGGAATGTAGGACTAAGATGTGACTATAACACTTTTTCCTATGGCAATTCTGGATTATGGTCATTATGTTCTGGAATTTCAGGAACAAAGCAATTTCTCAGGCGCTTCGTGTGAAATTCAGTATGTAGGACTAAGATGCGACAGTAAAACTTTTTCCTATTGAAATTCAGTAATATGATCATTATGGTCTGGAATTTCGGGAACAAAGCAATTTCTCAAGCGATTCGCATGAAACTCGAAATGTAGATCTAAGATGCAAATATAATAAAACGTTTTCCTATGACAATTCTGGATTATGATCATTATGGTCTGGAATTTCGGGAGCAAAGCAATTTTCCAAGAGATTCACATGAAATTCGGTATGTATGGCTGAGATGTGACTATAAAACTTTTTTCTATGGCAATTCTGGAATATGGTCATTATGGTCTGGAATTTCGGGAACAAAGCGATTCGCATGAAATTCGGTATGTAGGGCTAAGATGTGACTATAAAACTTTTTTCTATGGCAATTCTGGAATATGGTCATTATGGTCTGGAATTTCGGGAACAAAGCGATTCGCATGAAATTCGGTATGTAGGGCTAAGATGTGACTATAAAACGTTTTTCTATGGCAATTGTGGGATATGGTCATTATGGTCTGGAATTTCGTGAGCAAAGCAATTTCTCAAGCGATTCGCATAAAATTCGGAATGTAGTACTAAGATACGAATATAAGTCTTGTTCCTATGGAAATTATGGACTATGATCATTATGGTCTGGAATTTCGGGAACAAAGCAATTTCTCAAGCGATTCGCATGAAATTCGGAATGTAGGTCTAAGATGGAATATTAATCTTGTTCCTATTGAAATTCGGTAATATGATCATTATGGTCTGGAATTTCGGGAACAAAGCAATTTCTTAAGCGATTCGCATGAAACTCGAAATGTAGATCTAAGATGCAAATATAATAAAACGTTTTCCTATGACAATTCTGGAATATGGTCATTATGGTCTGGAATTTCGGGAACAAAGCGATTCGCATGAAATTCGGTATGTAGGGCTAAGATGTGACTATAAAACTTTTTTCTATGGCAATTTTGGAATATGGTCATTATGGTCTGGAATTTCGGGAGCAAAGCCATTTCTCAAGCGTTTCGCATAAAATTCGGAATGTAGGACTAAGATACGAATATAAGACTTGTTGCTATGGAAATTATGGACTATGATCATTATGGTCTGGAATTTCGGGAACTAAGCAATTTCTCAAGCGATTCGCATGAAATTCGGAATGTAGATCTAAGATGCGAATAAAAGACTTGTTCCTATGGAAATTCTGGAATATGATCATTACGGTCTGGAATTTCGGGTATAAAGCAATTTCTCAAGCGATTCGCATGGAATTCGGAATGTTGGACTAAGATGCGACTATAAAACTTTTTCCTATGACAATTCTGGAATATGGTCATTATGGTCTGGAATTTCGGGAGCAAAGCAATTTCTCAAGCGATTCCCATGAAATTCGGAATGTAGATCTAAGATGCGAATATAAGACTTGTTCCTATGGAAATTCTGGAATATGATCATTACGGTCTGGAATTTCGGGTATAAAGCAATTTCTCAAGCGTTTCGCATGGAATTCGGAATGTAGGACTAAGATGCGACTATACAACTTTTTCCTATTCAATTCTGGAATATGGTTATTACGATCTGGAATTTCGGGAACGATTCCCATGAAATTCGGAATGTAGGACTAAGATGCTAATATAAGACTTGTTCCTCTGGAACTTCTGGAATATGATCATTATGGTCTGAAATTTCTGGAACAAAGCAATTTATCGAGCGATTCGCATGAAATTCGGTTTGTAGGACTAAGATGCGAATAAGGGATCTGGCCAATGGGGTCTGGAATTTTGTCGAACAAGCAATTTTCAAGCGATTCGCATGAAATCGGTATGTAGGGCTAAGATGCGACTATAAAACTTTTTCCTATGACAATTCTGGAATATGGTCATTATGGTCTGGAATTTCGGGAGCAATGCAATTTCTCAAGCGATTCCCATGAAATTCGGAATGTAGATCTAAGATGCGAATATAAGACTTGTTCCGATGGAAATTCTGGAATATGATCATTACGGTCTGGAATTTCGGGTATAAAGCAATTTCTCAAGCGATTCGCATGGAATTCGGAATGTTGGACTAAGATGCGACTATAAAACTTTTTCCTATGACAATTCTGGAATATGGTCATTATGGTCTGGAATTTCGGGAGCAAAGCAATTTCTCAAGCGATTCCCATGAAATTCGGAATGTAGATCTAAGATGCGAATATAAGACTTGTTCCTATGGAAATTCTGGAATATGATCATTACGGTCTGGAATTTCGGGTATAAAGCAATTTCTCAAGCGTTTCGCATGGAATTCGGAATGTAGGACTAAGATGCGACTATACAACTTTTTCCTATTCAATTCTGGAATATGGTTATTATGGTCTGGAAAATCAGGAACAAAAACTTTTCAAGCGATTCGCATGAAATTCGGTATGTAGGCCTAAAATGCGACTATAAAACTTTTTCCTATGACAATTCTGGAATATGGTCATTATGGTCTGGAATTTCGCGAGCAAAGCAATTTCTCAAGCGATTCGCATAAAATTCGGAATGTAGTACTAAGATACGAATATAAGTCTTGTTCCTATGGTAATTATGGACTATGATCTTATGGTCTAATTGACATTACAAAAAATATATTTAATTGACAAAATTGATTCTTTTATTAATTTGCTAATTTAGCATTATATGTGTCGCAATTGGGCCGGATGCTTTATGCGGCTTGTGTTGGGTGAGTGACCTGTGTGGGGTATGTAACTCGCGCGACTGCAGTTTACTTTTTAAGAATCTATTTTCATATATACCACGCGTCACAAATTACGTCATCGCATGCCGAGCGCTAATCAGTTGTTTTAAAACAAATCTCATAAAATTCTGACTAGTTGAAGCCAAATTATACCAGTTCCACTTTTTCATGCATTACACGCGCCACACACGACGCGCTACATGCGTCACATGCGGAATATCAAAAATACTGTGTGAGATATAGCTGCTCACAAAATGTCCGCTCTGTAGGCTTTTGAAAGTTCAAAAACTAACGACTTAACTTTTTAATTTTTGTGTAATTTTTAATTATAATTAATTATAATGAATTTTAATTCATAATTCAGAGTTACGCATTATTGAGTTATATTACAGGCGAGGTCGTTACAATAAATTTTATATTTGTGGGACTTTCAATTAAATTTAGTCTTCATTTCTCTAGCGTGAGCGTAGCGAGCGTTAGACGAACCATAGAGCCAACGAGGACAGCGAAGACAGTGGAAGAAGTCGGCAATTTTCAAAAGCTGTGACGCCATCGAACGCACGTAGCTTCAAAATTCCTTTCTGGTTACTAAAAAATTCTGGTACTGCTTTGTTGAGTGCTCTCTCTGGCGAATTGGGTACGATTGTCCAGCCGGGTCTCAATCTCCTTAATTTTGCTTCCAGGCCACTCACTTTTTCTGCCATGTTCGTTTCGAGAGATTTCACTTCCTCTTGAAATGTTGCTTGAACTTTATTTATTTCACCTTTTAGTCTTTCCAGCTTCTGATTTTGTTGATCGAATTTGGAGTTCAATTCCTGCTTTAGTTCTTGGCTTTGTTTCTACGATTGTGGAATTTGCTGTTCAAACTTAACGGCAGACTTAAGCGATTCGCATGAAATTCGGTATGTAGGGCTAAGATGTGACTATAAAACTTTTTCATATGGCAATTCTGGAATATGGCCATTATGGTTTGGAATTTAGTGAACAAAGCAATTTCTCAAGCGATTCGCATGAAATTCGGAATGTAGGACTAAGATGTGACTATAACACTTTTTCCTATGGCAATTCTGGATTATGGTCATTATGTTCTGGAATTTCAAGAACAAAGCAATTTCTCAGGCGCTTCGTGTGAAATTCAGTATGTAGGACTAAGATGCGACAGTAAAACTTTTTCCTATTGAAATTCAGTAATATGGTCATTATGGTCTGGAATTTCGGGAACAAAGCAATTTCTCAAGCGATTCGCATGAAACTCGAAATGTAGATCTAAGATGCAAATATAATAAAACGTTTTCCTATGACAATTCTGGATTATGATCATTATGGTCTGGAATTTCGGGAGCAAAGCAATTTTCCAAGAGATTCACATGAAATTCGGTATGTATGGCTAAGATGTGACTATAAAGCTTTTTCCTATGGCAATTCTGGATTATGGTCATTATGGTCTGGAATTTCAGGAACAAAACAATTTATCAAGTGCTTCGTGTGAAATTCAGTATGTTGGACTAAGATGCGACAATAAAACTTTTTCCTATGGCAATTCTGGAATATGGCCATTATGGTTTGGAATTTCGGGAACAAAGCAATTTCTCAAGCGATCCGCATGAAATTCGGAATATAGATCTAAGATGCGAATATAAGACTTGTTCCTATGGAAATTCTGGAATATGATCATTACGGTCTGGAATTTCGGGTATAAAGCAATATCTCAAGCGATTCGCATGGAATTCGGAATATAGGACTAAGATGCGATTATAAGACTTGTTCCTATGGAAACTCTGGAATATGATCATTATGGTCTGAAATTTCTGGAACAAAGCAATTTATCGAGCGATTCGCATGAAATTCGGTATGTAGATCTAAGATCCGACTATAAAACTTTTTCATATGGCAATTCTGGAATATGGTCATTATGGTCTGGAATTTCGGGAACAAAGCGATTCGCATGAAATTCGGTATGTAGGGCTGAGATGTGACTATAAAACTTTTTTCTATGGCAATTCTGGAATATGGTCATTATGGTCTGGAATTTCGGGAACAAAGCGATTCGCATGAAATTCGGTATGTAGGGCTAAGATGTGACTATAAAACTTTTTTCTATGGCAATTCTGGAATATGGTCATTATGGTCTGGAATTTCGGGAACAAAGCGATTCGCATGAAATTCGGTATGTAGGGCTAAGATGTGACTATAAAACGTTTTTCTATGGCAATTGTGGGATATGGTCATTATGGTCTGGAATTTCGTGAGCAAAGCAATTTCTCAAGCGATTCGCATAAAATTCGGAATGTAGTACTAAGATACGAATATAAGTCTTGTTCCTATGGAAATTATGGACTATGATCATTATGGTCTGGAATTTCGGGAACAAAGCAATTTCTCAAGCGATTCGCATGAAATTCGGAATGTAGGTCTAAGATGGAATATTAATCTTGTTCCTATTGAAATTCGGTAATATGATCATTATGGTCTGGAATTTCGGGAACAAAGCAATTTCTTAAGCGATTCGCATGAAACTCGAAATGTAGATCTAAGATGCAAATATAATAAAACGTTTTCCTATGACAATTCTGGAATATGGTCATTATGGTCTGGAATTTCGGGAACAAAGCGATTCGCATGAAATTCGGTATGTAGGGCTAAGATGTGACTATAAAACTTTTTTCTATGGCAATTTTTGAATATGGTCATTATGGTCTGGAATTTCGGGAGCAAAGCCATTTCTCAAGCGTTTCGCATAAAATTCGGAATGTAGGACTAAGATACGAATATAAGACTTGTTGCTATGGAAATTATGGACTATGATCATTATGGTCTGGAATTTCGGGAACTAAGCAATTCCTCAAGCGATTCCCATGAAATTAGGAATGTAGATCTAAGATGCGAATATAAGACTTGTTCCTATGGAAATTCTGGAATATGATCATTACGGTCTGGAATTTCGGGTATAAAGCAATTTCTCAAGCGATTCGCATGGAATTCGGATTGTAGGACTAAGATGCGACTATACAACTTTTTCCTATGGCAATTCTGGAATATGGCCATTATGGTTTTGAATTTCGGGAACAAAACAATTTCTCAAGCGATTCGCGTGAAATTCGGTATGTAGGGGTAAGATGTGACTATAACATTTTTTTTCTATGGCAGTTCTGGAATATGGTCATTATGGTCTAGAATTTCGGGAACAAAGCGATTCGCATGAAATTCGGTATGTAGGGCTAAGATGTGACTATAAAACTTTTTCATATGGCAATTCTGGAATATGGTCATTATGGTCTGGAATTTCGGGAACAAAGCGATTCGCATGAAATTCGGTATGTAGGGCTGAGATGTGGCTATAAAACTTTTTTCTATGGCAATTCTGGAATATGGTCGTTATGGTCTGGAATTTCGGGAACAAAGCGATTCGCATGAAATTCAGTATGTAGGGCTAAGATGTGACTATACAACTTTTTTCTATGGCAATTCTGGAATATGGTCATTATGGTCTGGAATTTCGGGAACAAAGCGATTCGCATGAAATTCGGTATGTAGGGCTGAGATGTGACTATAAAACTTTTTTCTATGGAAATTCTGGAATATGGTCATTATGGTCTGGAATTTCGGGAAAAAAGCGATTCGCATGAAATTCGGTATGTAGGGCTAAGATGTGACTATACAACTTTTTTCTATGGCAATTCTGGAATATGGTCATTATGGTCTGGAATTTCGGGAACAAAGCGATTCGCATGAAATTCGGAATGTAGGACTAAGATGCGACAATAAAACTTTTTCCTATGGCAATTCTGGAATATAATCATTACGATCTGGAATTTCGGGAACGATTCCCATGAAATTCGGAATATAGATCTAAGATGCGAATATAAGACTTGTTCCTATGGAAATTGTGGAATATGATCATTACGGTCTGGAATTTCGGGTATAAAGCAATTTCTCAAGCGATTCGCATGGAATTCGGAATGTAGGACTAAGATGCTAATATAAGACTTTTTCCTCTGGAACCTCTGGAATATGATCATTATGGTCTGAAATTTCTGGAACAAAGCAATTTATCGAGCGATTCGCATGAAATTCGGTTTGTAGGACTAAGATGCGAATAAGGGATCTGGCCAATGGGGTCTGGAATTTTGTCGAACAAGCAATTTTCAAGCGATTCGCATGAAATCGGTATGTAGGGCTAAGATGCGACTATAAAACTTTTTCCTATGACAATTCTGGAATATGGTCATTATGGTCTGGAATTTCGGGAGCAATGCAATTTCTCAAGCGATTCCCATGAAATTCGGAATGTAGATCTAAGATGCGAATATAAGACTTGTTCCTATGGAAATTCTGGAATATGATCATTACGGTCTGGAATTTCGGGTATAAAGCAATTTCTCAAGCGATTCGCATGGAATTCGGAATGTTGGACTAAGATGCGACTATAAAACTTTTTCCTATGACAATTCTGGAATATGGTCATTATGGTCTGGAATTTCGGGAGCAAAGCAATTTCTCAAGCGATTCCCATGAAATTCGGAATGTAGATCTAAGATGCGAATATAAGACTTGTTCCTATGGAAATTCTGGAATATGATCATTACGGTCTGGAATTTCGGGTATAAAGCAATTTCTCAAGCGTTTCGCATGGAATTCGGAATGTAGGACTAAGATGCGACTATACAACTTTTTCCTATTCAATTCTGGAATATGGTTATTATGGTCTGGAAAATCAGGAACAAAAACTTTTCAAGCGATTCGCATGAAATTCGGTATGTAGGCCTAAAATGCGACTATAAAACTTTTTCCTATGACAATTCTGGAATATGGTCATTATGGTCTGGAATTTCGCGAGCAAAGCAATTTCTCAAGCGATTCGCATAAAATTCGGAATGTAGTACTAAGATACGAATATAAGTCTTGTTCCTATGGTAATTATGGACTATGATCTTATGGTCTAATTGACATTACAAAAAATATATTTAATTGACAAAATTGATTCTTTTATTAATTTGCTAATTTAGCATTATATGTGTCGCAATTGGGCCGGATGCTTTATGCGGCTTGTGTTGGGTGAGTGACCTGTGTGGGGTATGTAACTCGCGCGACTGCAGTTTACTTTTTAAGAATCTATTTTCATATATACCACGCGTCACAAATTACGTCATCGCATGCCGAGCGCTAATCAGTTGTTTTAAAACAAATCTCATAAAATTCTGACTAGTTGAAGCCAAATTATACCAGTTCCACTTTTTCATGCATTACACGCGCCACACACGACGCGCTACATGCGTCACATGCGGAATATCAAAAATACTGTGTGAGATATAGCTGCTCACAAAATGTCCGCTCTGTAGGCTTTTGAAAGTTCAAAAACTAACGACTTAACTTTTTAATTTTTGTGTAATTTTTAATTATAATTAATTATAATGAATTTTAATTCATAATTCAGAGTTACGCATTATTGAGTTATATTACAGGCGAGGTCGTTACAATAAATTTTATATTTGTGGGACTTTCAATTAAATTTAGTCTTCATTTCTCTAGCGTGAGCGTAGCGAGCGTTAGACGAACCATAGAGCCAACGAGGACAGCGAAGACAGTGGAAGAAGTCGGCAATTTTCAAAAGCTGTGTCGCCATCGAACGCACGTAGCTTCAAAATTCCTTTCTGGTTACTAAAAAATTCTGGTACTGCTTTGTTGAGTGCTCTCTCTGGCGAATTGGGTACGATTGTCCAGCCGGGTCTCAATCTCCTTAATTTTGCTTCCCGGCCACTCACTTTTTCTGCCATGTTCGTTTCGAGAGATTTCACTTCCTCTTGAAATGTTGCTTGAACTTTATTTATTTCACCTTTTAGTCTTTCCAGCTTCTGATTTTGTTGATCGAATTTGGAGTTCAATTCCTGCTTTAGTTCTTGGCTTTGTTTCTACGATTGTGGAATTTGCTGTTCAAACTTAACGGCAGACTTAAGCGATTCGCATGAAATTCGGTATGTAGGGCTAAGATGTGACTATAAAACGTTTTTCTATGGCAATTGTGGGATATGGTCATTATGGTCTGGAATTTCGTGAGCAAAGCAATTTCTCAAGCGATTCGCATAAAATTCGGAATGTAGTACTAAGATACGAATATAAGTCTTGTTCCTATGGAAATTATGGACTATGATCATTATGGTCTGGAATTTCGGGAACAAAGCAATTTCTCAAGCGATTCGCATGAAATTCGGAATGTAGGTCTAAGATGGAATATTAATCTTGTTCCTATTGAAATTCGGTAATATGATCATTATGGTCTGGAATTTCGGGAACAAAGCAATTTCTTAAGCGATTCGCATGAAACTCGAAATGTAGATCTAAGATGCAAATATAATAAAACGTTTTCCTATGACAATTCTGGAATATGGTCATTATGGTCTGGAATTTCGGGAACAAAGCGATTCGCATGAAATTCGGTATGTAGGGCTAAGATGTGACTATAAAACTTTTTTCTATGGCAATTTTGGAATATGGTCATTATGGTCTGGAATTTCGGGAGCAAAGCCATTTCTCAAGCGTTTCGCATAAAATTCGGAATGTAGGACTAAGATACGAATATAAGACTTGTTGCTATGGAAATTATGGACTATGATCATTATGGTCTGGAATTTCGGGAACTAAGCAATTCCTCAAGCGATTCCCATGAAATTAGGAATGTAGATCTAAGATGCGAATATAAGACTTGTTCCTATGGAAATTCTGGAATATGATCATTACGGTCTGGAATTTCGGGTATAAAGCAATTTCTCAATCGATTCGCATGGAATTCGGATTGTAGGACTAAGATGCGACTATACAACTTTTTCCTATGGCAATTCTGGAATATGGCCATTATGGTTTTGAATTTCGGGAAAAAAACAATTTCTCAAGCGATTCGCGTGAAATTCGGTATGTAGGGGTAAGATGTGACTATAACATTTTTTTTTCTATGGCAGTTCTGGAATATGGTCATTATGGTCTAGAATTTCGGGAACAAAGCGATTCGCATGAAATTCGGTATGTAGGGCTAAGATGTGACTATAAAACTTTTTCATATGGCAATTCTGGAATATGGTCATTATGGTCTGGAATTTCGGGAACAAAGCGATTCGCATGAAATTCGGTATGTAGGGCTGAGATGTGGCTATAAAACTTTTTTCTATGGCAATTCTGGAATATGGTCGTTATGGTCTGGAATTTCGGGAACAAAGCGATTCGCATGAAATTCAGTATGTAGGGCTAAGATGTGACTATACAACTTTTTTCTATGGCAATTCTGGAATATGGTCATTATGGTCTGGAATTTCGGGAACAAAGCGATTCGCATGAAATTCGGTATGTAGGGCTGAGATGTGACTATAAAACTTTTTTCTATGGAAATTCTGGAATATGGTCATTATGGTCTGGAATTTCGGGAAAAAAGCGATTCGCATGAAATTCGGTATGTAGGGCTAAGATGTGACTATACAACTTTTTTCTATGGCAATTCTGGAATATGGTCATTATGGTCTGGAATTTCGGGAACAAAGCGATTCGCATGAAATTCGGAATGTAGGACTAAGATGCGACAATAAAACTTTTTCCTATGGCAATTCTGGAATATAATCATTACGATCTGGAATTTCGGGAACGATTCCCATGAAATTCGGAATATAGATCTAAGATGCGAATATAAGACTTGTTCCTATGGAAATTGTGGAATATGATCATTACGGTCTGGAATTTCGGGTATAAAGCAATTTCTCAAGCGATTCGCATGGAATTCGGAATGTAGGACTAAGATGCTAATATAAGACTTGTTCCTCTGGAACCTCTGGAATATGATCATTATGGTCTGAAATTTCTGGAACAAAGAAATTTATCGAGCGATTCGCATGAAATTCGGTTTGTAGGACTAAGATGCGAATAAGGGATCTGGCCAATGGGGTCTGGAATTTTGTCGAACAAGCAATTTTCAAGCGATTCGCATGAAATCGGTATGTAGGGCTAAGATGCGACTATAAAACTTTTTCCTATGACAATTCTGGAATATGGTCATTATGGTCTGGAATTTCGGGAGCAATGCAATTTCTCAAGCGATTCCCATGAAATTCGGAATGTAGATCTAAGATGCGAATATAAGACTTGTTCCTATGGAAATTCTGGAATATGATCATTACGGTCTGGAATTTCGGGTATAAAGCAATTTCTCAAGCGATTCGCATGGAATTCGGAATGTTGGACTAAGATGCGACTATAAAACTTTTTCCTATGACAATTCTGGAATATGGTCATTATGGTCTGGAATTTCGGAAGCAAAGCAATTTCTCAAGCGATTCCCATGAAATTCGGAATGTAGATCTAAGATGCGAATATAAGACTGGTTCCTATGGAAATTCTGGAATATGATCATTACGGTCTGGAATTTCGGGTATAAAGCAATTTCTCAAGCGTTTCGCATGGAATTCGGAATGTAGGACTAAGATGCGACTATACAACTTTTTCCTATTCAATTCTGGAATATGGTTATTATGGTCTGGAAAATCAGGAACAAAAACTTTTCAAGCGATTCGCATGAAATTCGGTATGTAGGCCTAAAATGCGACTATAAAACTTTTTCCTATGACAATTCTGGAATATGGTCATTATGGTCTGGAATTTCGCGAGCAAAGCAATTTCTCAAGCGATTCGCATAAAATTCGGAATGTAGTACTAAGATACGAATATAAGTCTTGTTCCTATGGTAATTATGGACTATGATCTTATGGTCTAATTGACATTACAAAAAATATATTTAATTGACAAAATTGATTCTTTTATTAATTTGCTAATTTAGCATTATATGTGTCGCAATTGGGCCGGATGCTTTATGCGGCTTGTGTTGGGTGAGTGACCTGTGTGGGGTATGTAACTCGCGCGACTGCAGTTTACTTTTTAAGAATCTATTTTCATATATACCACGCGTCACAAATTACGTCATCGCATGCCGAGCGCTAATCAGTTGTTTTAAAACAAATCTCATAAAATTCTGACTAGTTGAAGCCAAATTATACCAGTTCCACTTTTTCATGCATTACACGCGCCACACACGACGCGCTACATGCGTCACATGCGGAATATCAAAAATACTGTGTGAGATATAGCTGCTCACAAAATGTCCGCTCTGTAGGCTTTTGAAAGTTCAAAAACTAACGACTTAACTTTTTAATTTTTGTGTAATTTTTAATTATAATTAATTATAATGAATTTTAATTCATAATTCAGAGTTACGCATTATTGAGTTATATTACAGGCGAGGTCGTTACAATAAATTTTATATTTGTGGGACTTTCAATTAAATTTAGTCTTCATTTCTCTAGCGTGAGCGTAGCGAGCGTTAGACGAACCATAGAGCCAACGAGGACAGCGAAGACAGTGGAAGAAGTCGGCAATTTTCAAAAGCTGTGTCGCCATCGAACGCACGTAGCTTCAAAATTCCTTTCTGGTTACTAAAAAATTCTGGTACTGCTTTGTTGAGAGCTCTCTCTGGCGAATTGGGTACGATTGTCCAGCCGGGTCTCAATCTCCTTAATTTTGCTTCCCGGCCACTCACTTTTTCTGCCATGTTCGTTTCGAGAGATTTCACTTCCTCTTGAAATGTTGCTTGAACTTTATTTATTTCACCTTTTAGTCTTTCCAGCTTCTGATTTTGTTGATCGAATTTGGAGTTCAATTCCTGCTTTAGTTCTTGGCTTTGTTTCTACGATTGTGGAATTTGCTGTTCAAACTTAACGGCAGACTTAAGCGATTCGCATGAAATTCGGTATGTAGGGCTAAGATGTGACTATAAAACTTTTTCATATGGCAATTCTGGAATATGGCCATTATGGTTTGGAATTTAGTGAACAAAGCAATTTCTCAAGCGATTCGCATGAAATTCGGAATGTAGGACTAAGATGTGACTATAACACTTTTTCCTATGGCAATTCTGGATTATGGTCATTATGTTCTGGAATTTCAGGAACAAAGCAATTTCTCAGGCGCTTCGTGTGAAATTCAGTATGTAGGACTAAGATGCGACAGTAAAACTTTTTCCTATTGAAATTCAGTAATATGGTCATTATGGCTTGTTCCTATGGAAATTATGGACTATGATCATTATGGTCTGGAATTTCGGGAACAAAGCAATTTCTCAAGCGATTCGCATGAAATTCGGAATGTAGGTCTAAGATGGAATATTAATCTTGTTCCTATTGAAATTCGGTGATATGATCATTATGGTCTGGAATTTCGGGAACAAAGCAATTTCTTAAGCGATTCGCATGAAACTCGAAACGTAGCTTCAAAATTCCTTTCTGGTTACTAAAAAATTCTGGTACTGCTTTGTTGAGTGCTCTCTCTGGCGAATTGGGTACGATTGTCCAGCCGGGTCTCAATCTCCTTAATTTTGCTTCCAGGCCACTCACTTTTTCTGCCATGTTCGTTTCGAGAGATTTCACTTCCTCTTGAAATGTTGCTTGAACTTTATTTATTTCACCATTTAGTCTTTCCAGCTTCTGATTTTGTTGATCGAATTTGGAGTTCAATTCCTGCTTTAGTTCTTGGCTTTGTTTCTACGATTGTGGAATTTGCTGTTCAAACTTAACGGCAGACTTAAGCGATTCGCATGAAATTCGGTATGTAGGGCTAAGATGTGACTATAAAACTTTTTCATATGGCAATTCTGGAATATGGCCATTATGGTTTGGAATTTAGTGAACAAAGCAATTTCTCAAGCGATTCGCATGAAATTCGGAATGTAGGACTAAGATGTGACTATAACACTTTTTCCTATGGCAATTCTGGATTATGGTCATTATGTTCTGGAATTTCAGGAACAAAGCAATTTCTCAGGCGCTTCGTGTGAAATTCAGTATGTAGGACTAAGATGCGACAGTAAAACTTTTTCCTATTGAAATTCAGTAATATGGTCATTATGGCTTGTTCCTATGGAAATTATGGACTATGATCATTATGGTCTGGAATTTCGGGAACAAAGCAATTTCTCAAGCGATTCGCATGAAATTCGGAATGTAGGTCTAAGATGGAATATTAATCTTGTTCCTATTGAAATTCGGTAATATGATCATTATGGTCTGGAATTTCGGGAACAAAGCAATTTCTTAAGCGATTCGCATGAAACTCGAAATGTAGATCTAAGATGCAAATATAATAAAACGTTTTCCTATGACAATTCTGGAATATGGTCATTATGGTCTGGAATTTCGGGAACAAAGCGATTCGCATGAAATTCGGTATGTAGGGCTAAGATGTGACTATAAAACTTTTTTCTATGGCAATTTTGGAATATGGTCATTATGGTCTGGAATTTCGGGAGCAAAGCCATTTCTCAAGCGTTTCGCATAAAATTCGGAATGTAGGACTAAGATACGAATATAAGACTTGTTGCTATGGAAATTATGGACTATGATCATTATGGTCTGGAATTTCGGGAACTAAGCAATTCCTCAAGCGATTCCCATGAAATTAGGAATGTAGATCTAAGATGCGAATATAAGACTTGTTCCTATGGAAATTCTGGAATATGATCATTACGGTCTGGAATTTCGGGTATAAAGCAATTTCTCAAGCGATTCGCATGGAATTCGGATTGTAGGACTAAGATGCGACTATACAACTTTTTCCTATGGCAATTCTGGAATATGGCCATTATGGTTTTGAATTTCGGGAACAAAACAATTTCTCAAGCGATTCGCGTGAAATTCGGTATGTAGGGGTAAGATGTGACTATAACATTTTTTTTTCTATGGCAGTTCTGGAATATGGTCATTATGGTCTAGAATTTCGGGAACAAAGCGATTCGCATGAAATTCGGTATGTAGGGCTAAGATGTGACTATAAAACTTTTTCATATGGCAATTCTGGAATATGGTCATTATGGTCTGGAATTTCGGGAACAAAGCGATTCGCATGAAATTCGGTATGTAGGGCTGAGATGTGGCTATAAAACTTTTTTCTATGGCAATTCTGGAATATGGTCGTTATGGTCTGGAATTTCGGGAACAAAGCGATTCGCATGAAATTCAGTATGTAGGGCTAAGATGTGACTATACAACTTTTTTCTATGGCAATTCTGGAATATGGTCATTATGGTCTGGAATTTCGGGAACAAAGCGATTCGCATGAAATTCGGTATGTAGGGCTGAGATGTGACTATAAAACTTTTTTCTATGGAAATTCTGGAATATGGTCATTATGGTCTGGAATTTCGGGAAAAAAGCGATTCGCATGAAATTCGGTATGTAGGGCTAAGATGTGACTATACAACTTTTTTCTATGGCAATTCTGGAATATGGTCATTATGGTCTGGAATTTCGGGAACAAAGCGATTCGCATGAAATTCGGAATGTAGGACTAAGATGCGACAATAAAACTTTTTCCTATGGCAATTCTGGAATATAATCATTACGATCTGGAATTTCGGGAACGATTCCCATGAAATTCGGAATATAGATCTAAGATGCGAATATAAGACTTGTTCCTATGGAAATTGTGGAATATGATCATTACGGTCTGGAATTTCGGGTATAAAGCAATTTCTCAAGCGATTCGCATGGAATTCGGAATGTAGGACTAAGATGCTAATATAAGACTTTTTCCTCTGGAACCTCTGGAATATGATCATTATGGTCTGAAATTTCTGGAACAAAGCAATTTATCGAGCGATTCGCATGAAATTCGGTTTGTAGGACTAAGATGCGAATAAGGGATCTGGCCAATGGGGTCTGGAATTTTGTCGAACAAGCAATTTTCAAGCGATTCGCATGAAATCGGTATGTAGGGCTAAGATGCGACTATAAAACTTTTTCCTATGACAATTCTGGAATATGGTCATTATGGTCTGGAATTTCGGGAGCAATGCAATTTCTCAAGCGATTCCCATGAAATTCGGAATGTAGATCTAAGATGCGAATATAAGACTTGTTCCTATGGAAATTCTGGAATATGATCATTACGGTCTGGAATTTCGGGTATAAAGCAATTTCTCAAGCGATTCGCATGGAATTCGGAATGTTGGACTAAGATGCGACTATAAAACTTTTTCCTATGACAATTCTGGAATATGGTCATTATGGTCTGGAATTTCGGGAGCAAAGCAATTTCTCAAGCGATTCCCATGAAATTCGGAATGTAGATCTAAGATGCGAATATAAGACTTGTTCCTATGGAAATTCTGGAATATGATCATTACGGTCTGGAATTTCGGGTATAAAGCAATTTCTCAAGCGTTTCGCATGGAATTCGGAATGTAGGACTAAGATGCGACTATACAACTTTTTCCTATTCAATTCTGGAATATGGTTATTATGGTCTGGAAAATCAGGAACAAAAACTTTTCAAGCGATTCGCATGAAATTCGGTATGCAGGCCTAAAATGCGACTATAAAACTTTTTCCTATGACAATTCTGGAATATGGTCATTATGGTCTGGAATTTCGCGAGCAAAGCAATTTCTCAAGCGATTCGCATAAAATTCGGAATGTAGTACTAAGATACGAATATAAGTCTTGTTCCTATGGTAATTATGGACTATGATCTTATGGTCTAATTGACATTACAAAAAATATATTTAATTGACAAAATTGATTCTTTTATTAATTTGCTAATTTAGCATTATATGTGTCGCAATTGGGCCGGATGCTTTATGCGGCTTGTGTTGGGTGAGTGACCTGTGTGGGGTATGTAACTCGCGCGACTGCAGTTTACTTTTTAAGAATCTATTTTCATATATACCACGCGTCACAAATTACGTCATCGCATGCCGAGCGCTAATCAGTTGTTTTAAAACAAATCTCATAAAATTCTGACTAGTTGAAGCCAAATTATACCAGTTCCACTTTTTCATGCATTACACGCGCCACACACGACGCGCTACATGCGTCACATGCGGAATATCAAAAATACTGTGTGAGATATAGCTGCTCACAAAATGTCCGCTCTGTAGGCTTTTGAAAGTTCAAAAACTAACGACTTAACTTTTTAATTTTTGTGTAATTTTTAATTATAATTAATTATAATGAATTTTAATTCATAATTCAGAGTTACGCATTATTGAGTTATATTACAGGCGAGGTCGTTACAATAAATTTTATATTTGTGGGACTTTCAATTAAATTTAGTCTTCATTTCTCTAGCGTGAGCGTAGCGAGCGTTAGACGAACCATAGAGCCAACGAGGACAGCGAAGACAGTGGAAGAAGTCGGCAATTTTCAAAAGCTGTGTCGCCATCGAACGCACGTAGCTTCAAAATTCCTTTCTGGTTACTAAAAAATTCTGGTACTGCTTTGTTGAGTGCTCTCTCTGGCGAATTGGGTACGATTGTCCAGCCGGGTCTCAATCTCCTTAATTTTGCTTCCCGGCCACTCACTTTTTCTGCCATGTTCGTTTCGAGAGATTTCACTTCCTCTTGAAATGTTGCTTGAACTTTATTTATTTCACCTTTTAGTCTTTCCAGCTTCTGATTTTGTTGATCGAATTTGGAGTTCAATTCCTGCTTTAGTTCTTGGCTTTGTTTCTACGATTGTGGAATTTGCTGTTCAAACTTAACGGCAGACTTAAGCGATTCGCATGAAATTCGGTATGTAGGGCTAAGATGTGACTATAAAACGTTTTTCTATGGCAATTGTGGGATATGGTCATTATGGTCTGGAATTTCGTGAGCAAAGCAATTTCTCAAGCGATTCGCATAAAATTCGGAATGTAGTACTAAGATACGAATATAAGTCTTGTTCCTATGGAAATTATGGACTATGATCATTATGGTCTGGAATTTCGGGAACAAAGCAATTTCTCAAGCGATTCGCATGAAATTCGGAATGTAGGTCTAAGATGGAATATTAATCTTGTTCCTATTGAAATTCGGTAATATGATCATTATGGTCTGGAATTTCGGGAACAAAGCAATTTCTTAAGCGATTCGCATGAAACTCGAAATGTAGATCTAAGATGCAAATATAATAAAACGTTTTCCTATGACAATTCTGGAATATGGTCATTATGGTCTGGAATTTCGGGAACAAAGCGATTCGCATGAAATTCGGTATGTAGGGCTAAGATGTGACTATAAAACTTTTTTCTATGGCAATTTTGGAATATGGTCATTATGGTCTGGAATTTCGGGAGCAAAGCCATTTCTCAAGCGTTTCGCATAAAATTCGGAATGTAGGACTAAGATACGAATATAAGACTTGTTGCTATGGAAATTATGGACTATGATCATTATGGTCTGGAATTTCGGGAACTAAGCAATTCCTCAAGCGATTCCCATGAAATTAGGAATGTAGATCTAAGATGCGAATATAAGACTTGTTCCTATGGAAATTCTGGAATATGATCATTACGGTCTGGAATTTGTGGCTATAAAACTTTTTTCTATGGCAATTCTGGAATATGGTCGTTATGGTCTGGAATTTCGGGAACAAAGCGATTCGCATGAAATTCAGTATGTAGGGCTAAGATGTGACTATACAACTTTTTTCTATGGCAATTCTGGAATATGGTCATTATGGTCTGGAATTTCGGGAACAAAGCGATTCGCATGAAATTCGGTATGTAGGGCTGAGATGTGACTATAAAACTTTTTTCTATGGAAATTCTGGAATATGGTCATTATGGTCTGGAATTTCGGGAAAAAAGCGATTCGCATGAAATTCGGTATGTAGGGCTAAGATGTGACTATACAACTTTTTTCTATGGCAATTCTGGAATATGGTCATTATGGTCTGGAATTTCGGGAACAAAGCGATTCGCATGAAATTCGGAATGTAGGACTAAGATGCGACAATAAAACTTTTTCCTATGGCAATTCTGGAATATAATCATTACGATCTGGAATTTCGGGAACGATTCCCATGAAATTCGGAATATAGATCTAAGATGCGAATATAAGACTTGTTCCTATGGAAATTGTGGAATATGATCATTACGGTCTGGAATTTCGGGTATAAAGCAATTTCTCAAGCGATTCGCATGGAATTCGGAATGTAGGACTAAGATGCTAATATAAGACTTGTTCCTCTGGAACCTCTGGAATATGATCATTATGGTCTGAAATTTCTGGAACAAAGAAATTTATCGAGCGATTCGCATGAAATTCGGTTTGTAGGACTAAGATGCGAATAAGGGATCTGGCCAATGGGGTCTGGAATTTTGTCGAACAAGCAATTTTCAAGCGATTCGCATGAAATCGGTATGTAGGGCTAAGATGCGACTATAAAACTTTTTCCTATGACAATTCTGGAATATGGTCATTATGGTCTGGAATTTCGGGAGCAATGCAATTTCTCAAGCGATTCCCATGAAATTCGGAATGTAGATCTAAGATGCGAATATAAGACTTGTTCCTATGGAAATTCTGGAATATGATCATTACGGTCTGGAATTTCGGGTATAAAGCAATTTCTCAAGCGATTCGCATGGAATTCGGAATGTTGGACTAAGATGCGACTATAAAACTTTTTCCTATGACAATTCTGGAATATGGTCATTATGGTCTGGAATTTCGGGAGCAAAGCAATTTCTCAAGCGATTCCCATGAAATTCGGAATGTAGATCTAAGATGCGAATATAAGACTGGTTCCTATGGAAATTCTGGAATATGATCATTACGGTCTGGAATTTCGGGTATAAAGCAATTTCTCAAGCGTTTCGCATGGAATTCGGAATGTAGGACTAAGATGCGACTATACAACTTTTTCCTATTCAATTCTGGAATATGGTTATTATGGTCTGGAAAATCAGGAACAAAAACTTTTCAAGCGATTCGCATGAAATTCGGTATGTAGGCCTAAAATGCGACTATAAAACTTTTTCCTATGACAATTCTGGAATATGGTCATTATGGTCTGGAATTTCGCGAGCAAAGCAATTTCTCAAGCGATTCGCATAAAATTCGGAATGTAGTACTAAGATACGAATATAAGTCTTGTTCCTATGGTAATTATGGACTATGATCTTATGGTCTAATTGACATTACAAAAAATATATTTAATTGACAAAATTGATTCTTTTATTAATTTGCTAATTTAGCATTATATGTGTCGCAATTGGGCCGGATGCTTTATGCGGCTTGTGTTGGGTGAGTGACCTGTGTGGGGTATGTAACTCGCGCGACTGCAGTTTACTTTTTAAGAATCTATTTTCATATATACCACGCGTCACAAATTACGTCATCGCATGCCGAGCGCTAATCAGTTGTTTTAAAACAAATCTCATAAAATTCTGACTAGTTGAAGCCAAATTATACCAGTTCCACTTTTTCATGCATTACACGCGCCACACACGACGCGCTACATGCGTCACATGCGGAATATCAAAAATACTGTGTGAGATATAGCTGCTCACAAAATGTCCGCTCTGTAGGCTTTTGAAGTTCAAAAACTAACGACTTAACTTTTTAATTTTTGTGTAATTTTTAATTATAATTAATTATAATGAATTTTAATTCATAATTCAGAGTTACGCATTATTGAGTTATATTACAGGCGAGGTCGTTACAATAAATTTTATATTTGTGGGACTTTCAATTAAATTTAGTCTTCATTTCTCTAGCGTGAGCGTAGCGAGCGTTAGACGAACCATAGAGCCAACGAGGACAGCGAAGACAGTGGAAGAAGTCGGCAATTTTCAAAAGCTGTGTCGCCATCGAACGCACGTAGCTTCAAAATTCCTTTCTGGTTACTAAAAAATTCTGGTACTGCTTTGTTGAGAGCTCTCTCTGGCGAATTGGGTACGATTGTCCAGCCGGGTCTCAATCTCCTTAATTTTGCTTCCCGGCCACTCACTTTTTCTGCCATGTTCGTTTCGAGAGATTTCACTTCCTCTTGAAATGTTGCTTGAACTTTATTTATTTCACCTTTTAGTCTTTCCAGCTTCTGATTTTGTTGATCGAATTTGGAGTTCAATTCCTGCTTTAGTTCTTGGCTTTGTTTCTACGATTGTGGAATTTGCTGTTCAAACTTAACGGCAGACTTAAGCGATTCGCATGAAATTCGGTATGTAGGGCTAAGATGTGACTATAAAACTTTTTCATATGGCAATTCTGGAATATGGCCATTATGGTTTGGAATTTAGTGAACAAAGCAATTTCTCAAGCGATTCGCATGAAATTCGGAATGTAGGACTAAGATGTGACTATAACACTTTTTCCTATGGCAATTCTGGATTATGGTCATTATGTTCTGGAATTTCAGGAACAAAGCAATTTCTCAGGCGCTTCGTGTGAAATTCAGTATGTAGGACTAAGATGCGACAGTAAAACTTTTTCCTATTGAAATTCAGTAATATGGTCATTATGGCTTGTTCCTATGGAAATTATGGACTATGATCATTATGGTCTGGAATTTCGGGAACAAAGCAATTTCTCAAGCGATTCGCATGAAATTCGGAATGTAGGTCTAAGATGGAATATTAATCTTGTTCCTATTGAAATTCGGTAATATGATCATTATGGTCTGGAATTTCGGGAACAAAGCAATTTCTTAAGCGATTCGCATGAAACTCGAAATGTAGATCTAAGATGCAAATATAATAAAACGTTTTCCTATGACAATTCTGGAATATGGTCATTATGGTCTGGAATTTCGGGAACAAAGCGATTCGCATGAAATTCGGTATGTAGGGCTAAGATGTGACTATAAAACTTTTTTCTATGGCAATTTTGGAATATGGTCATTATGGTCTGGAATTTCGGGAGCAAAGCCATTTCTCAAGCGTTTCGCATGAAATTCGGAATGTAGGACTAAGATACGAATATAAGACTTGTTGCTATGGAAATTATGGACTATGATCATTATGGTCTGGAATTTCGGGAACTAAGCAATTCCTCAAGCGATTCCCATGAAATTAGGAATGTAGATCTAAGATGCGAATATAAGACTTGTTCCTATGGAAATTCTGGAATATGATCATTACGGTCTGGAATTTCGGGTATAAAGCAATTTCTCAAGCTATTCGCATGGAATTCGGAATGTAGGACTAAGATGCTAATATAAGACTTTTTCCTCTGGAACCTCTGGAATATGATCATTATGGTCTGGAATTTCGGGAAAAAAGCGATTCGCATGAAATTCGGTATGTAGGGCTGAGATGTGACTATAAAACTTTTTTCTATGGAAATTCTGGAATATGGTCATTATGGTCTGGAATTTCGGGAAAAAAGCGATTCGCATGAAATTCGGTATGTAGGGCTAAGATGTGACTATACAACTTTTTTCTATGGCAATTCTGGAATATGGTCATTATGGTCTGGAATTTCGGGAACAAAGCGATTCGCATGAAATTCGGAATGTAGGACTAAGATGCGACAATAAAACTTTTTCCTATGGCAATTCTGGAATATAATTATTACGATCTGGAATTTCGGGAACGATTCCCATGAAATTCGGAATATAGATCTAAGATGCGAATATAAGACTTGTTCCTATGGAAATTGTGGAATATGATCATTACGGTCTGGAATTTCGGGTATAAAGCAATTTCTCAAGCGATTCGCATGGAATTCGGAATGTAGGACTAAGATGCTAATATAAGACTTTTTCCTCTGGAACCTCTGGAATATGATCATTATGGTCTGAAATTTCTGGAACAAAGCAATTTATCGAGCGATTCGCATGAAATTCGGTTTGTAGGACTAAGATGCGAATAAGGGATCTGGCCAATGGGGTCTGGAATTTTGTCGAACAAGCAATTTTCAAGCGATTCGCATGAAATCGGTATGTAGGGCTAAGATGCGACTATAAAACTTTTTCCTATGACAATTCTGGAATATGGTCATTATGGTCTGGAATTTCGGGAGCAATGCAATTTCTCAAGCGATTCCCATGAAATTCGGAATGTAGATCTAAGATGCGAATATAAGACTTGTTCCTATGGAAATTCTGGAATATGATCATTACGGTCTGGAATTTCGGGTATAAAGCAATTTCTCAAGCGATTCGCATGGAATTCGGAATGTTGGACTAAGATGCGACTATAAAACTTTTTCCTATGACAATTCTGGAATATGGTCATTATGGTCTGGAATTTCGGGAGCAAAGCAATTTCTCAAGCGATTCCCATGAAATTCGGAATGTAGATCTAAGATGCGAATATAAGACTTGTTCCTATGGAAATTCTGGAATATGATCATTACGGTCTGGAATTTCGGGTATAAAGCAATTTTCAAAAGCTGTGTCGCCATCGAACGCACGTAGCTTCAAAATTCCTTTCTGGTTACTAAAAAATTCTGGTACTGCTTTGTTGAGTGCTCTCTCTGGCGAATTGGGTACGATTGTCCAGCCGGGTCTCAATCTCCTTAATTTTGCTTCCCGGCCACTCACTTTTTCTGCCATGTTCGTTTCGAGAGATTTCACTTCCTCTTGAAATGTTGCTTGAACTTTATTTATTTCACCTTTTAGTCTTTCCAGCTTCTGATTTTGTTGATCGAATTTGGAGTTCAATTCCTGCTTTAGTTCTTGGCTTTGTTTCTACGATTGTGGAATTTGCTGTTCAAACTTAACGGCAGACTTAAGCGATTCGCATGAAATTCGGTATGTAGGGCTAAGATGTGACTATAAAACGTTTTTCTATGGCAATTGTGGGATATGGTCATTATGGTCTGGAATTTCGTGAGCAAAGCAATTTCTCAAGCGATTCGCATAAAATTCGGAATGTAGTACTAAGATACGAATATAAGTCTTGTTCCTATGGAAATTATGGACTATGATCATTATGGTCTGGAATTTCGGGAACAAAGCAATTTCTCAAGCGATTCGCATGAAATTCGGAATGTAGGTCTAAGATGGAATATTAATCTTGTTCCTATTGAAATTCGGTAATATGATCATTATGGTCTGGAATTTCGGGAACAAAGCAATTTCTTAAGCGATTCGCATGAAACTCGAAATGTAGATCTAAGATGCAAATATAATAAAACGTTTTCCTATGACAATTCTGGAATATGGTCATTATGGTCTGGAATTTCGGGAACAAAGCGATTCGCATGAAATTCGGTATGTAGGGCTAAGATGTGACTATAAAACTTTTTTCTATGGCAATTTTGGAATATGGTCATTATGGTCTGGAATTTCGGGAGCAAAGCCATTTCTCAAGCGTTTCGCATAAAATTCGGAATGTAGGACTAAGATACGAATATAAGACTTGTTGCTATGGAAATTATGGACTATGATCATTATGGTCTGGAATTTCGGGAACTAAGCAATTCCTCAAGCGATTCCCATGAAATTAGGAATGTAGATCTAAGATGCGAATATAAGACTTGTTCCTATGGAAATTCTGGAATATGATCATTACGGTCTGGAATTTCGGGTATAAAGCAATTTCTCAAGCGATTCGCATGGAATTCGGATTGTAGGACTAAGATGCGACTATACAACTTTTTCCTATGGCAATTCTGGAATATGGCCATTATGGTTTTGAATTTCGGGAACAAAACAATTTCTCAAGCGATTCGCGTGAAATTCGGTATGTAGGGGTAAGATGTGACTATAACATTTTTTTTTCTATGGCAGTTCTGGAATATGGTCATTATGGTCTAGAATTTCGGGAACAAAGCGATTCGCATGAAATTCGGTATGTAGGGCTAAGATGTGACTATAAAACTTTTTCATATGGCAATTCTGGAATATGGTCATTATGGTCTGGAATTTCGGGAACAAAGCGATTCGCATGAAATTCGGTATGTAGGGCTGAGATGTGGCTATAAAACTTTTTTCTATGGCAATTCTGGAATATGGTCGTTATGGTCTGGAATTTCGGGAACAAAGCGATTCGCATGAAATTCAGTATGTAGGGCTAAGATGTGACTATACAACTTTTTTCTATGGCAATTCTGGAATATGGTCATTATGGTCTGGAATTTCGGGAACAAAGCGATTCGCATGAAATTCGGTATGTAGGGCTGAGATGTGACTATAAAACTTTTTTCTATGGAAATTCTGGAATATGGTCATTATGGTCTGGAATTTCGGGGAAAAAGCGATTCGCATGAAATTCGGTATGTAGGGCTAAGATGTGACTATACAACTTTTTTCTATGGCAATTCTGGAATATGGTCATTATGGTCTGGAATTTCGGGAACAAAGCGATTCGCATGAAATTCGGAATGTAGGACTAAGATGCGACAATAAAACTTTTTCCTATGGCAATTCTGGAATATAATCATTACGATCTGGAATTTCGGGAACGATTCCCATGAAATTCGGAATGTAGGACTAAGATGCGACAATAAAACTTTTTCCTATGGCAATTCTGGAATATGATCATTACGGTCTGGAATTTCGGGTATAAAGCAATTTCTCAAGCGATTCGCATGGAATTCGGAATGTAGGACTAAGATGCTAATATAAGACTTGTTCCTCTGGAACCTCTGGAATATGATCATTATGGTCTGAAATTTCTGGAACAAAGAAATTTATCGAGCGATTCGCATGAAATTCGGTTTGTAGGACTAAGATGCGAATAAGGGATCTGGCCAATGGGGTCTGGAATTTTGTCGAACAAGCAATTTTCAAGCGATTCGCATGAAATCGGTATGTAGGGCTAAGATGCGACTATAAAACTTTTTCCTATGACAATTCTGGAATATGGTCATTATGGTCTGGAATTTCGGGAGCAATGCAATTTCTCAAGCGATTCCCATGAAATTCGGAATGTAGATCTAAGATGCGAATATAAGACTTGTTCCTATGGAAATTCTGGAATATGATCATTACGGTCTGGAATTTCGGGTATAAAGCAATTTCTCAAGCGATTCGCATGGAATTCGGAATGTTGGACTAAGATGCGACTATAAAACTTTTTCCTATGACAATTCTGGAATATGGTCATTATGGTCTGGAATTTCGGGAGCAAAGCAATTTCTCAAGCGATTCCCATGAAATTCGGAATGTAGATCTAAGATGCGAATATAAGACTGGTTCCTATGGAAATTCTGGAATATGATCATTACGGTCTGGAATTTCGGGTATAAAGCAATTTCTCAAGCGTTTCGCATGGAATTCGGAATGTAGGACTAAGATGCGACTATACAACTTTTTCCTATTCAATTCTGGAATATGGTTATTATGGTCTGGAAAATCAGGAACAAAAACTTTTCAAGCGATTCGCATGAAATTCGGTATGTAGGCCTAAAATGCGACTATAAAACTTTTTCCTATGACAATTCTGGAATATGGTCATTATGGTCTGGAATTTCGCGAGCAAAGCAATTTCTCAAGCGATTCGCATAAAATTCGGAATGTAGTACTAAGATACGAATATAAGTCTTGTTCCTATGGTAATTATGGACTATGATCTTATGGTCTAATTGACATTACAAAAAATATATTTAATTGACAAAATTGATTCTTTTATTAATTTGCTAATTTAGCATTATATGTGTCGCAATTGGGCCGGATGCTTTATGCGGCTTGTGTTGGGTGAGTGACCTGTGTGGGGTATGTAACTCGCGCGACTGCAGTTTACTTTTTAAGAATCTATTTTCATATATACCACGCGTCACAAATTACGTCATCGCATGCCGAGCGCTAATCAGTTGTTTTAAAACAAATCTCATAAAATTCTGACTAGTTGAAGCCAAATTATACCAGTTCCACTTTTTCATGCATTACACGCGCCACACACGACGCGCTACATGCGTCACATGCGGAATATCAAAAATACTGTGTGAGATATAGCTGCTCACAAAATGTCCGCTCTGTAGGCTTTTGAAAGTTCAAAAACTAACGACTTAACTTTTTAATTTTTGTGTAATTTTTAATTA
This sequence comes from Nephrocerus scutellatus, assembly GCA_947095585.1. Lineage (NCBI taxonomy): Eukaryota > Metazoa > Arthropoda > Insecta > Diptera > Pipunculidae > Nephrocerus > Nephrocerus scutellatus. Next base: position 58,123,062 of record OX352762.1, on the reverse strand, counting down.
TAATTAATTATAATGAATTTTAATTCATAATTCAGAGTTACGCATTATTGAGTTATATTACAGGCGAGGTCGTTACAATAAATTTTATATTTGTGGGACTTTCAATTAAATTTAGTCTTCATTTCTCTAGCGTGAGCGTAGCGAGCGTTAGACGAACCATAGAGCCAACGAGGACAGCGAAGACAGTGGAAGAAGTCGGCAATTTTCAAAAGCTGTGTCGCCATCGAACGCACGTAGCTTCAAAATTCCTTTCTGGTTACTAAAAAATTCTGGTACTGCTTTGTTGAGTGCTCTCTCTGGCGAATTGGGTACGATTGTCCAGTCGGGTCTCAATCTCCTTAATTTTGCTTCCCGGCCACTCACTTTTTCTGCCATGTTCGTTTCGAGAGATTTCACTTCCTCTTGAAATGTTGCTTGAACTTTATTTATTTCACCTTTTAGTCTTTCCAGCTTCTGATTTTGTTGATCGAATTTGGAGTTCAATTCCTGCTTTAGTTCTTGGCTTTGTTTCTACGATTGTGGAATTTGCTGTTCAAACTTAACGGCAGACTTAAGCGATTCGCATGAAATTCGGTATGTAGGGCTAAGATGTGACTATAAAACTTTTTCATATGGCAATTCTGGAATATGGCCATTATGGTTTGGAATTTAGTGAACAAAGCAATTTCTCAAGCGATTCGCATGAAATTCGGAATGTAGGACTAAGATGTGACTATAACACTTTTTCCTATGGCAATTCTGGATTATGGTCATTATGTTCTGGAATTTCAGGAACAAAGCAATTTCTCAGGCGCTTCGTGTGAAATTCAGTATGTAGGACTAAGATGCGACAGTAAAACTTTTTCCTATTGAAATTCAGTAATATGGTCATTATGGCTTGTTCCTATGGAAATTATGGACTATGATCATTATGGTCTGGAATTTCGGGAACAAAGCAATTTCTCAAGCGATTCGCATGAAATTCGGAATGTAGGTCTAAGATGGAATATTAATCTTGTTCCTATTGAAATTCGGTAATATGATCATTATGGTCTGGAATTTCGGGAACAAAGCAATTTCTTAAGCGATTCGCATGAAACTCGAAATGTAGATCTAAGATGCAAATATAATAAAACGTTTTCCTATGACAATTCTGGAATATGGTCATTATGGTCTGGAATTTCGGGAACAAAGCGATTCGCATGAAATTCGGTATGTAGGGCTAAGATGTGACTATAAAACTTTTTTCTATGGCAATTTTGGAATATGGTCATTATGGTCTGGAATTTCGGGAGCAAAGCCATTTCTCAAGCGTTTCGCATGAAATTCGGAATGTAGGACTAAGATACGAATATAAGACTTGTTGCTATGGAAATTATGGACTATGATCATTATGGTCTGGAATTTCGGGAACTAAGCAATTCCTCAAGCGATTCCCATGAAATTAGGAATGTAGATCTAAGATGCGAATATAAGACTTGTTCCTATGGAAATTCTGGAATATGATCATTACGGTCTGGAATTTCGGGTATAAAGCAATTTCTCAAGCGATTCGCATGGAATTCGGATTGTAGGACTAAGATGCGACTATACAACTTTTTCCTATGGCAATTCTGGAATATGGCCATTATGGTTTTGAATTTCGGGAACAAAACAATTTCTCAAGCGATTCGCGTGAAATTCGGTATGTAGGGGTAAGATGTGACTATAACATTTTTTTTTCTATGGCAGTTCTGGAATATGGTCATTATGGTCTAGAATTTCGGGAACAAAGCGATTCGCATGAAATTCGGTATGTAGGGCTAAGATGTGACTATAAAACTTTTTCATATGGCAATTCTGGAATATGGTCATTATGGTTTGGAATTTCGGGAACAAAGCGATTCGCATGAAATTCGGTATGTAGGGCTGAGATGTGGCTATAAAACTTTTTCCTATGGAAATTCTGGAACATGATCATTATGGTCCGGAATTTCGGGAACAAAGCGATTCGCATGAAATTCGGTATGTAGGGCTAAGATGTGACTATAAAACTTTTTTCTATGGCAATTCTGGAATATGGTCATTATGGTCTGGAATTTCGCGAGCAAAGCAATTTCTCAAGCGATTCGCATAAAATTCGGAATGTAGTACTAAGATACGAATATAAGTCTTGTTCCTATGGTAATTATGGACTATGATCTTTATGGTCTGGAATTTCGGGAACAAAGCAATTTATCAAGCGATTCGCATGAAATTCGGAATGAAGGACTAAGATGCGACAATAAAACTTTTTCCTATGGCAATTCTGTAATATAATCATTACGATCTGGAATTTCGGGAACGATTCCCATGAAATTCGGAATATAGATCTAAGATGCGAATATAAGACTTGTTCCTATGGAAATTGTGGAATATGATCATTACGGTCTGGAATTTCGGGTATAAAGCAATTTCTCAAGCGATTCGCGTGGAATTCGGAATGTAGGACTAAGATGCGAATATAAGACTTGTTCCTATGGAACCTCTGGAATATGATCATTATGTTCTGAAATTTCTGGAACAAAGCAATTTATCGAGCGATTCGCATGAAATTCGGTTTGTAGGACTAAGATGCGAATAAGGGATCTGGCCAATGGGGTCTGGAATTTTGTAGAACAAGCAATTTTCAAGCGATTCGCATGAAATCGGTATGTAGGGCTAAGATGCGACTATAAAACTTTTTCCTATGACAATTCTGGAATATGGTCATTATGGTCTGGAATTTCGGGAGCAAAGCAATTTCTCAAGCGATTCCCATGAAATTCGGAATGTAGATCTAAGATGCGAATATAAGACTTGTTCCTATGGAAATTCTGGAATATGATCATTACGGTCTGGAGTTTCCGGTATAAAGCAATTTCTCAAGCGATTCGCATGGAATTCGGAATGTAGGACTAAGATGCGACCATAAAACTTTTTCCTATGACAATTCTGGAATATGGTCATTATGCTCTGGAATTTCGGGAGCAAAGCAATTTCTCAAGCGATTCCCATGAAATTCGGAATGTAGATCTAAGATGCGAATAAAAGACTTGTTCCTATGGAAATTCTGGAATATGATCATTACGGTCTGGAATTTCGGGTATAAAGCAATTTCTCAAGCGATTCGCATGGAATTCGGAATGTAGGACTAAGATGCGACTATACAACTTTTTCCTATTCAATTCTGGAATATGGCTAATATGGTCTGGAAAATCAGGAACAAAGAAAGTTTTCAAGCGATTCGCATGAAATTCGGTATGTAGGGCTAAGATGTGACTATAAAACTTTTTTCTATGGCAATTCTGGAATATGGTCATTATGGTCTGGAATTTCGGGAACAAAGCGATTCGCATGAAATTCGGTATGTAGGGCTAAGATGTGACTATAAAACTTTTTTCTATGGCAATTGTGGAATATGGTCATTATGGTCTGGAATTTCGTGAGCAAAGCAATTTCTCAAGCGATTCGCATGGAATTCGGAATGTAGGATTATGATGCGACCTTAAACTTGTTTCTATGGAAATTCTGGGATATGATCATTAGGAGCTGGAACTAAGCAATTTCTCTAGCGATTCGTATGAAATTCGGTATGTAGGATTATGATGCGACCTTAAACTTGTTTCTATGGAAATTCTGGGATATGATCATTAGGAGCTGGAACTAAGCAATTTCTCAAACGTCTTTTGCCTTTTAATTTAATCAATATTGATTATTATTAACTTTTAGGTCTCTTAATAAATTTGTTTTTTTAATCGTATTGCTTAATTATAGATTTAATTTAATAGTAATTAAAAATTATAATATTATAATTTGCCAATAGAATAGAATGAAGCAAACAAACATGGGCAGTAGTAGTGATCGTTTTCTATCGGTTGTCTGTTCTGTTCGTTCTACTAGCATTGAATAAAATGATACAGTGCTGTCGTGATACAGGTGATCGCTTCGTTTCTCTTTAAATTTAATATAAAACTACTCCCATTTTTTATGAACTGAAAACCACAGTTGCATTACTGTGTTTGGGCAGTGATACAATATACAATATGCACCCACCTCACAATAAGTGGTTATGAACATTTAAATTCGCTTATAAATTATTTGTTCTATTGTATGTGATGTGATTGATGATTATGTATGTGATGAGCTACGGTGCTAGTCCTAGGATTGTACTCTTTTTTTAGTATTATAGAAGAAAAATTACATTACTAAACGTAATCATTGCAATGATTATTACGATGATCATTACGGTCTGGAATTTCGGGTATAAAGCAATTTCTCAAGCGATTCGCATGGAATTCGGAATGTAGGACTAAGATGCGACTATAACACTTTTTCCTATGGCAATTGTGGATTATGGTCATTATGGTCTGGAATTTCGGGAGCAAAGCAATTTTCCAAGAGATTCACATGAAATTCGGTATATTTGGCTAAGATGTGACTATAAAGCTTTTTCCTATGGAAATTCTGGAACATGATCATTATGGTCCGGAATTTCGGGAACAAAGCGATTCGCATGAAATTCGGTATGTAGGGCTAAGATGTGACTATAAAACTTTTTTCTATGGCAATTGTAGAATATGGTCATTATGGTCTGGAATTTCGTGAACAAAGCAATTTCTCAAGCGATTCGCATAAAATTCGGAATGTAGTACTAAGATACGAATATAAGTCTTGTTCCTATGGAAATTCTGGAACATGATCATTATGATCCGGAATTTCGGGAACAAAGCGATTCGCATGAAATTCGGTATGTAGGGCTAAGATGTGACTATAAAACTTTTTTCTATGGCAATTGTGGAATATGGTCATTATGGTCTGGAATTTCGTGAGCAAAGCAATTTCTCAAGCGATTCGCATAAAATTCGGAATGTAGTACTAAGATACGAATATAAGTCTTGTTCCTATGGAAATTATGGACTATGATCATTATGGTCTGGAATTTCGGGAACAAAGCAATTTCTCAAGCGATTCGCATGAAATTCGGAATGTAGGACTAAGATGCGACAATAAAACTTTTTCCTATAGCAATTCTGGAATATAATCATTCCGATCTGGAATTTCGGGAACGATTCCCATGAAATTCGGAATATAGATCTAAGATGCGAATATAAGACTTGTTCCTATGGAAATTCTGGAATATGATCATTACGGTCTGGAATTTCGGGTATAAAGCAATTTCTCAAGCGATTCGCATGGAATTCGGAATGTAGGACTAAGATGCGAATATAAGACTTGTTCCTATGGAACCTCTGGAATATGATCATTATGGTCTGAAATTTCTGGAACAAAGCAATTTATCGAGCGATTCGCATGAAATTCGGTTTGTAGGACTAAGATGCGAATAAGGGATCTGGCCAATGGGGTCTGGAATTTTGTCGAACAAGCAATTTTCAAGCGATTCCCATGAAATCGGTATGTAGGGCTAAGATGCGACTATAAAACTTTTTCCTATGACAATTCTGGAATATGGTCATTATGGTCTGGAATTTCGGGAGCAATGCAATTTCTCAAGCGATTCCCATGAAATTCGGAATGTAGATCTAAGATGCGAATATAAGACTTGTTCCTATGGAAATTCTGGAATATGATCATTACGGTCTGGAATTTCGGGTATAAAGCAATTTCTCAAGTGATTCGCATGGAATTCGGAATGTAGGACTAAGATGCGACTATAAAACTTTTTTCCTATGACAATTCTGGAATATTGTCATTATGGTCTGAAATTTCGGGACCAAAGCAATTTCTCAAGCGATTCCCATGAAATTCGGAATGTAGATCTAAGATGCGAATATAAGACTTGTTCCTATGGAAATTCTGGAATATGATCATTACGGTCTGGAATTTCCGGTATAAAGCAATTTCTCAAGCGATTCGCATGGATTTCGGAATGTAGGACTAAGATGCGACAATAAAACTTTTTCCTATGGAACCTCTGGAATATGATCATTATGGTCTGAAATTTCTGGAACAAAGCAATTTATCGAGCGATTCGCATGAAATTCGGTTTGTAGGACTAAGATGCGAATAAGGGATCTGGCCAATGGGGTCTGGAATTTTGTCGAACAAGCAATTTTCAAGCGATTCCCATGAAATCGGCATGTAGGGCTAAGATGCGACTATAAAACTTTTTCCTATGACAATTCTGGAATATGGTCATTATGGTCTGGAATTTCGGGAGCAATGCAATTTCTCAAGCGATTTTCATGAAATTCGGAATGTAGATCTAAGATGCGAATATAAGACTTGTTCCTATGGAAATTCTGGAATATGATCATTACGGTCTGGAATTTCGGGTATAAAGCAATTTCTCAAGTGATTCGCATGGAATTCGGAATGTAGGACTAAGATGCGACTATAAAACTTTTTCCTATGACAATTCTGGAATATGGTCATTATGGTCTGAAATTTCGGGAGCAAAGCAATTTCTCAAGCGATTCCCACGAAATTCGGAATGTAGATCTAAGATGCGAATATAAGACTTGTTCCTATGGAAATTCTGGAATATGATCATTACGGTCTGGAATTTCCGGTATAAAGCAATTTCTCAAGCGATTCGCATGGATTTCGGAATGTAGGACTAAGATGCGACTATACATTTTTTTCCTATTCTCCTATTCTCCTATTCTCCTATTCTGGAATATGGTTATTATGGTCTGGAAAATCAGGAACAAAGAAATTTTTCAAGCGATTCGCATGAAATTCGGTATGTAGGGCTAAGATGCGACTATAAAACTTTTTCCTATGACAATTCTGGAATATGGTCATTATGGTCTGGAATTTCGGCAGCAAAGCAATTTTCCAAGCGATTCGCATGAAATTCGGTAAATAGAGCTAAGATGGGACTATAACACTTTTTCCTATTGCAATTCTGGATTATGGTCATTATGGTCTGGAATTTCGGGAGCAAAGCAATTTCTCAAGCGATTCCCATGAAATTCGGAATGTAGATCTAAGATGCGAATATAAGACTTGTTCCTATGGAAATTCTGGAATATGATCATTACGGTCTGGAGTTTCCGGTATAAAGCAATTTCTCAAGCGATTCGCATGGAATTCGGAATGTAGGACTAAGATGCGACCATAAAACTTTTTCCTATGACAATTCTGGAATATGGTCATTATGCTCTGGAATTTCGGGAGCAAAGCAATTTCTCAAGCGATTCCCATGAAATTCGGAATGTAGATCTAAGATGCGAATAAAAGACTTGTTCCTATGGAAATTCTGGAATATGATCATTACGGTCTGGAATTTCGGGTATAAAGCAATTTCTCAAGCGATTCGCATGGAATTCGGAATGTAGGACTAAGATGCGACTATACAACTTTTTCCTATTCAATTCTGGAATATGGCTAATATGGTCTGGAAAATCAGGAACAAAGAAAGTTTTCAAGCGATTCGCATGAAATTCGGTATGTAGGGCTAAGATGTGACTATAAAACTTTTTTCTATGGCAATTCTGGAATATGGTCATTATGGTCTGGAATTTCGGGAACAAAGCGATTCGCATGAAATTCGGTATGTAGGGCTAAGATGTGACTATAAAACTTTTTTCTATGGCAATTGTGGAATATGGTCATTATGGTCTGGAATTTCGTGAGCAAAGCAATTTCTCAAGCGATTCGCATGGAATTCGGAATGTAGGATTATGATGCGACCTTAAACTTGTTTCTATGGAAATTCTGGGATATGATCATTAGGAGCTGGAACTAAGCAATTTCTCTAGCGATTCGTATGAAATTCGGTATGTAGGATTATGATGCGACCTTAAACTTGTTTCTATGGAAATTCTGGGATATGATCATTAGGAGCTGGAACTAAGCAATTTCTCAAACGTCTTTTGCCTTTTAATTTAATCAATATTGATTATTATTAACTTTTAGGTCTCTTAATAAATTTGTTTTTTTAATCGTATTGCTTAATTATAGATTTAATTTAATAGTAATTAAAAATTATAATATTATAATTTGCCAATAGAATAGAATGAAGCAAACAAACATGGGCAGTAGTAGTGATCGTTTTCTATCGGTTGTCTGTTCTGTTCGTTCTACTAGCATTGAATAAAATGATACAGTGCTGTCGTGATACAGGTGATCGCTTCGTTTCTCTTTAAATTTAATATAAAACTACTCCCATTTTTTATGAACTGAAAACCACAGTTGCATTACTGTGTTTGGGCAGTGATACAATATACAATATGCACCCACCTCACAATAAGTGGTTATGAACATTTAAATTCGCTTATAAATTATTTGTTCTATTGTATGTGATGTGATTGATGATTATGTATGTGATGAGCTACGGTGCTAGTCCTAGGATTGTACTCTTTTTTTAGTATTATAGAAGAAAAATTACATTACTAAACGTAATCATTGCAATGATTATTACGATGATCATTACGGTCTGGAATTTCGGGTATAAAGCAATTTCTCAAGCGATTCGCATGGAATTCGGAATGTAGGACTAAGATGCGACTATACAACTTTTTCCTATTCTCCTATTCTCCTATTCTGGAATATGGTTATTATGGTCTGGAAAATCAGGAACAAAGAAATTTTTCAAGCGATTCGCATGAAATTCGGTATGTAGGGCTAAGATGCGACTATAACACTTTTTCCTATGGCAATTGTGGATTATGGTCATTATGGTCTGGAATTTCGGGAGCAAAGCAATTTTCCAAGAGATTCACATGAAATTCGGTATGTTTGGCTAAGATGTGACTATAAAGCTTTTTCCTATGGAAATTCTGGAACATGATCATTATGGTCCGGAATTTCGGGAACAAAGCGATTCGCATGAAATTCGGTATGTAGGGCTAAGATGTGACTATAAAACTTTTTTCTATGGCAATTGTAGAATATGGTCATTATGGTCTGGAATTTCGTGAACAAAGCAATTTCTCAAGCGATTCGCATAAAATTCGGAATGTAGTACTAAGATACGAATATAAGTCTTGTTCCTATGGAAATTCTGGAACATGATCATTATGATCCGGAATTTCGGGAACAAAGCGATTCGCATGAAATTCGGTATGTATGGCTAAGATGTGACTATAAAACTTTTTTCTATGGCAATTGTGGAATATGGTCATTATGGTCTGGAATTTCGTGAGCAAAGCAATTTCTCAAGCGATTCGCATAAAATTCGGAATGTAGTACTAAGATACGAATATAAGTCTTGTTCCTATGGAAATTATGGACTATGATCATTATGGTCTGGAATTTCGGGAACAAAGCAATTTCTCAAGCGATTCGCATGAAATTCGGAATGTAGGACTAAGATGCGACAATAAAACTTTTTCCTATAGCAATTCTGGAATATAATCATTCCGATCTGGAATTTCGGGAACGATTCCCATGAAATTCGGAATATAGATCTAAGATGCGAATATAAGACTTGTTCCTATGGAAATTCTGGAATATGATCATTACGGTCTGGAATTTCGGGTATAAAGCAATTTCTCAAGCGATTCGCATGGAATTCGGAATGTAGGACTAAGATGCGAATATAAGACTTGTTCCTATGGAACCTCTGGAATATGATCATTATGGTCTGAAATTTCTGGAACAAAGCAATTTATCGAGCGATTCGCATGAAATTCGGTTTGTAGGACTAAGATGCGAATAAGGGATCTGGCCAATGGGGTCTGGAATTTTGTCGAACAAGCAATTTTCAAGCGATTCCCATGAAATCGGTATGTAGGGCTAAGATGCGACTATAAAACTTTTTCCTATGACAATTCTGGAATATGGTCATTATGGTCTGGAATTTCGGGAGCAATGCAATTTCTCAAGCGATTCCCATGAAATTCGGAATGTAGATCTAAGATGCGAATATAAGACTTGTTCCTATGGAAATTCTGGAATATGATCATTACGGTCTGGAATTTCGGGTATAAAGCAATTTCTCAAGTGATTCGCATGGAATTCGGAATGTAGGACTAAGATGCGACTATAAAACTTTTTTCCTATGACAATTCTGGAATATTGTCATTATGGTCTGAAATTTCGGGACCAAAGCAATTTCTCAAGCGATTCCCATGAAATTCGGAATGTAGATCTAAGATGCGAATATAAGACTTGTTCCTATGGAAATTCTGGAATATGATCATTACGGTCTGGAATTTCCGGTATAAAGCAATTTCTCAAGCGATTCGCATGGATTTCGGAATGTAGGACTAAGATGCGACTATACATTTTTTTCCTATTCTCCTATTCTGGAATATGGTTATTATGGTCTGGAAAATCAGGAACAAAGAAATTTTTCAAGCGATTCGCATGAAATTCGGTATGTAGGGCTAAGATGCGACTATAAAACTTTTTCCTATGACAATTCTGGAATATGGTCATTATGGTCTGGAATTTCGGCAGCAAAGCAATTTTCCAAGCGATTCGCATGAAATTCGGTAAATAGAGCTAAGATGGGACTATAACACTTTTTCCTATGGCAATTCTGGATTATGGTCATTATGGTCTGGAATTTCGGGAGCAAAGCAATTTTCCAAGAGATTCACATGAAATTCGGTATGTATGGCTAAGATGTGACAATAAAGCTTTTTCCTATGGAACTTCTGGAACATGATGATCATTATGGTCCGGAATTTCGGGAACAAAGCGATTCGCATGAAATTCGGTATGTAGGGCTAAGATGTGACTATAAAACTTTTTTCTATGGCAATTGTGGAATATGGTCATTATGGTCTGGAATTTCGTGAGCAAAGCAATTTCTCAAGCGATTCGCATAAAATTCGGAATGTAGTACTAAGATACGAATATAAGTCTTGTTCCTATGGAAATTATGGACTATGATCATTATGGTCTGGAATTTCGGGAACAAAGCAATTTCTCAAGCGATTCGCATGAAATTCGGAATGTAGGACTAATATGCGACAATAAAACTTTTTCCTATGGCAATTCTGGAATATAATCATTCCGATCTGGAATTTCGGGAACGATTCCCATGAAATTCGGAATATAGATCTAAGATGCGAATATAAGACTTGTTCCTATGGAAATTCTGGAATATGATCATTACGGTCTGGAATTTCGGGTATAAAGCAATTTCTCAAGCGATTCGCATGGAATTCGGAATGTAGGACTAAGATGCGAATATAAGACTTGTTCCTATGGAACCTCTGGAATATGATCATTATGGTCTGAAATTTCTGGAACAAAGCAATTTATCGAGCGATTCGCATGAAATTCGGTTTGTAGGACTAAGATGCGAATAAGGGATCTGGCCAATGGGGTCTGGAATTTTGTCGAACAAGCAATTTTCAAGCGATTCCCATGAAATCGGCATGTAGGGCTAAGATGCGACTATAAAACTTTTTCCTATGACAATTCTGGAATATGGTCATTATGGTCTGGAATTTCGGGAGCAATGCAATTTCTCAAGCGATTTTCATGAAATTCGGAATGTAGATCTAAGATGCGAATATAAGACTTGTTCCTATGGAAATTCTGGAATATGATCATTACGGTCTGGAATTTCGGGTATAAAGCAATTTCTCAAGTGATTCGCATGGAATTCGGAATGTAGGACTAAGATGCGACTATAAAACTTTTTCCTATGACAATTCTGGAATATGGTCATTATGGTCTGAAATTTCGGGAGCAAAGCAATTTCTCAAGCGATTCCCACGAAATTCGGAATGTAGATCTAAGATGCGAATATAAGACTTGTTCCTATGGAAATTCTGGAATATGATCATTACGGTCTGGAATTTCCGGTATAAAGCAATTTCTCAAGCGATTCGCATGGATTTCGGAATGTAGGACTAAGATGCGACTATACATTTTTTTCCTATTCTCCTATTCTCCTATTCTCCTATTCTGGAATATGGTTATTATGGTCTGGAAAATCAGGAACAAAGAAATTTTTCAAGCGATTCGCATGAAATTCGGTATGTAGGGCTAAGATGCGACTATAAAACTTTTTCCTATGACAATTCTGGAATATGGTCATTATGGTCTGGAATTTCGGCAGCAAAGCAATTTTCCAAGCGATTCGCATGAAATTCGGTAAATAGAGCTAAGATGGGACTATAACACTTTTTCCTATTGCAATTCTGGATTATGGTCATTATGGTCTGGAATTTCGGGAGCAAAGCAATTTTTCAAGAGATTCACATGAAATTCGGTATGTATGGCTAAGATGTGACTATAAAGCTTTTTCCTATGGAAATTCTGGAACATAATCATTATCGTCCGGAATTTCGGGAACAAAGCGATTCGCATGAAATTCGGTATGTAGGGCTAAGATGTGACTATAAAACTTTTTTCTATGGCAATTGTGGAATATGGTCATTATGGTCTGGAATTTCGCGAGCAAAGCAATTTCTCAAGCGATTCGCATAAAATTCGGAATGTAGTACTAAGATACGAATATAAGTCTTGTTCCTATGGAAATTATGGACTATGATCATTATGGTCTGGAATTTCGGGAACAAAGCAATTTCTCAAGCGATTCGCATGAAATTCGGAATGTAGGACTAAGATGCGACAATAAAACTTTTTCCTATGGCAATTCTGGAATATAATCATTACGATCTGGAATTTCGGGAACGATTCCCATGAAATTCGGAATATAGATCTAAGATGCGAATATAAGACTTGTTCCTATGGAAATTCTGGAATATGATCATTACGGTCTGGAATTTCGGGTATAAAGCAATTTCTCAAGCGATTCGCATGGAATTCGGAATGAAGGACTAAGATGCGAATATAAGACTTGTTCCTATGGAACCTCTGGAATATGATCATTATGTTCTGAAATTTCTGGAACAAAGCAATTTATCGAGCGATTCGCATGAAATTCGGTTTGTATGACTAAGATGCGAATAAGGGATCTGGCCAATGGGGATTGGAATTTTGTAGAACGAGCAATTTTCAAGCGATTCGCATGAAATCGGTATGTAGGGCTAAGATGCGACTATAAAACTTTTTCCTATGACAATTCTGGAATATGGTCATTATGGTCTGGAATTTCGGGAGCAAAGCAATTTCTCAAGCGATTCCCATGAAATTCGGAATGTAGATCTAAGATGCGAATATAAGACTTGTTCCTATGGAAATTCTGGAATATGATCATTACGGTCTGGAATTTCGGGTATAAAGCAATTTCTCAAGCGATTCGCATGGAATTTGGAATGTAGGACTAAGATGCGACTATAAAACTTTTTCCTATGACAATTCTGGAATATGGTCATTATGGTCTGGAATTTCGGGAGCTAAGCAATTTCTCAAGCGGATCGCATGAAATTCGGTAAGTAGAGCTAAGATGGGACTATAACACTTTTTCCTATGGCAATTCTGGATTATGGTCATTATGGTGTAAAATTTCGGGAGCAAAGCAATTTTCCAAGAGATTCACATGAAATTCGGTATGTATGGCTAAGATGTGACTATAAAGCTTTTTCCTATGGAAATTCTGGAACATGATCATTATGGTCCGGAATTTCTGGAACAAAGCAATTTCTCAAGTGCTTCGTGTGAAATTCAGTATGTTGGACTAAGATGCGACAATAAAACTTTTTCCTATGGCAATTGTGGAATATGGCCATTATGGTTTGCAATTTCGGGAACAAAGCAATTTCTCAAGCGATCCGCATGAAATTCGGTATGTAGGCTAAGACGCGACTATAAAACTTTTTCCTATGGTAATTCTGGAATATGGACATTATGGTCTGGAATTTCGGGAACAAAGCGAATCGCTTGAAATTCGGTATGTAGGGCTAAGATGTGACTATAAAACTTTTTTCTATGGCAATTTTGGAATATGGTCAGTATGTTCTGGAATTTCGGGAGCAAAGCCATTTCTCAAGCGTTTCGCATAAAATTCGGAATGTAGGACTAAGATACGAATATAAGACTTGTTGCTATGGAAATTATGGACTATGAAATTCGGAATGTAGGTCTAAGATGCGAATATAAATCTTGTTCCTATTGAAATTCAGGAATAAGATCATTATGGTCTGGAATTTCGGGAACTAAGCAATTTCTCAAGCGATTCGCATGAAATTCGGAATGTAGATCTAAGATGCGAATATAAGACTTGTTCCTATGGAAATTCTTGAATACGATCATTATGGTCTGAAATTTCGGGAACAAAGCAATTTCTCAAGCGATTCGCATGAAATTCGGTATGTAGGACTAAGATGCGAAAGACTTGTTCATATGGAAATTCTGGGATCTGGGATAGGGTCTGGAATTTTGTAGACCAAGCAATTTCTCTAGCGATTCGTATGAAATTCGGTATGTAGGATTATGATGCGACCTTAAACTTGTTTCTATGGAAATTCTGGGATATGATCATTAGGAGCTGGAACTAAGCAATTTCTCAAACGTCTTTTGCCTTTTAATTTAATCAATATTGATTATTATTAACTTTTAGGTCTCTTAATAAATTTGTTTTTTTAATCGTATTGCTTAATTATAGATTTAATTTAATAGTAATTAAAAATTATAATATTAATATTTGCCAATAGAATAGAATGAAGCAAACAAGGGCATTAGTAGTGATCGTTTTCTATCGGTTGTCTGTTCTGTTCGTTCTACTAGCATTGAATAAAATGATACAGTGCTGTCGTGATACAGGTGATCGCTTCGTTTCTCTTTAAATTTAATATAAAACTACTCCCATTTTTTATGAACTGAAAACCACAGTTGCATTACTGTGTTTGGGCAGTGATACAATATACAATATGCACCCACCTCACAATAAGTGGTTATGAACATTTAAATTCGCTTATAAATTATTTGTTCTATTGTATGTGATGTGATTGATGATTATGTATGTATGTGATGAGCTACGGTGCTAGTCCTAGGATTGTACTCTTTTTTTAGTATTATAGAAGAAAAATTACATTACTAAACGTAATCATTGCAATGATTATTACGATGATCATTACGGTCTGGAATTTCGGGTATAAAGCAATTTCTCAAGCGATTCGCATGGAATTCGGAATGTAGGACTAAGATGCGACTATACAAATTTTTCCTATTCTCCTATTCTCCTATTCTGGAATATGGTTATTATGGTCTGGAAAATCAGGAACAAAGAAATTTTTCAAGCGATTCGCATGAAATTCGGTATGTAGGGCTAAGATGCGACTATAAAACTTTTTCCTATGACAATTCTGGAATATGGTCATTATGGTCTGGAATTTCGGCAGCAAAGCAATTTTCCAAGCGGATCGCATGAAATTCGGTAAGTAGAGCTAAGATGGGACTATAACACTTTTTCCTATGGCAATTCTGGATTATGGTCATTATGGTCTGGAATTTCGGGAGCAAAGCAATTTTCCAAGAGATTCACATGAAATTCGGTATGTATGGCTAAGATGTGACTATAAAGCTTTGTCCTATGGAAATTCTGGAACATGATCATTATGGTCCGGAATTTCGGGAACAAAGCGATTCGCATGAAATTCGGTATGTAGGGCTAAGATGTGACTATAAAACTTTTTTCTATGGCAATTGTGGAATATGGTCATTATGGTCTGGAATTTCGTGAGCAAAGCAATTTCTCAAGCGATTCGCATGAAATTCGGAATGTAGATCTAAGATGCGAATAAAAGACTTGTTCCTATGGAAATTCTGGAATATGATCATTACGGTCTGGAATTTCGGGTATAAAGCAATTTCTCAAGCGATTCGCATTGAATTCGGAATGTAGGACTAAGATGCGACAATAAAACTTTTTCCTATGGCAATTCTGGAATATAATCATTACGATCTGGAATTTCGGGAACGATTCCCATGAAATTCGGAATGTAGGACTAAGATGCTAATATAAGACTTGTTCCTCTGGAACCTCTGGAATATGATCATTATGGTCTGAAATTTCTGGAACAAAGCAATTTATCGAGCGATTCGCATGAAATTCGGTTTGTAGGACTAAGATGCGAATAAGGGATCTGGCCAATGGGGTCTGGAATTTTGTCGAACAAGCAATTTTCAAGCGATTCGCATGAAATCGGTATGTAGGGCTAAGATGCGACTATAAAACTTTTTCCTATGACAATTCTGGAATATGGTCATTATGGTCTGGAATTTCGGGAGCAATGCAATTTCTCAAGCGATTCCCATGAAATTCGGAATGTAGATCTAAGATGCGAATATAAGACTTGTTCCTATGGAAATTCTGGAATATGATCATTACGGTCTGGAATTTCGGGTATAAAGCAATTTCTCAAGCGATTCGCATGGAATTCGGAATGTTGGACTAAGATGCGACTATAAAACTTTTTCCTATGACAATTCTGGAATATGGTCATTATGGTCTGGAATTTCGGGAGCAAAGCAATTTCTCAAGCGATTCCCATGAAATTCGGAATGTAGATCTAAGATGCGAATATAAGACTTGTTCCTATGGAAATTCTGGAATATGATCATTACGGTCTGGAATTTCGGGTATAAAGCAATTTCTCAAGCGTTTCGCATGGAATTCGGAATGTAGGACTAAGATGCGACTATACAACTTTTTCCTATTCAATTCTGGAATATGGTTATTATGGTCTGGAAAATCAGGAACAAAAACTTTTCAAGCGATTCGCATGAAATTCGGTATGTAGGCCTAAAATGCGACTATAAAACTTTTTCCTATGACAATTCTGGAATATGGTCATTATGGTCTGGAATTTCGGCAGCAAAGCAATTTTCCAAGCGATTCGCATGAAATTCGGTAAGTAGAGCTAAGATGGGACTATAACACTTTTTCCTATGGCAATTCTGGATTATGGTCATTATGGTCTGGAATTTCGGGAGCAAAGCAATTTTCCAAGAGATTCACATGAAATTCGGTATGTATGGCTAAGATGTGACTATAAAGCTTTTTCCTATGGAAATTCTGGAACATGATCATTATGGTCCGGAATTTCGGGAACAAAGCGATTCGCATGAAATTCGGTATGTAGGGCTAAGATGTGACTATAAAACTTTTTTCTATGGCAATTGTGGAATATGGTCATTATGGTCTGGAATTTCGCGAGCAAAGCAATTTCTCAAGCGATTCGCATAAAATTCGGAATGTAGTACTAAGATACGAATATAAGTCTTGTTCCTATGGTAATTATGGACTATGATCTTATGGTCTAATTGACATTACAAAAAATATATTTAATTGACAAAATTGATTCTTTTATTAATTTGCTAATTTAGCATTATATGTGTCGCAATTGGGCCGGATGCTTTATGCGGCTTGTGTTGGGTGAGTGACCTGTGTGGGGTATGTAACTCGCGCGACTGCAGTTTACTTTTTAAGAATCTATTTTCATATATACCACGCGTCACAAATTACGTCATCGCATGCCGAGCGCTAATCAGTTGTTTTAAAACAAATCTCATAAAATTCTGACTAGTTGAAGCCAAATTATACCAGTTCCACTTTTTCATGCATTACACGCGCCACACACGACGCGCTACATGCGTCACATGCGGAATATCAAAAATACTGTGTGAGATATAGCTGCTCACAAAATGTCCGCTCTGTAGGCTTTTGAAAGTTCAAAAACTAACGACTTAACTTTTTAATTTTTGTGTAATTTTTAATTATAATTAATTATAATGAATTTTAATTCATAATTCAGAGTTACGCATTATTGAGTTATATTACAGGCGAGGTCGTTACAATAAATTTTATATTTGTGGGACTTTCAATTAAATTTAGTCTTCATTTCTCTAGCGTGAGCGTAGCGAGCGTTAGACGAACCATAGAGCCAACGAGGACAGCGAAGACAGTGGAAGAAGTCGGCAATTTTCAAAAGCTGTGTCGCCATCGAAGGCACGTAGCTTCAAAATTCCTTTCTGGTTACTAAAAAATTCTGGTACTGCTTTGTTGAGTGCTCTCTCTGGCGAATTGGGTACGATTGTCCAGCCGGGTCTCAATCTCCTTAATTTTGCTTCCAGGCCACTCACTTTTTCTGCCATGTTCGTTTCGAGAGATTTCACTTCCTCTTGAAATGTTGCTTGAACTTTATTTATTTCACCTTTTAGTCTTTCCAGCTTCTGATTTTGTTGATCGAATTTGGAGTTCAATTCCTGCTTTTGTTCTTGGCTTTGTTTCTACGATTGTGGAATTTGCTGTTCAAACTTAACGGCAGACTTAAGCGATTCGCATGAAATTCGGTATGTAGGGCTAAGATGTGACTATAAAACTTTTTCATATGGCAATTCTGGAATATGGCCATTATGGTTTGGAATTTAGTGAACAAAGCAATTTCTCAAGCGATTCGCATGAAATTCGGAATGTAGGACTAAGATGTGACTATAACACTTTTTCCTATGGCAATTCTGGATTATGGTCATTATGTTCTGGAATTTCAGGAACAAAGCAATTTCTCAGGCGCTTCGTGTGAAATTCAGTATGTAGGACTAAGATGCGACAGTAAAACTTTTTCCTATTGAAATTCAGTAATATGGTCATTATGGCTTGTTCCTATGGAAATTATGGACTATGATCATTATGGTCTGGAATTTCGGGAACAAAGCAATTTCTCAAGCGATTCGCATGAAATTCGGAATGTAGGTCTAAGATGGAATATTAATCTTGTTCCTATTGAAATTCGGTAATATGATCATTATGGTCTGGAATTTCGAGAACAAAGCAATTTCTTAAGCGATTCGCATGAAACTCGAAATGTAGATCTAAGATGCAAATATAATAAAACGTTTTCCTATGACAATTCTGGAATATGGTCATTATGGTCTGGAATTTCGGGAACAAAGCGATTCGCATGAAATTCGGTATGTAGGGCTAAGATGTGACTATAAAACTTTTTTCTATGGCAATTTTGGAATATGGTCATTATGGTCTGGAATTTCGGGAGCAAAGCCATTTCTCAAGCGTTTCGCATAAAATTCGGAATGTAGGACTAAGATACGAATATAAGACTTGTTGCTATGGAAATTATGGACTATGATCATTATGGTCTGGAATTTCGGGAACTAAGCAATTCCTCAAGCGATTCCCATGAAATTAGGAATGTAGATCTAAGATGCGAATATAAGACTTGTTCCTATGGAAATTCTGGAATATGATCATTACGGTCTGGAATTTCGGGTATAAAGCAATTTCTCAAGCGATTCGCATGGAATTCGGATTGTAGGACTAAGATGCGACTATACAACTTTTTCCTATGGCAATTCTGGAATATGGCCATTATGGTTTTGAATTTCGGGAACAAAACAATTTCTCAAGCGATTCGCGTGAAATTCGGTATGTAGGGGTAAGATGTGACTATAACATTTTTTTTTCTATGGCAGTTCTGGAATATGGTCATTATGGTCTAGAATTTCGGGAACAAAGCGATTCGCATGAAATTCGGTATGTAGGGCTAAGATGTGACTATAAAACTTTTTCATATGGCAATTCTGGAATATGGTCATTATGGTCTGGAATTTCGGGAACAAAGCGATTCGCATGAAATTCGGTATGTAGGGCTGAGATGTGGCTATAAAACTTTTTTCTATGGCAATTCTGGAATATGGTCGTTATGGTCTGGAATTTCGGGAACAAAGCGATTCGCATGAAATTCAGTATGTAGGGCTAAGATGTGACTATACAACTTTTTTCTATGGCAATTCTGGAATATGGTCATTATGGTCTGGAATTTCGGGAACAAAGCGATTCGCATGAAATTCGGTATGTAGGGCTGAGATGTGACTATAAAACTTTTTTCTATGGAAATTCTGGAATATGGTCATTATGGTCTGGAATTTCGGGAAAAAAGCGATTCGCATGAAATTCGGTATGTAGGGCTAAGATGTGACTATACAACTTTTTTCTATGGCAATTCTGGAATATGGTCATTATGGTCTGGAATTTCGGGAACAAAGCGATTCGCATGAAATTCGGAATGTAGGACTAAGATGCGACAATAAAACTTTTTCCTATGGCAATTCTGGAATATAATCATTACGATCTGGAATTTCGGGAACGATTCCCATGAAATTCGGAATATAGATCTAAGATGCGAATATAAGACTTGTTCCTATGGAAATTGTGGAATATGATCATTACGGTCTGGAATTTCGGGTATAAAGCAATTTCTCAAGCGATTCGCATGGAATTCGGAATGTAGGACTAAGATGCTAATATAAGACTTGTTCCTCTGGAACCTCTGGAATATGATCATTATGGTCTGAAATTTCTGGAACAAAGCAATTTATCGAGCGATTCGCATGAAATTCGGTTTGTAGGACTAAGATGCGAATAAGGGATCTGGCCAATGGGGTCTGGAATTTTGTCGAACAAGCAATTTTCAAGCGATTCGCATGAAATCGGTATGTAGGGCTAAGATGCGACTATAAAACTTTTTCCTATGACAATTCTGGATTATGGTCATTATGGTCTGGAATTTCGGGAGCAAAGCAATTTTCCAAGAGATTCACATGAAATTCGGTATGTATGGCTAAGATGTGACTATAAAGCTTTTTCCTATGGAAATTCTGGAACATGATCATTATGGTCCGGAATTTCGGGAACAAAGCGATTCGCATGAAATTCGGTATGTAGGGCTAAGATGTGACTATAAAACTTTTTTCTATGGCAATTGTGGAATATGGTCATTATGGTCTGGAATTTCGCGAGCAAAGCAATTTCTCAAGCGATTCGCATAAAATTCGGAATGTAGTACTAAGATACGAATATAAGTCTTGTTCCTATGGTAATTATGGACTATGATCTTATGGTCTAATTGACATTACAAAAAATATATTTAATTGACAAAATTGATTCTTTTATTAATTTGCTAATTTAGCATTATATGTGTCGCAATTGGGCCGGATGCTTTATGCGGCTTGTGTTGGGTGAGTGACCTGTGTGGGGTATGTAACTCGCGCGACTGCAGTTTACTTTTTAAGAATCTATTTTCATATATACCACGCGTCACAAATTACGTCATCGCATGCCGAGCGCTAATCAGTTGTTTTAAAACAAATCTCATAAAATTCTGACTAGTTGAAGCCAAATTATACCAGTTCCACTTTTTCATGCATTACACGCGCCACACACGACGCGCTACATGCGTCACATGCGGAATATCAAAAATACTGTGTGAGATATAGCTGCTCACAAAATGTCCGCTCTGTAGGCTTTTGAAAGTTCAAAAACTAACGACTTAACTTTTTAATTTTTGTGTAATTTTTAATTATAATTAATTATAATGAATTTTAATTCATAATTCAGAGTTACGCATTATTGAGTTATATTACAGGCGAGGTCGTTACAATAAATTTTATATTTGTGGGACTTTCAATTAAATTTAGTCTTCATTTCTCTAGCGTGAGCGTAGCGAGCGTTAGACGAACCATAGAGCCAACGAGGACAGCGAAGACAGTGGAAGAAGTCGGCAATTTTCAAAAGCTGTGTCGCCATCGAACGCACGTAGCTTCAAAATTCCTTTCTGGTTACTAAAAAATTCTGGTACTGCTTTGTTGAGTGCTCTCTCTGGCGAATTGGGTACGATTGTCCAGCCGGGTCTCAATCTCCTTAATTTTGCTTCCAGGCCACTCACTTTTTCTGCCATGTTCGTTTCGAGAGATTTCACTTCCTCTTGAAATGTTGCTTGAACTTTATTTATTTCACCTTTTAGTCTTTCCAGCTTCTGATTTTGTTGATCGAATTTGGAGTTCAATTCCTGCTTTAGTTCTTGGCTTTGTTTCTACGATTGTGGAATTTGCTGTTCAAACTTAACGGCAGACTTAAGCGATTCGCATGAAATTCGGTATGTAGGGCTAAGATGTGACTATAAAACTTTTTCATATGGCAATTCTGGAATATGGCCATTATGGTTTGGAATTTAGTGAACAAAGCAATTTCTCAAGCGATTCGCATGAAATTCGGAATGTAGGACTAAGATGTGACTATAACACTTTTTCCTATGGCAATTCTGGATTATGGTCATTATGTTCTGGAATTTCAGGAACAAAGCAATTTCTCAGGCGCTTCGTGTGAAATTCAGTATGTAGGGCTAAGATGCGACAGTAAAACTTTTTCCTATTGAAATTCAGTAATATGGTCATTATGGCTTGTTCCTATGGAAATTATGGACTATGATCATTATGGTCTGGAATTTCGGGAACAAAGCAATTTCTCAAGCGATTCGCATGAAATTCGGAATGTAGGTCTAAGATGGAATATTAATCTTGTTCCTATTGAAATTCGGTAATATGATCATTATGGTCTGGAATTTCGGGAACAAAGCAATTTCTTAAGCGATTCGCATGAAACTCGAAACGTAGCTTCAAAATTCCTTTCTGGTTACTAAAAAATTCTGGTACTGCTTTGTTGAGTGCTCTCTCTGGCGAATTGGGTACGATTGTCCAGCCGGGTCTCAATCTCCTTAATTTTGCTTCCAGGCCACTCACTTTTTCTGCCATGTTCGTTTCGAGAGATTTCACTTCCTCTTGAAATGTTGCTTGAACTTTATTTATTTCACCATTTAGTCTTTCCAGCTTCTGATTTTGTTGATCGAATTTGGAGTTCAATTCCTGCTTTAGTTCTTGGCTTTGTTTCTACGATTGTGGAATTTGCTGTTCAAACTTAACGGCAGACTTAAGCGATTCGCATGAAATTCGGTATGTAGGGCTAAGATGTGACTATAAAACTTTTTCATATGGCAATTCTGGAATATGGCCATTATGGTTTGGAATTTAGTGAACAAAGCAATTTCTCAAGCGATTCGCATGAAATTCGGAATGTAGGACTAAGATGTGACTATAACACTTTTTCCTATGGCAATTCTGGATTATGGTCATTATGTTCTGGAATTTCAGGAACAAAGCAATTTCTCAGGCGCTTCGTGTGAAATTCAGTATGTAGGACTAAGATGCGACAGTAAAACTTTTTCCTATTGAAATTCAGTAATATGGTCATTATGGCTTGTTCCTATGGAAATTATGGACTATGATCATTATGGTCTGGAATTTCGGGAACAAAACAATTTCTCAAGCGATTCGCATGAAATTCGGAATGTAGGTCTAAGATGGAATATTAATCTTGTTCCTATTGAAATTCGGTAATATGATCATTATGGTCTGGAATTTCGGGAACAAAGCAATTTCTTAAGCGATTCGCATGAAACTCGAAATGTAGATCTAAGATGCAAATATAATAAAACGTTTTCCTATGACAATTCTGGAATATGGTCATTATGGTCTGGAATTTCGGGAACAAAGCGATTCGCATGAAATTCGGTATGTAGGGCTAAGATGTGACTATAAAACTTTTTTCTATGGCAATTTTGGAATATGGTCATTATGGTCTGGAATTTCGGGAGCAAAGCCATTTCTCAAGCGTTTCGCATAAAATTCGGAATGTAGGACTAAGATACGAATATAAGACTTGTTGCTATGGAAATTATGGACTATGATCATTATGGTCTGGAATTTCGGGAACTAAGCAATTCCTCAAGCGATTCCCATGAAATTAGGAATGTAGATCTAAGATGCGAATATAAGACTTGTTCCTATGGAAATTCTGGAATATGATCATTACGGTCTGGAATTTCGGGTATAAAGCAATTTCTCAAGCGATTCGCATGGAATTCGGATTGTAGGACTAAGATGCGACTATACAACTTTTTCCTATGGCAATTCTGGAATATGGCCATTATGGTTTTGAATTTCGGGAACAAAACAATTTCTCAAGCGATTCGCGTGAAATTCGGTATGTAGGGGTAAGATGTGACTATAACATTTTTTTTTCTATGGCAGTTCTGGAATATGGTCATTATGGTCTAGAATTTCGGGAACAAAGCGATTCGCATGAAATTCGGTATGTAGGGCTAAGATGTGACTATAAAACTTTTTCATATGGCAATTCTGGAATATGGTCATTATGGTCTGGAATTTCGGGAACAAAGCGATTCGCATGAAATTCGGTATGTAGGGCTGAGATGTGGCTATAAAACTTTTTTCTATGGCAATTCTGGAATATGGTCGTTATGGTCTGGAATTTCGGGAACAAAGCGATTCGCATGAAATTCAGTATGTAGGGCTAAGATGTGACTATACAACTTTTTTCTATGGCAATTCTGGAATATGGTCATTATGGTCTGGAATTTCGGGAACAAAGCGATTCGCATGAAATTCGGTATGTAGGGCTGAGATGTGACTATAAAACTTTTTTCTATGGAAATTCTGGAATATGGTCATTATGGTCTGGAATTTCGGGAAAAAAGCGGTTCGCATGAAATTCGGTATGTAGGGCTAAGATGTGACTATACAACTTTTTTCTATGGCAATTCTGGAATATGGTCATTATGGTCTGGAATTTCGGGAACAAAGCGATTCGCATGAAATTCGGAATGTAGGACTAAGATGCGACAATAAAACTTTTTCCTATGGCAATTCTGGAATATAATCATTACGATCTGGAATTTCGGGAACGATTCCCATGAAATTCGGAATATAGATCTAAGATGCGAATATAAGACTTGTTCCTATGGAAATTGTGGAATATGATCATTACGGTCTGGAATTTCGGGTATAAAGCAATTTCTCAAGCGATTCGCATGGAATTCGGAATGTAGGACTAAGATGCTAATATAAGACTTGTTCCTCTGGAACCTCTGGAATATGATCATTATGGTCTGAAATTTCTGGAACAAAGCAATTTATCGAGCGATTCGCATGAAATTCGGTTTGTAGGACTAAGATGCGAATAAGGGATCTGGCCAATGGGGTCTGGAATTTTGTCGAACAAGCAATTTTCAAGCGATTCGCATGAAATCGGTATGTAGGGCTAAGATGCGACTATAAAACTTTTTCCTATGACAATTCTGGAATATGGTCATTATGGTCTGGAATTTCGGGAGCAATGCAATTTCTCAAGCGATTCCCATGAAATTCGGAATGTAGATCTAAGATGCGAATATAAGACTTGTTCCTATGGAAATTCTGGAATATGATCATTACGGTCTGGAATTTCGGGTATAAAGCAATTTCTCAAGCGATTCGCATGGAATTCGGAATGTTGGACTAAGATGCGACTATAAAACTTTTTCCTATGACAATTCTGGAAAATCAGGAACAAAAACTTTTCAAGCGATTCGCATGAAATTCGGTATGTAGGCCTAAAATGCGACTATAAAACTTTTTCCTATGACAATTCTGGAATATGGTCATTATGGTCTGGAATTTCGGCAGCAAAGCAATTTTCCAAGCGATTCGCATGAAATTCGGTATGTAGGGCTAAGACGTGACTATAAAACTTTTTTCTATGGCAATTGTGGAATATGGTCATTATGGTCTGGAATTTCGCGAGCAAAGCAATTTCTCAAGCGATTCGCATAAAATTCGGAATGTAGTACTAAGATACGAATATAAGTCTTGTTCCTATGGTAATTATGGACTATGATCTTTATGGTCTGGAATTTCGGGAACAAAGCAATTTATCAAGCGATTCGCATGAAATTCGGAATGAAGGACTAAGATGCGACAATAAAACTTTTTCCTATGGCAATTCTGGAATATAATCATTACGATCTGGAATTTCGGGAACGATTCCCATGAAATTCGGAATCTAAGATGCGAATATAAGACTTGTTCCTATGGAAATTGTGGAATATGATCATTACGGTCTGGAATTTCGGGTATAAAGCAATTTCTCAAGCGATTCGCGTGGAATTCGGAATGTAGGACTAAGATGCGAATATAAGACTTGTTCCTATGGAACCTCTGGAATATGATCATTATGTTCTGAAATTTCTGGAACAAAGCAATTTATCGAGCGATTCGCATGAAATTCGGTTTGTAGGACTAAGATGCGAATAAGGGATCTGGCCAATGGGGTCTGGAATTTTGTAGAACAAGCAATTTTCAAGCGATTCGCATGAAATCGGTATGTAGGGCTAAGATGCGACTATAAAACTTTTTCCTATGACAATTCTGGAATATGGTCATTATGGTCTGGAATTTCGGGAGCAAAGCAATTTCTCAAGCGATTCCCATGAAATTCGGAATGTAGATCTAAGATGCGAATATAAGACTTGTTCCTATGGAAATTCTGGAATATGATCATTACGGTCTGGAGTTTCCGGTATAAAGCAATTTCTCAAGCGATTCGCATGGAATTCGGAATGTAGGACTAAGATGCGACCATAAAACTTTTTCCTATGACAATTCTGGAATATGGTCATTATGCTCTGGAATTTCGGGAGCAAAGCAATTTCTCAAGCGATTCCCATGAAATTCGGAATGTAGATCTAAGATGCGAATAAAAGACTTGTTCCTATGGAAATTCTGGAATATGATCATTACGGTCTGGAATTTCGGGTATAAAGCAATTTCTCAAGCGATTCGCATGGAATTCGGAATGTAGGACTAAGATGCGACTATACAACTTTTTCCTATTCAATTCTGGAATATGGCTAATATGGTCTGGAAAATCAGGAACAAAGAAAGTTTTCAAGCGATTCGCATGAAATTCGGTATGTAGGGCTAAGATGTGACTATAAAACTTTTTTCTATGGCAATTCTGGAATATGGTCATTATGGTCTGGAATTTCGGGAACAAAGCGATTCGCATGAAATTCGGTATGTAGGGCTAATATGTGACTATAAAACTTTTTTCTATGGCAATTGTGGAATATGGTCATTATGGTCTGGAATTTCGTGAGCAAAGCAATTTCTCAAGCGATTCGCATGGAATTCGGAATGTAGGATTATGATGCGACCTTAAACTTGTTTCTATGGAAATTCTGGGATATGATCATTAGGAGCTGGAACTAAGCAATTTCTCTAGCGATTCGTATGAAATTCGGTATGTAGGATTATGATGCGACCTTAAACTTGTTTCTATGGAAATTCTGGGATATGATCATTAGGAGCTGGAACTAAGCAATTTCTCAAACGTCTTTTGCCTTTTAATTTAATCAATATTGATTATTATTAACTTTTAGGTCTCTTAATAAATTTGTTTTTTTAATCGTATTGCTTAATTATAGATTTAATTTAATAGTAATTAAAAATTATAATATTAATATTTGCCAATAGAATAGAATGAAGCAAACATGGGCAGTAGTAGTGATCGTTTTCTATCGGTTGTCTGTTCTGTTCGTTCTACTAGCATTGAATAAAATGATACAGTGCTGTCGTGATACAGGTGATCGCTTCGTTTCTCTTTAAATTTAATATAAAACTACTCCCATTTTTTATGAACTGAAAACCACAGTTGCATTACTGTGTTTGGGCAGTGATACAATATACAATATGCACCCACCTCACAATAAGTGGTTATGAACATTTAAATTCGCTTATAAATTATTTGTTCTATTGTATTTGATGTGATTGATGATTATGTATGTGATGAGCTACGGTGCTAGTCCTAGGATTGTACTCTTTTTTTAGTATTATAGAAGAAAAATTACATTACTAAACGTAATCATTGCAATGATTATTACGATGATCATTACGGTCTGGAATTTCGGGTATAAAGCAATTTCTCAAGCGATTCGCATGGAATTCGGAATGTAGGACTAAGATGCGACTATACAACTTTTTCCTATTCTCCTATTCTCCTATTCTGGAATATGGTTATTATGGTCTGGAAAATCAGGAACAAAGAAATTTTTCAAGCGATTCGCATGAAATTCGGTATGTAGGGCTAAGATGCGACTATAACACTTTTTCCTATGGCAATTCTGGATTATGGTCATTATGGTCTGGAATTTCGGGAGCAAAGCAATTTTCCAAGAGATTCACATGAAATTCGGTATGTATAGCTAAGATGTGACTATAAAGCTTTTTCCTATGGAAATTATGGAACATGATCATTATGGTCCGGAATTTCGGGAACAAAGCGATTCGCATGAAATTCGGTATGTAGGGCTAAGATGTGACTATAAAACTTTTTTCTATGGCAATTTTGGAATATGGTCATTATGGTCTGGAATTTCGGGAGCAAAGCCATTTCTCAAGCGTTTCGCATAAAATTCGGAATGTAGGACTAAGATACGAATATAAGACTTGTTGCTATGGAAATTATGGACTATGATCATTATGGTCTGGAATTTCGGGAACTAAGCAATTCCTCAAGCGATTCCCATGAAATTAGGAATGTAGATCTAAGATGCGAATATAAGACTTGTTCCTATGGAAATTCTGGAATATGATCATTACGGTCTGGAATTTCGGGTATAAAGCAATTTCTCAAGCGATTCGCATGGAATTCGGATTGTAGGACTAAGATGCGACTATACAACTTTTTCCTATGGCAATTCTGGAATATGGCCATTATGGTTTTGAATTTCGGGAACAAAACAATTTCTCAAGCGATTCGCGTGAAATTCGGTATGTAGGGGTAAGATGTGACTATAACATTTTTTTTTCTATGGCAGTTCTGGAATATGGTCATTATGGTCTAGAATTTCGGGAACAAAGCGATTCGCATGAAATTCGGTATGTAGGGCTAAGATGTGACTATAAAACTTTTTCATATGGCAATTCTGGAATATGGTCATTATGGTCTGGAATTTCGGGAACAAAGCGATTCGCATGAAATTCGGTATGTAGGGCTGAGATGTGGCTATAAAACTTTTTTCTATGGCAATTCTGGAATATGGTCGTTATGGTCTGGAATTTCGGGAACAAAGCGATTCGCATGAAATTCAGTATGTAGGGCTAAGATGTGACTATACAACTTTTTTCTATGGCAATTCTGGAATATGGTCATTATGGTCTGGAATTTCGGGAACAAAGCGATTCGCATGAAATTCGGTATGTAGGGCTGAGATGTGACTATAAAACTTTTTTCTATGGAAATTCTGGAATATGGTCATTATGGTCTGGAATTTCGGGAAAAAAGCGATTCGCATGAAATTCGGTATGTAGGGCTAAGATGTGACTATACAACTTTTTTCTATGGCAATTCTGGAATATGGTCATTATGGTCTGGAATTTCGGGAACAAAGCGATTCGCATGAAATTCGGAATGTAGGACTAAGATGCGACAATAAAACTTTTTCCTATGGCAATTCTGGAATATAATCATTACGATCTGGAATTTCGGGAACGATTCCCATGAAATTCGGAATATAGATCTAAGATGCGAATATAAGACTTGTTCCTATGGAAATTGTGGAATATGATCATTACGGTCTGGAATTTCGGGTATAAAGCAATTTCTCAAGCGATTCGCATGGAATTCGGAATGTAGGACTAAGATGCTAATATAAGACTTGTTCCTCTGGAACCTCTGGAATATGATCATTATGGTCTGAAATTTCTGGAACAAAGCAATTTATCGAGCGATTCGCATGAAATTCGGTTTGTAGGACTAAGATGCGAATAAGGGATCTGGCCAATGGGGTCTGGAATTTTGTCGAACAAGCAATTTTCAAGCGATTCGCATGAAATCGGTATGTAGGGCTAAGATGCGACTATAAAACTTTTTCCTATGACAATTCTGGATTATGGTCATTATGGTCTGGAATTTCGGGAGCAAAGCAATTTTCCAAGAGATTCACATGAAATTCGGTATGTATGGCTAAGATGTGACTATAAAGCTTTTTCCTATGGAAATTCTGGAACATGATCATTATGGTCCGGAATTTCGGGAACAAAGCGATTCGCATGAAATTCGGTATGTAGGGCTAAGATGTGACTATAAAACTTTTTTCTATGGCAATTGTGGAATATGGTCATTATGGTCTGGAATTTCGCGAGCAAAGCAATTTCTCAAGCGATTCGCATAAAATTCGGAATGTAGTACTAAGATACGAATATAAGTCTTGTTCCTATGGTAATTATGGACTATGATCTTATGGTCTAATTGACATTACAAAAAATATATTTAATTGACAAAATTGATTCTTTTATTAATTTGCTAATTTAGCATTATATGTGTCGCAATTGGGCCGGATGCTTTATGCGGCTTGTGTTGGGTGAGTGACCTGTGTGGGGTATGTAACTCGCGCGACTGCAGTTTACTTTTTAAGAATCTATTTTCATATATACCACGCGTCACAAATTACGTCATCGCATGCCGAGCGCTAATCAGTTGTTTTAAAACAAATCTCATAAAATTCTGACTAGTTGAAGCCAAATTATACCAGTTCCACTTTTTCATGCATTACACGCGCCACACACGACGCGCTACATGCGTCACATGCGGAATATCAAAAATACTGTGTGAGATATAGCTGCTCACAAAATGTCCGCTCTGTAGGCTTTTGAAAGTTCAAAAACTAACGACTTAACTTTTTAATTTTTGTGTAATTTTTAATTATAATTAATTATAATGAATTTTAATTCATAATTCAGAGTTACGCATTATTGAGTTATATTACAGGCGAGGTCGTTACAATAAATTTTATATTTGTGGGACTTTCAATTAAATTTAGTCTTCATTTCTCTAGCGTGAGCGTAGCGAGCGTTAGACGAACCATAGAGCCAACGAGGACAGCGAAGACAGTGGAAGAAGTCGGCAATTTTCAAAAGCTGTGTCGCCATCGAACGCACGTAGCTTCAAAATTCCTTTCTGGTTACTAAAAAATTCTGGTACTGCTTTGTTGAGTGCTCTCTCTGGCGAATTGGGTACGATTGTCCAGCCGGGTCTCAATCTCCTTAATTTTGCTTCCAGGCCACTCACTTTTTCTGCCATGTTCGTTTCGAGAGATTTCACTTCCTCTTGAAATGTTGCTTGAACTTTATTTATTTCACCTTTTAGTCTTTCCAGCTTCTGATTTTGTTGATCGAATTTGGAGTTCAATTCCTGCTTTAGTTCTTGGCTTTGTTTCTACGATTGTGGAATTTGCTGTTCAAACTTAACGGCAGACTTAAGCGATTCGCATGAAATTCGGTATGTAGGGCTAAGATGTGACTATAAAACTTTTTCATATGGCAATTCTGGAATATGGCCATTATGGTTTGGAATTTAGTGAACAAAGCAATTTCTCAAGCGATTCGCATGAAATTCGGAATGTAGGACTAAGATGTGACTATAACACTTTTTCCTATGGCAATTCTGGATTATGGTCATTATGTTCTGGAATTTCAGGAACAAAGCAATTTCTCAGGCGCTTCGTGTGAAATTCAGTATGTAGGACTAAGATGCGACAGTAAAACTTTTTCCTATTGAAATTCAGTAATATGGTCATTATGGCTTGTTCCTATGGAAATTATGGACTATGATCATTATGGTCTGGAATTTCGGGAACAAAGCAATTTCTCAAGCGATTCGCATGAAATTCGGAATGTAGGTCTAAGATGGAATATTAATCTTGTTCCTATTGAAATTCGGTAATATGATCATTATGGTCTGGAATTTCGGGAACAAAGCAATTTCTTAAGCGATTCGCATGAAACTCGAAACGTAGCTTCAAAATTCCTTTCTGGTTACTAAAAAATTCTGGTACTGCTTTGTTGAGTGCTCTCTCTGGCGAATTGGGTACGATTGTCCAGCCGGGTCTCAATCTCCTTAATTTTGCTTCCAGGCCACTCACTTTTTCTGCCATGTTCGTTTCGAGAGATTTCACTTCCTCTTGAAATGTTGCTTGAACTTTATTTATTTCACCTTTTAGTCTTTCCAGCTTCTGATTTTGTTGATCGAATTTGGAGTTCAATTCCTGCTTTAGTTCTTGGCTTTGTTTCTACGATTGTGGAATTTGCTGTTCAAACTTAACGGCAGACTTAAGCGATTCGCATGAAATTCGGTATGTAGGGCTAAGATGTGACTATAAAACTTTTTCATATGGCAATTCTGGAATATGGCCATTATGGTTTGGAATTTAGTGAACAAAGCAATTTCTCAAGCGATTCGCATGAAATTCGGAATGTAGGACTAAGATGTGACTATAACACTTTTTCCTATGGCAATTCTGGATTATGGTCATTATGTTCTGGAATTTCAGGAACAAAGCAATTTCTCAGGCGCTTCGTGTGAAATTCAGTATGTAGGACTAAGATGCGACAGTAAAACTTTTTCCTATTGAAATTCAGTAATATGGTCATTATGGCTTGTTCCTATGGAAATTATGGACTATGATCATTATGGTCTGGAATTTCGGGAACAAAGCAATTTCTCAAGCGATTCGCATGAAATTCGGAATGTAGGTCTAAGATGGAATATTAATCTTGTTCCTATTGAAATTCGGTAATATGATCATTATGGTCTGGAATTTCGGGAACAAAGCAATTTCTTAAGCGATTCGCATGAAACTCGAAATGTAGATCTAAGATGCAAATATAATAAAACGTTTTCCTATGACAATTCTGGAATATGGTCATTATGGTCTGGAATTTCGGGAACAAAGCGATTCGCATGAAATTCGGTATGTAGGGCTAAGATGTGACTATAAAACTTTTTTCTATGGCAATTTTGGAATATGGTCATTATGGTCTGGAATTTCGGGAGCAAAGCCATTTCTCAAGCGTTTCGCATAAAATTCGGAATGTAGGACTAAGATACGAATATAAGACTTGTTGCTATGGAAATTATGGACTATGATCATTATGGTCTGGAATTTCGGGAACTAAGCAATTCCTCAAGCGATTCCCATGAAATTAGGAATGTAGATCTAAGATGCGAATATAAGACTTGTTCCTATGGAAATTCTGGAATATGATCATTACGGTCTGGAATTTCGGGTATAAAGCAATTTCTCAAGCGATTCGCATGGAATTCGGATTGTAGGACTAAGATGCGACTATACAACTTTTTCCTATGGCAATTCTGGAATATGGCCATTATGGTTTTGAATTTCGGGAACAAAACAATTTCTCAAGCGATTCGCGTGAAATTCGGTATGTAGGGGTAAGATGTGACTATAACATTTTTTTTTCTATGGCAGTTCTGGAATATGGTCATTATGGTCTAGAATTTCGGGAACAAAGCGATTCGCATGAAATTCGGTATGTAGGGCTAAGATGTGACTATAAAACTTTTTCATATGGCAATTCTGGAAAATGGTCATTATGGTCTGGAATTTCGGGAACAAAGCGATTCGCATGAAATTCGGTATGTAGGGCTGAGATGTGGCTATAAAACTTTTTTCTATGGCAATTCTGGAATATGGTCGTTATGGTCTGGAATTTCGGGAACAAAGCGATTCGCATGAAATTCAGTATGTAGGGCTAAGATGTGACTATACAACTTTTTTCTATGGCAATTCTGGAATATGGTCATTATGGTCTGGAATTTCGGGAACAAAGCGATTCGCATGAAATTCGGTATGTAGGGCTGAGATGTGACTATAAAACTTTTTTCTATGGAAATTCTGGAATATGGTCATTATGGTCTGGAATTTCGGGAAAAAAGCGGTTCGCATGAAATTCGGTATGTAGGGCTAAGATGTGACTATACAACTTTTTTCTATGGCAATTCTGGAATATGGTCATTATGGTCTGGAATTTCGGGAACAAAGCGATTCGCATGAAATTCGGAATGTAGGACTAAGATGCGACAATAAAACTTTTTCCTATGGCAATTCTGGAATATAATCATTACGATCTGGAATTTCGGGAACGATTCCCATGAAATTCGGAATATAGATCTAAGATGCGAATATAAGACTTGTTCCTATGGAAATTGTGGAATATGATCATTACGGTCTGGAATTTCGGGTATAAAGCAATTTCTCAAGCGATTCGCATGGAATTCGGAATGTAGGACTAAGATGCTAATATAAGACTTGTTCCTCTGGAACCTCTGGAATATGATCATTATGGTCTGAAATTTCTGGAACAAAGCAATTTATCGAGCGATTCGCATGAAATTCGGTTTGTAGGACTAAGATGCGAATAAGGGATCTGGCCAATGGGGTCTGGAATTTTGTCGAACAAGCAATTTTCAAGCGATTCGCATGAAATCGGTATGTAGGGCTAAGATGCGACTATAAAACTTTTTCCTATGACAATTCTGGAATATGGTCATTATGGTCTGGAATTTCGGGAGCAATGCAATTTCTCAAGCGATTCCCATGAAATTCGGAATGTAGATCTAAGATGCGAATATAAGACTTGTTCCTATGGAAATTCTGGAATATGATCATTACGGTCTGGAATTTCGGGTATAAAGCAATTTCTCAAGCGATTCGCATGGAATTCGGAATGTTGGACTAAGATGCGACTATAAAACTTTTTCCTATGACAATTCTGGAATATGGTCATTATGGTCTGGAATTTCGGGAGCAAAGCAATTTCTCAAGCGATTCCCATGAAATTCGGAATGTAGATCTAAGATGCGAATATAAGACTTGTTCCTATGGAAATTCTGGAATATGATCATTAAGGTCTGGAATTTCGGGTATAAAGCAATTTCTCAAGCGTTTCGCATGGAATTCGGAATGTAGGACTAAGATGCGACTATACAACTTTTTCCTATTCAATTCTGGAATATGGTTATTATGGTCTGGAAAATCAGGAACAAAAACTTTTCAAGCGATTCGCATGAAATTCGGTATGTAGGCCTAAAATGCGACTATAAAACTTTTTCCTATGACAATTCTGGAATATGGTCATTATGGTCTGGAATTTCGGCAGCAAAGCAATTTTCCAAGCGATTCGCATGAAATTCGGTAAGTAGAGCTAAGATGGGACTATAACACTTTTTCCTATGGCAATTCTGGATTATGGTCATTATGGTCTGGAATTTCGGGAGCAAAGCAATTTTCCAAGAGATTCACATGAAATTCGGTATGTATGGCTAAGATGTGACTATAAAGCTTTTTCCTATGGAAATTCTGGAACATGATCATTATGGTCCGGAATTTCGGGAACAAAGCGATTCGCATGAAATTCGGTATGTAGGGCTAAGATGTGACTATAAAACTTTTTTCTATGGCAATTGTGGAATATGGTCATTATGGTCTGGAATTTCGCGAGCAAAGCAATTTCTCAAGCGATTCGCATGAAATTCGGAATGTAGGACTAAGATGTGACTATAACACTTTTTCCTATGGCAATTCTGGATTATGGTCATTATGTTCTGGAATTTCAGGAACAAAGCAATTTCTCAGGCGCTTCGTGTGAAATTCAGTATGTAGGACTAAGATGCGACAGTAAAACTTTTTCCTATTGAAATTCAGTAATATGGTCATTATGGCTTGTTCCTATGGAAATTATGGACTATGATCATTATGGTCTGGAATTTCGGGAACAAAGCAATTTCTCAAGCGATTCGCATGAAATTCGGAATGTAGGTCTAAGATGGAATATTAATCTTGTTCCTATTGAAATTCGGTAATATGATCATTATGGTCTGGAATTTCGGGAACAAAGCAATTTCTTAAGCGATTCGCATGAAACTCGAAACGTAGCTTCAAAATTCCTTTCTGGTTACTAAAAAATTCTGGTACTGCTTTGTTGAGTGCTCTCTCTGGCGAATTGGGTACGATTGTCCAGCCGGGTCTCAATCTCCTTAATTTTGCTTCCAGGCCACTCACTTTTTCTGCCATGTTCGTTTCGAGAGATTTCACTTCCTCTTGAAATGTTGCTTGAACTTTATTTATTTCACCTTTTAGTCTTTCCAGCTTCTGATTTTGTTGATCGAATTTGGAGTTCAATTCCTGCTTTAGTTCTTGGCTTTGTTTCTACGATTGTGGAATTTGCTGTTCAAACTTAACGGCAGACTTAAGCGATTCGCATGAAATTCGGTATGTAGGGCTAAGATGTGACTATAAAACTTTTTCATATGGCAATTCTGGAATATGGCCATTATGGTTTGGAATTTAGTGAACAAAGCAATTTCTCAAGCGATTCGCATGAAATTCGGAATGTAGGACTAAGATGTGACTATAACACTTTTTCCTATGGCAATTCTGGATTATGGTCATTATGTTCTGGAATTTCAGGAACAAAGCAATTTCTCAGGCGCTTCGTGTGAAATTCAGTATGTAGGACTAAGATGCGACAGTAAAACTTTTTCCTATTGAAATTCAGTAATATGGTCATTATGGCTTGTTCCTATGGAAATTATGGACTATGATCATTATGGTCTGGAATTTCGGGAACAAAGCAATTTCTCAAGCGATTCGCATGAAATTCGGAATGTAGGTCTAAGATGGAATATTAATCTTGTTCCTATTGAAATTCGGTAATATGATCATTATGGTCTGGAATTTCGGGAACAAAGCAATTTCTTAAGCGATTCGCATGAAACTCGAAATGTAGATCTAAGATGCAAATATAATAAAACGTTTTCCTATGACAATTCTGGAATATGGTCATTATGGTCTGGAATTTCGGGAACAAAGCGATTCGCATGAAATTCGGTATGTAGGGCTAAGATGTGACTATAAAACTTTTTTCTATGGCAATTTTGGAATATGGTCATTATGGTCTGGAATTTCGGGAGCAAAGCCATTTCTCAAGCGTTTCGCATAAAATTCGGAATGTAGGACTAAGATACGAATATAAGACTTGTTGCTATGGAAATTATGGACTATGATCATTATGGTCTGGAATTTCGGGAACTAAGCAATTCCTCAAGCGATTCCCATGAAATTAGGAATGTAGATCTAAGATGCGAATATAAGACTTGTTCCTATGGAAATTCTGGAATATGATCATTACGGTCTGGAATTTCGGGTATAAAGCAATTTCTCAAGCGATTCGCATGGAATTCGGATTGTAGGACTAAGATGCGACTATACAACTTTTTCCTATGGCAATTCTGGAATATGGCCATTATGGTTTTGAATTTCGGGAACAAAACAATTTCTCAAGCGATTCGCGTGAAATTCGGTATGTAGGGGTAAGATGTGACTATAACATTTTTTTTTCTATGGCAGTTCTGGAATATGGTCATTATGGTCTAGAATTTCGGGAACAAAGCGATTCGCATGAAATTCGGTATGTAGGGCTAAGATGTGACTATAAAACTTTTTCATATGGCAATTCTGGAAAATGGTCATTATGGTCTGGAATTTCGGGAACAAAGCGATTCGCATGAAATTCGGTATGTAGGGCTGAGATGTGGCTATAAAACTTTTTTCTATGGCAATTCTGGAATATGGTCGTTATGGTCTGGAATTTCGGGAACAAAGCGATTCGCATGAAATTCAGTATGTAGGGCTAAGATGTGACTATACAACTTTTTTCTATGGCAATTCTGGAATATGGTCATTATGGTCTGGAATTTCGGGAACAAAGCGATTCGCATGAAATTCGGTATGTAGGGCTGAGATGTGACTATAAAACTTTTTTCTATGGAAATTCTGGAATATGGTCATTATGGTCTGGAATTTCGGGAAAAAAGCGGTTCGCATGAAATTCGGTATGTAGGGCTAAGATGTGACTATACAACTTTTTTCTATGGCAATTCTGGAATATGGTCATTATGGTCTGGAATTTCGGGAACAAAGCGATTCGCATGAAATTCGGAATGTAGGACTAAGATGCGACAATAAAACTTTTTCCTATGGCAATTCTGGAATATAATCATTACGATCTGGAATTTCGGGAACGATTCCCATGAAATTCGGAATATAGATCTAAGATGCGAATATAAGACTTGTTCCTATGGAAATTGTGGAATATGATCATTACGGTCTGGAATTTCGGGTATAAAGCAATTTCTCAAGCGATTCGCATGGAATGCGGAATGTAGGACTAAGATGCTAATATAAGACTTGTTCCTCTGGAACCTCTGGAATATGATCATTATGGTCTGAAATTTCTGGAACAAAGCAATTTATCGAGCGATTCGCATGAAATTCGGTTTGTAGGACTAAGATGCGAATAAGGGATCTGGCCAATGGGGTCTGGAATTTTGTCGAACAAGCAATTTTCAAGCGATTCGCATGAAATCGGTATGTAGGGCTAAGATGCGACTATAAAACTTTTTCCTATGACAATTCTGGAATATGGTCATTATGGTCTGGAATTTCGGGAGCAATGCAATTTCTCAAGCGATTCCCATGAAATTCGGAATGTAGATCTAAGATGCGAATATAAGACTTGTTCCTATGGAAATTCTGGAATATGATCATTACGGTCTGGAATTTCGGGTATAAAGCAATTTCTCAAGCGATTCGCATGGAATTCGGAATGTTGGACTAAGATGCGACTATAAAACTTTTTCCTATGACAATTCTGGAATATGGTCATTATGGTCTGGAATTTCGGGAGCAAAGCAATTTCTCAAGCGATTCCCATGAAATTCGGAATGTAGATCTAAGATGCGAATATAAGACTTGTTCCTATGGAAATTCTGGAATATGATCATTAAGGTCTGGAATTTCGGGTATAAAGCAATTTCTCAAGCGTTTCGCATGGAATTCGGAATGTAGGACTAAGATGCGACTATACAACTTTTTCCTATTCAATTCTGGAATATGGTTATTATGGTCTGGAAAATCAGGAACAAAAACTTTTCAAGCGATTCGCATGAAATTCGGTATGTAGGCCTAAAATGCGACTATAAAACTTTTTCCTATGACAATTCTGGAATATGGTCATTATGGTCTGGAATTTCGGCAGCAAAGCAATTTTCCAAGCGATTCGCATGAAATTCGGTAAGTAGAGCTAAGATGGGACTATAACACTTTTTCCTATGGCAATTCTGGATTATGGTCATTATGGTCTGGAATTTCGGGAGCAAAGCAATTTTCCAAGAGATTCACATGAAATTCGGTATGTATGGCTAAGATGTGACTATAAAGCTTTTTCCTATGGAAATTCTGGAACATGATCATTATGGTCCGGAATTTCGGGAACAAAGCGATTCGCATGAAATTCGGTATGTAGGGCTAAGACGTGACTATAAAACTTTTTTCTATGGCAATTGTGGAATATGGTCATTATGGTCTGGAATTTCGCGAGCAAAGCAATTTCTCAAGCGATTCGCATAAAATTCGGAATGTAGTACTAAGATACGAATATAAGTCTTGTTCCTATGGTAATTATGGACTATGATCTTTATGGTCTGGAATTTCGGGAACAAAGCAATTTATCAAGCGATTCGCATGAAATTCGGAATGAAGGACTAAGATGCGACAATAAAACTTTTTCCTATGGCAATTCTGGAATATAATCATTACGATCTGGAATTTCGGGAACGATTCCCATGAAATTCGGAATATAGATCTAAGATGCGAATATAAGACTTGTTCCTATGGAAATTGTGGAATATGATCATTACGGTCTGGAATTTCGGGTATAAAGCAATTTCTCAAGCGATTCGCGTGGAATTCGGAATGTAGGACTAAGATGCGAATATAAGACTTGTTCCTATGGAACCTCTGGAATATGATCATTATGTTCTGAAATTTCTGGAACAAAGCAATTTATCGAGCGATTCGCATGAAATTCGGTTTGTAGGACTAAGATGCGAATAAGGGATCTGGCCAATGGGGTCTGGAATTTTGTAGAACAAGCAATTTTCAAGCGATTCGCATGAAATCGGTATGTAGGGCTAAGATGCGACTATAAAACTTTTTCCTATGACAATTCTGGAATATGGTCATTATGGTCTGGAATTTCGGGAGCAAAGCAATTTCTCAAGCGATTCCCATGAAATTCGGAATGTAGATCTAAGATGCGAATATAAGACTTGTTCCTATGGAAATTCTGGAATATGATCATTACGGTCTGGAGTTTCCGGTATAAAGCAATTTCTCAAGCGATTCGCATGGAATTCGGAATGTAGGACTAAGATGCGACCATAAAACTTTTTCCTATGACAATTCTGGAATATGGTCATTATGCTCTGGAATTTCGGGAGCAAAGCAATTTCTCAAGCGATTCCCATGAAATTCGGAATGTAGATCTAAGATGCGAATAAAAGACTTGTTCCTATGGAAATTCTGGAATATGATCATTACGGTCTGGAATTTCGGGTATAAAGCAATTTCTCAAGCGATTCGCATGGAATTCGGAATGTAGGACTAAGATGCGACTATACAACTTTTTCCTATTCAATTCTGGAATATGGCTAATATGGTCTGGAAAATCAGGAACAAAGAAAGTTTTCAAGCGATTCGCATGAAATTCGGTATGTAGGGCTAAGATGTGACTATAAAACTTTTTTCTATGGCAATTCTGGAATATGGTCATTATGGTCTGGAATTTCGGGAACAAAGCGATTCGCATGAAATTCGGTATGTAGGGCTAATATGTGACTATAAAACTTTTTTCTATGGCAATTGTGGAATATGGTCATTATGGTCTGGAATTTCGTGAGCAAAGCAATTTCTCAAGCGATTCGCATGGAATTCGGAATGTAGGATTATGATGCGACCTTAAACTTGTTTCTATGGAAATTCTGGGATATGATCATTAGGAGCTGGAACTAAGCAATTTCTCTAGCGATTCGTATGAAATTCGGTATGTAGGATTATGATGCGACCTTAAACTTGTTTCTATGGAAATTCTGGGATATGATCATTAGGAGCTGGAACTAAGCAATTTCTCAAACGTCTTTTGCCTTTTAATTTAATCAATATTGATTATTATTAACTTTTAGGTCTCTTAATAAATTTGTTTTTTTAATCGTATTGCTTAATTATAGATTTAATTTAATAGTAATTAAAAATTATAATATTAATATTTGCCAATAGAATAGAATGAAGCAAACATGGGCAGTAGTAGTGATCGTTTTCTATCGGTTGTCTGTTCTGTTCGTTCTACTAGCATTGAATAAAATGATACAGTGCTGTCGTGATACAGGTGATCGCTTCGTTTCTCTTTAAATTTAATATAAAACTACTCCCATTTTTTATGAACTGAAAACCACAGTTGCATTACTGTGTTTGGGCAGTGATACAATATACAATATGCACCCACCTCACAATAAGTGGTTATGAACATTTAAATTCGCTTATAAATTATTTGTTCTATTGTATGTGATGTGATTGATGATTATGTATGTGATGAGCTACGGTGCTAGTCCTAGGATTGTACTCTTTTTTTAGTATTATAGAAGAAAAATTACATTACTAAACGTAATCATTGCAATGATTATTACGATGATCATTACGGTCTGGAATTTCGGGTATAAATCAATTTCTCAAGCGATTCGCATGGAATTCGGAATGTAGGACTAAGATGCGACTATACAACTTTTTCCTATTCTCCTATTCTCCTATTCTGGAATATGGTTATTATGGTCTGGAAAATCAGGAACAAAGAAATTTTTCAAGCGATTCGCATGAAATTCGGTATGTAGGGCTAAGATGCGACTATAACACTTTTTCCTATGGCAATTCTGGATTATGGTCATTATGGTCTGGAATTTCGGGAGCAAAGCAATTTTCCAAGAGATTCACATGAAATTCGGTATGTATAGCTAAGATGTGACTATAAAGCTTTTTCCTATGGAAATTATGGAACATGATCATTATGGTCCGGAATTTCGGGAACAAAGCGATTCGCATGAAATTCGGTATGTAGGGCTAAGATGTGACTATAAAACTTTTTTCTATGGCAATTGTGGAATATGGTCATTATGGTCTGGAATTTCCGCAGCAAAGCAATTTCCAAGCGATTCGCATGAAATTCGGTAAGTAGAGCTAAGATGGGACTATAACACTTTTTCCTATGGCAATTCTGGATTATGGTCATTATGGTCTGGAATTTCGGGAGCAAAGCAATTTTCCAAGAGATTCACATGAAATTCGGTATGTATGGCTAAGATGTGACTATAAAGCTTTTTCCTATGGAAATTCTGGAACATGATCATTATGGTCCGGAATTTCGGGAACAAAGCGATTCGCATGAAATTCGGTATGTAGGGCTAAGATGTGACTATAAAACTTTTTTCTATGGCAATTGTGGAATATGGTCATTATGGTCTGGAATTTCGTGAGCAAAGCAATTTCTCAAGCGATTCGCATAAAATTCGGAATGTAGTACTAAGATACGAATATAAGTCTTGTTCCTATGGAAATTCTGGAACATGATCATTATGATCCGGAATTTCGGGAACAAAGCGATTCGCATGAAATTCGGTATGTAGGGCTAAGATGTGACTATAAAACTTTTTTCTATGGCAATTGTGGAATATGGTCATTATGGTCTGGAATTTCGTGAGCAAAGCAATTTCTCAAGCGATTCGCATAAAATTCGGAATGTAGTACTAAGATACGAATATAAGTCTTGTTCCTATGGAAATTATGGACTATGATCATTATGGTCTGGAATTTCGGGAACAAAGCAATTTCTCAAGCGATTCGCATGAAATTCGGAATGTAGGACTAAGATGCGACAATAAAACTTTTTCCTATAGCAATTCTGGAATATAATCATTCTGATCTGGAATTTCGGGAACGATTCCCATGAAATTCGGAATATAGATCTAAGATGCGAATATAAGACTTGTTCCTATGGAAATTCTG
This sequence comes from Nephrocerus scutellatus, assembly GCA_947095585.1. Classification (NCBI taxonomy): domain Eukaryota; kingdom Metazoa; phylum Arthropoda; class Insecta; order Diptera; family Pipunculidae; genus Nephrocerus; species Nephrocerus scutellatus. Next base: position 58,080,808 of record OX352762.1, on the reverse strand, counting down.
GAATATGATCATTACGGTCTGGAATTTCGGGTATAAAGCAATTTCTCAAGCGATTCGCATGGAATTCGGAATGTAGGACTAAGATGCGAATATAAGACTTGTTCCTATGGAACCTCTGGAATATGATCATTATGGTCTGAAATTTCTGGAACAAAGCAATTTATCGAGCGATTCGCATGAAATTCGGTTTGTAGGACTAAGATGCGAATAAGGGATCTGGCCAATGGGGTCTGGAATTTTGTCGAAAAAGCAATTTTCAAGCGATTCCCATGAAATCGGTATGTAGGGCTAAGATGCGACTATTAAACTTTTTCCTATGACAATTCTGGAATATGGTCATTATGGTCTGGAATTTCGGGAGCAATGCAATTTCTCAAGCGATTCCCATGAAATTCGGAATGTAGATCTAAGATGCGAATATAAGACTTGTTCCTATGGAAATTCTGGAATATGATCATTACGGTCTGGAATTTCGGGTATAAAGCAATTTCTCAAGTGATTCGCATGGAATTCGGAATGTAGGACTAAGATGCGACTATAAAACTTTTTTCCTATGACAATTCTGGAATATTGTCATTATGGTCTGAAATTTCGGGACCAAAGCAATTTCTCAAGCGATTCCCATGAAATTCGGAATGTAGATCTAAGATGCGAATATAAGACTTGTTCCTATGGAAATTCTGGAATATTATCATTACGGTCTGGAATTTCCGGTATAAAGCAATTTCTCAAGCGATTCGCATGGATTTCGGAATGTAGGACTAAGATGCGACTATACATTTTTTTCCTATTCTCCTATTCTCCTATTCTGGAATATGGTTATTATGGTCTGGAAAATCAGGAACAAAGAAATTTTTCAAGCGATTCGCATGAAATTCGGTATGTAGGGCTAAGATGCGACTATAAAACTTTTTCCTATGACAATTCTGGAATATGGTCATTATGGTCATTATGGTCTGGAATTTCGGCAGCAAAGCAATTTTCCAAGCGATTCGCATGAAATTCGGTAAATAGAGCTAAGATGGGACTATAACACTTTTTCCTATGGCAATTCTGGATTATGGTCATTATGGTCTGGAATTTCGGGAGCAAAGCAATTTTCCAAGAGATTCACATGAAATTCGGTATGTATGGCTAAGATGTGACAATAAAGCTTTTTCCTATGGAAATTCTGGAACATGATCATTATGGTCCGGAATTTCGGGAACAAAGCGATTCGCATGAAATTCGGTATGTAGGGCTAAGATGTGACTATAAAACTTTTTTCTATGGCAATTGTGGAATATGGTCATTATGGTCTGGAATTTCGTGAGCAAAGCAATTTCTCAAGCGATTCGCATAAAATTCGGAATGTAGTACTAAGATACGAATATAAGTCTTGTTCCTATGGAAATTATGGACTATGATCATTATGGTCTGGAATTTCGGGAACAAAGCAATTTCTCAAGCGATTCGCATGAAATTCGGAATGTAGGACTAAGATGCGACAATAAAACTTTTTCCTATGGCAATTCTGGAATATAATCATTCCGATCTGGAATTTCGGGAACGATTCCCATGAAATTCGGAATATAGATCTAAGATGCGAATATAAGACTTGTTCCTATGGAAATTCTGGAATATGATCATTACGGTCTGGAATTTCGGGTATAAAGCAATTTCTCAAGCGATTCGCATGGAATTCGGAATGTAGGACTAAGATGCGAATATAAGACTTGTTCCTATGGAACCTCTGGAATATGATCATTATGGTCTGAAATTTCTGGAACAAAGCAATTTATCGAGCGATTCGCATGAAATTCGGTTTGTAGGACTAAGATGCGAATAAGGGATCTGGCCAATGGGGTCTGGAATTTTGTCGAACAAGCAATTTTCAAGCGATTCCCATGAAATCGGTATGTAGGGCTAAGATGCGACTATAAAACTTTTTCCTATGACAATTCTGGAATATGGTCATTATGGTCTGGAATTTCGGGAGCAATGCAATTTCTCAAGCGATTCCCATGAAATTCGGAATGTAGATCTAAGATGCGAATATAAGACTTGTTCCTATGGAAATTCTGGAATATGATCATTACGGTCTGGAATTTCGGGTATAAAGCAATTTCTCAAGCGATTCGCATGGAATTCGGAATGTAGGACTTAGATGCGAATATAAGACTTGTTCCTATGGAACCTCTGGAATATGATCATTATGGTCTGAAATTTCTGGAACAAAGCAATTTATCGAGCGATTCGCATGAAATTCGGTTTGTAGGACTAAGATGCGAATAAGGGATCTGGCCAATGGGGTCTGGAATTTTGTCGAACAAGCAATTTTCAAGCGATTCCCATGAAATCGGTATGTAGGGCTAAGATGCGACTATAACACTTTTTCCTATGGCAATTCTGGATTATGGTCATTATGGTCTGGAATTTCGGGAGCAAAGCAATTTTCCAAGAGATTCACATGAAATTCGGTATGTATAGCTAAGATGTGACTATAAAGCTTTTTCCTATGGAAATTATGGAACATGATCATTATGGTCCGGAATTTCGGGAACAAAGCGATTCGCATGAAATTCGGTATGTAGGGCTAAGATGTGACTATAAAACTTTTTTCTATGGCAATTGTGGAATATGGTCATTATGGTCTGGAATTTCCGCAGCAAAGCAATTTCCAAGCGATTCGCATGAAATTCGGTAAGTAGAGCTAAGATGGGACTATAACACTTTTTCCTATGGCAATTCTGGATTATGGTCATTATGGTCTGGAATTTCGGGAGCAAAGCAATTTTCCAAGAGATTCACATGAAATTCGGTATGTATGGCTAAGATGTAACTATAAAGCTTTTTCCTATGGAAATTCTGGAACATGATCATTATGGTCCGGAATTTCGGGAACAAAGCGATTCGCATGAAATTCGGTATGTAGGGCTAAGATGTGACTATAAAACTTTTTTCTATGGCAATTGTGGAATATGGTCATTATGGTCTGGAATTTCGTGAGCAAAGCAATTTCTCAAGCGATTCGCATAAAATTCGGAATGTAGTACTAAGATACGAATATAAGTCTTGTTCCTATGGAAATTCTGGAACATGATCATTATGATCCGGAATTTCGGGAACAAAGCGATTCGCATGAAATTCGGTATGTAGGGCTAAGATGTGACTATAAAACTTTTTTCTATGGCAATTGTGGAATATGGTCATTATGGTCTGGAATTTCGTGAGCAAAGCAATTTCTCAAGCGATTCGCATAAAATTCGGAATGTAGTACTAAGATACGAATATAAGTCTTGTTCCTATGGAAATTATGGACTATGATCATTATGGTCTGGAATTTCGGGAACAAAGCAATTTCTCAAGCGATTCGCATGAAATTCGGAATGTAGGACTAAGATGCGACAATAAAACTTTTTCCTATAGCAATTCTGGAATATAATCATTCTGATCTGGAATTTCGGGAACGATTCCCATGAAATTCGGAATATAGATCTAAGATGCGAATATAAGACTTGTTCCTATGGAAATTCTGGAATATGATCATTACGGTCTGGAATTTCGGGTATAAAGCAATTTCTCAAGCGATTCGCATGGAATTCGGAATGTAGGACTAAGATGCGAATATAAGACTTGTTCCTATGGAACCTCTGGAATATGATCATTATGGTCTGAAATTTCTGGAACAAAGCAATTTATCGAGCGATTCGCATGAAATTCGGTTTGTAGGACTAAGATGCGAATAAGGGATCTGGCCAATGGGGTCTGGAATTTTGTCGAACAAGCAATTTTCAAGCGATTCCCATGAAATCGGTATGTAGGGCTAAGATGCGACTATTAAACTTTTTCCTATGACAATTCTGGAATATGGTCATTATGGTCTGGAATTTCGGGAGCAATGCAATTTCTCAAGCGATTCCCATGAAATTCGGAATGTAGATCTAAGATGCGAATATAAGACTTGTTCCTATGGAAATTCTGGAATATGATCATTACGGTCTGGAATTTCGGGTATAAAGCAATTTCTCAAGTGATTCGCATGGAATTCGGAATGTAGGACTAAGATGCGACTATAAAACTTTTTTCCTATGACAATTCTGGAATATTGTCATTATGGTCTGAAATTTCGGGACCAAAGCAATTTCTCAAGCGATTCCCATGAAATTCGGAATGTAGATCTAAGATGCGAATATAAGACTTGTTCCTATGGAAATTCTGGAATATGATCATTACGGTCTGGAATTTCCGGTATAAAGCAATTTCTCAAGCGATTCGCATGGATTTCGGAATGTAGGACTAAGATGCGACTATACAACTTTTTCCTATTCTCCTATTCTCCTATTCTGGAATATGGTTATTATGGTCTGGAAAATCAGGAACAAAGAAATTTTTCAAGCGATTCGCATGAAATTCGGTATGTAGGGCTAAGATGCGACTATAACACTTTTTCCTATGGCAATTCTGGATTATGGTCATTATGGTCTGGAATTTCGGGAGCAAAGCAATTTTCCAAGAGATTCACATGAAATTCGGTATGTATAGCTAAGATGTGACTATAAAGCTTTTTCCTATGGAAATTATGGAACATGATCATTATGGTCCGGAATTTCGGGAACAAAGCGATTCGCATGAAATTCGGTATGTAGGGCTAAGATGTGACTATAAAACTTTTTTCTATGGCAATTGTGGAATATGGTCATTATGGTCTGGAATTTCCGCAGCAAAGCAATTTCCAAGCGATTCGCATGAAATTCGGTAAGTAGAGCTAAGATGGGACTATAACACTTTTTCCTATGGCAATTCTGGATTATGGTCATTATGGTCTGGAATTTCGGGAGCAAAGCAATTTTCCAAGAGATTCACATGAAATTCGGTATGTATGGCTAAGATGTGACTATAAAGCTTTTTCCTATGGAAATTCTGGAACATGATCATTATGGTCCGGAATTTCGGGAACAAAGCGATTCGCATGAAATTCGGTATGTAGGGCTAAGATGTGACTATAAAACTTTTTTCTATGGCAATTGTGGAATATGGTCATTATGGTCTGGAATTTCGTGAGCAAAGCAATTTCTCAAGCGATTCGCATAAAATTCGGAATGTAGTACTAAGATACGAATATAAGTCTTGTTCCTATGGAAATTCTGGAACATGATCATTATGATCCGGAATTTCGGGAACAAAGCGATTCGCATGAAATTCGGTATGTAGGGCTAAGATGTGACTATAAAACTTTTTTCTATGGCAATTGTGGAATATGGTCATTATGGTCTGGAATTTCGTGAGCAAAGCAATTTCTCAAGCGATTCGCATAAAATTCGGAATGTAGTACTAAGATACGAATATAAGTCTTGTTCCTATGGAAATTATGGACTATGATCATTATGGTCTGGAATTTCGGGAACAAAGCAATTTCTCAAGCGATTCGCATGAAATTCGGAATGTAGGACTAAGATGCGACAATAAAACTTTTTCCTATAGCAATTCTGGAATATAATCATTCTGATCTGGAATTTCGGGAACGATTCCCATGAAATTCGGAATATAGATCTAAGATGCGAATATAAGACTTGTTCCTATGGAAATTCTGGAATATGATCATTACGGTCTGGAATTTCGGGTATAAAGCAATTTCTCAAGCGATTCGCATGGAATTCGGAATGTAGGACTAAGATGCGAATATAAGACTTGTTCCTATGGAACCTCTGGAATATGATCATTATGGTCTGAAATTTCTGGAACAAAGCAATTTATCGAGCGATTCGCATGAAATTCGGTTTGTAGGACTAAGATGCGAATAAGGGATCTGGCCAATGGGGTCTGGAATTTTGTCGAACAAGCAATTTTCAAGCGATTCCCATGAAATCGGTATGTAGGGCTAAGATGCGACTATTAAACTTTTTCCTATGACAATTCTGGAATATGGTCATTATGGTCTGGAATTTCGGGAGCAATGCAATTTCTCAAGCGATTCCCATGAAATTCGGAATGTAGATCTAAGATGCGAATATAAGACTTGTTCCTATGGAAATTCTGGAATATGATCATTACGGTCTGGAATTTCGGGTATAAAGCAATTTCTCAAGTGATTCGCATGGAATTCGGAATGTAGGACTAAGATGCGACTATAAAACTTTTTTCCTATGACAATTCTGGAATATTGTCATTATGGTCTGAAATTTCGGGACCAAAGCAATTTCTCAAGCGATTCCCATGAAATTCGGAATGTAGATCTAAGATGCGAATATAAGACTTGTTCCTATGGAAATTCTGGAATATGATCATTACGGTCTGGAATTTCCGGTATAAAGCAATTTCTCAAGCGATTCGCATGGATTTCGGAATGTAGGACTAAGATGCGACTATACAACTTTTTCCTATTCTCCTATTCTCCTATTCTGGAATATGGTTATTATGGTCTGGAAAATCAGGAACAAAGAAATTTTTCAAGCGATTCGCATGAAATTCGGTATGTAGGGCTAAGATGCGACTATAACACTTTTTCCTATGGCAATTCTGGATTATGGTCATTATGGTCTGGAATTTCGGGAGCAAAGCAATTTTCCAAGAGATTCACATGAAATTCGGTATGTATAGCTAAGATGTGACTATAAAGCTTTTTCCTATGGAAATTATGGAACATGATCATTATGGTCCGGAATTTCGGGAACAAAGCGATTCGCATGAAATTCGGTATGTAGGGCTAAGATGTGACTATAAAACTTTTTTCTATGGCAATTGTGGAATATGGTCATTATGGTCTGGAATTTCCGCAGCAAAGCAATTTCCAAGCGATTCGCATGAAATTCGGTAAGTAGAGCTAAGATGGGACTATAACACTTTTTCCTATGGCAATTCTGGATTATGGTCATTATGGTCTGGAATTTCGGGAGCAAAGCAATTTTCCAAGAGATTCACATGAAATTCGGTATGTATGGCTAAGATGTGACTATAAAGCTTTTTCCTATGGAAATTCTGGAACATGATCATTATGGTCCGGAATTTCGGGAACAAAGCGATTCGCATGAAATTCGGTATGTAGGGCTAAGATGTGACTATAAAACTTTTTTCTATGGCAATTGTGGAATATGGTCATTATGGTCTGGAATTTCGTGAGCAAAGCAATTTCTCAAGCGATTCGCATAAAATTCGGAATGTAGTACTAAGATACGAATATAAGTCTTGTTCCTATGGAAATTCTGGAACATGATCATTATGATCCGGAATTTCGGGAACAAAGCGATTCGCATGAAATTCGGTATGTAGGGCTAAGATGTGACTATAAAACTTTTTTCTATGGCAATTGTGGAATATGGTCATTATGGTCTGGAATTTCGTGAGCAAAGCAATTTCTCAAGCGATTCGCATAAAATTCGGAATGTAGTACTAAGATACGAATATAAGTCTTGTTCCTATGGAAATTATGGACTATGATCATTATGGTCTGGAATTTCGGGAACAAAGCAATTTCTCAAGCGATTCGCATGAAATTCGGAATGTAGGACTAAGATGCGACAATAAAACTTTTTCCTATAGCAATTCTGGAATATAATCATTCTGATCTGGAATTTCGGGAACGATTCCCATGAAATTCGGAATATAGATCTAAGATGCGAATATAAGACTTGTTCCTATGGAAATTCTGGAATATGATCATTACGGTCTGGAATTTCGGGTATAAAGCAATTTCTCAAGCGATTCGCATGGAATTCGGAATGTAGGACTAAGATGCGAATATAAGACTTGTTCCTATGGAACCTCTGGAATATGATCATTATGGTCTGAAATTTCTGGAACAAAGCAATTTATCGAGCGATTCGCATGAAATTCGGTTTGTAGGACTAAGATGCGAATAAGGGATCTGGCCAATGGGGTCTGGAATTTTGTCGAACAAGCAATTTTCAAGCGATTCCCATGAAATCGGTATGTAGGGCTAAGATGCGACTATTAAACTTTTTCCTATGACAATTCTGGAATATGGTCATTATGGTCTGGAATTTCGGGAGCAATGCAATTTCTCAAGCGATTCCCATGAAATTCGGAATGTAGATCTAAGATGCGAATATAAGACTTGTTCCTATGGAAATTCTGGAATATGATCATTACGGTCTGGAATTTCGGGTATAAAGCAATTTCTCAAGTGATTCGCATGGAATTCGGAATGTAGGACTAAGATGCGACTATAAAACTTTTTTCCTATGACAATTCTGGAATATTGTCATTATGGTCTGAAATTTCGGGACCAAAGCAATTTCTCAAGCGATTCCCATGAAATTCGGAATGTAGATCTAAGATGCGAATATAAGACTTGTTCCTATGGAAATTCTGGAATATGATCATTACGGTCTGGAATTTCCGGTATAAAGCAATTTCTCAAGCGATTCGCATGGATTTCGGAATGTAGGACTAAGATGCGACTATACATTTTTTTCCTATTCTCCTATTCTCCTATTCTGGAATATGGTTATTATGGTCTGGAAAATCAGGAACAAAGAAATTTTTCAAGCGATTCGCATGAAATTCGGTATGTAGGGCTAAGATGCGACTATAAAACTTTTTCCTATGACAATTCTGGAATATGGTCATTATGGTCATTATGGTCTGGAATTTCGGCAGCAAAGCAATTTTCCAAGCGATTCGCATGAAATTCGGTAAATAGAGCTAAGATGGGACTATAACACTTTTTCCTATAGCAATTCTGGATTATGGTCATTATGGTCTGGAATTTCGGGAGCAAAGCAATTTTCCAAGAGATTCACATGAAATTCGGTATGTATGGCTAAGATGTGACAATAAAGCTTTTTCCTATGGAAATTCTGGAACATGATCATTATGGTCCGGAATTTCGGGAACAAAGCGATTCGCATGAAATTCGGTATGTAGGGCTAAGATGTGACTATAAAACTTTTTTCTATGGCAATTGTGGAATATGGTCATTATGGTCTGGAATTTCGTGAGCAAAGCAATTTCTCAAGCGATTCGCATAAAATTCGGAATGTAGTACTAAGATACGAATATAAGTCTTGTTCCTATGGAAATTATGGACTATGATCATTATGGTCTGGAATTTCGGGAACAAAGCAATTTCTCAAGCGATTCGCATGAAATTCGGAATGTAGGACTAAGATGCGACAATAAAACTTTTTCCTATGGCAATTCTGGAATATAATCATTCCGATCTGGAATTTCGGGAACGATTCCCATGAAATTCGGAATATAGATCTAAGATGCGAATATAAGACTTGTTCCTATGGAAATTCTGGAATATGATCATTACGGTCTGGAATTTCGGGTATAAAGCAATTTCTCAAGCGATTCGCATGGAATTCGGAATGTAGGACTAAGATGCGAATATAAGACTTGTTCCTATGGAACCTCTGGAATATGATCATTATGGTCTGAAATTTCTGGAACAAAGCAATTTATCGAGCGATTCGCATGAAATTCGGTTTGTAGGACTAAGATGCGAATAAGGGATCTGGCCAATGGGGTCTGGAATTTTGTCGAACAAGCAATTTTCAAGCGATTCCCATGAAATCGGTATGTAGGGCTAAGATGCGACTATAAAACTTTTTCCTATGACAATTCTGGAATATGGTCATTATGGTCTGGAATTTCGGGAGCAATGCAATTTCTCAAGCGATTCCCATGAAATTCGGAATGTAGATCTAAGATGCGAATATAAGACTTGTTCCTATGGAAATTCTGGAATATGATCATTACGGTCTGGAATTTCGGGTATAAAGCAATTTCTCAAGCGATTCGCATGGAATTCGGAATGTAGGACTAAGATGCGAATATAAGACTTGTTCCTATGGAACCTCTGGAATATGATCATTATGGTCTGAAATTTCTGGAACAAAGCAATTTATCGAGCGATTCGCATGAAATTCGGTTTGTAGGACTAAGATGCGAATAAGGGATCTGGCCAATGGGGTCTGGAATTTTGTCGAACAAGCAATTTTCAAGCGATTCCCATGAAATCGGTATGTAGGGCTAAGATGCGACTATAAAACTTTTTCCTATGACAATTCTGGAATATGGTCATTATGGTCTGGAATTTCGGGAACAAAGCGATTCCCATGAAATTCGGTAAGTAGAGCTAAGATGGGACTATAACACTTTTTCCTATGGCAATTCTGGATTATGGTGTGGAATTTCGGGAGCAAAGCAATTTGCCAAGAGATTCACATGAAATTCGGTATGTATGGCTAAGATGTGACTATAAAGCTTTTTCCTATGGAAGTTCTGGAACATGATCATTATGGTCCGGAATTTCTGGAACAAAGCAATTTCTCAAGTGCTTCGTGTGAAATTCAGTATGTTGGACTAAGATGCGACAATAAAACTTTTTCCTATGGCAATTCTGGAATATGGCCATTATGGTTTGCAATTTCGGGAGCTAAGCAATTTCTCAAGCGATTCCCATGAAATTCGGAATGTAGATCTAAGATGCGAATATAAGTCTTGTTCCTATGGAAATTATGAAATCATGAAATTCGGAATGTAGGACTAAGATGCGACAATAAAACTTTTTCCTATGGCAATTCTGGAATATAATCATTACGATCTGGAATTTCGGGAACGATTCCCATGAAATTCGGAATATAGATCTAAGATGCGAATATAAGACTTGTTCCTATGGAAATTCTGGAATATGATCATTACGGTCTGGAATTTCGGGTATAAAGCAATTTCTCAAGCGATTCGCATGGAATTCGGAATGAAGGACTAAGATGCGAATATAAGACTTGTTCCTATGGAACCTCTGGAATATGATCATTATGTTCTGAAATTTCTGGAACAAAGCAATTTATCGAGCGATTCGCATGAAATTCGGTTTGTAGGACTAAGATGCGAATAAGGGATCTGGCCAATGGGGATTGGAATTTTGTAGAACGAGCAATTTTCAAGCAATTCGCATGAAATCGGTATGTAGGGCTAAGATGCGACTATAAAACTTTTTCCTATGACAATTCTGGAATATGGTCATTATGGTCTGGAATTTCGGGAGCAAAGCAATTTCTCAAGCGATTCCCATGAAATTCGGAATGTAGATCTAAGATGCGAATATAAGACTTGTTCCTATGGAAATTCTGGAATATGATCATTACGGTCTGGAATTTCGGGTATAAAGCAATTTCTCAAGCGATTCGCATGGAATTTGGAATGTAGGACTAAGATGCGACTATAAAACTTTTTCCTATGACAATTCTGGAATATGGTCATTATGGTCTGGAATTTCGGGAGCTAAGCAATTTCTCAAGCGATTCCCATGAAATTCGGAATGTAGATCTAAGATGCGAATATAAGACTTGTTCCTATGAAAATTCTGGAATATGATCATTACGGTCTGGAATTTCGGGTATAAAGCAATTTCTCAAGCGTGGAATTCGGAATGTAGGACTAAGATGCGACTATACAACTTTTTCCTATTCAATTCTGGAATATGGTTATTATGGTCTGGAAAATCAGGAACAAAGAAATTTTTCAAGCGATTCGCATGAAATTCGGTATGTAGGGCTAAGATGCGACTATAAAACTTTTTCCTATGACAATTCTGGAATATGGTCATTACGGTCTGGAATTTCGGCAGCAAAGCAATTTTCCAAGCGGATCGCATGAAATTCGGTAAGTAGAGCTAAGATGGGACTATAACACTTTTTCCTATGGCAATTCTGGATTATGGTGTGGAATTTCGGGAGCAAAGCAATTTTCCAAGAGATTCACATGAAATTCGGTATGTATGGCTAAGATGTGACTATAAAGCTTTTTCCTATGGAAGTTCTGGAACATGATCATTATGGTCCGGAATTTCTGGAACAAAGCAATTTCTCAAGTGCTTCGTGTGAAATTCAGTATGTTGGACTAAGATGCGACAATAAAACTTTTTCCTATGGCAATTCTGGAATATGGCCATTATGGTTTGCAATTTCGGGAGCTAAGCAATTTATCAAGCGATTCCCATGAAATTCTGAATGTAGATCTAAGATGCGAATATAAGACTTGTTCCTATGGAAATTCTGGAATATGATCATTACGGTCTGGAATTTCGGGTATAAAGCAATTTCTCAAGCGTGGAATTCGGAATGTAGGACTAAGATGCGACTATACAACTTTTTCCTATTCAATTCTGGAATATGGTTATTATGGTCTGGAAAATCAGGAACAAAGAAATTTTTCAAGCGATTCGCATGAAATTCGGTATGTAGGGTAGGGCTAAGATGCGACTATAAAACTTTTTCCTATGACAATTCTGGAATATGGTCATTATGGTCTGGAATTTCGGGAGCAAAGCAATTTTCCAAGAGATTCACATGAAATTCGGTATGTATGGCTAAGATGTGACTATAAAGCTTTTTCCTATGGAAATTCTGGAACATGATCATTATGGTCCGGAATTTCGGGAACAAAGCGATTCGCATGAAATTCGGTATGTAGGGCTAAGATGTGACTATAAAACTTTTTTCTATGGCAATTGTGGAATATGGTCATTATGGTCTGGAATTTCGTGAGCAAAGCAATTTCTCAAGCGATTCGCATAAAATTCGGAATGTAGTACTAAGATACGAATATAAGTCTTGTTCCTATGGAAATTCTGGAACATGATCATTATGATCCGGAATTTCGGGAACAAAGCGATTCGCATGAAATTCGGTATGTAGGGCTAAGATGTGACTATAAAACTTTTTTCTATGGCAATTGTGGAATATGGTCATTATGGTCTGGAATTTCGTGAGCAAAGCAATTTCTCAAGCGATTCGCATAAAATTCGGAATGTAGTACTAAGATACGAATATAAGTCTTGTTCCTATGGAAATTATGGACTATGATCATTATGGTCTGGAATTTCGGGAACAAAGCAATTTCTCAAGCGATTCGCATGAAATTCGGAATGTAGGACTAAGATGCGACAATAAAACTTTTTCCTATAGCAATTCTGGAATATAATCATTCTGATCTGGAATTTCGGGAACGATTCCCATGAAATTCGGAATATAGATCTAAGATGCGAATATAAGACTTGTTCCTATGGAAATTCTGGAATATGATCATTACGGTCTGGAATTTCGGGTATAAAGCAATTTCTCAAGCGATTCGCATGGAATTCGGAATGTAGGACTAAGATGCGAATATAAGACTTGTTCCTATGGAACCTCTGGAATATGATCATTATGGTCTGAAATTTCTGGAACAAAGCAATTTATCGAGCGATTCGCATGAAATTCGGTTTGTAGGACTAAGATGCGAATAAGGGATCTGGCCAATGGGGTCTGGAATTTTGTCGAACAAGCAATTTTCAAGCGATTCCCATGAAATCGGTATGTAGGGCTAAGATGCGACTATTAAACTTTTTCCTATGACAATTCTGGAATATGGTCATTATGGTCTGGAATTTCGGGAGCAATGCAATTTCTCAAGCGATTCCCATGAAATTCGGAATGTAGATCTAAGATGCGAATATAAGACTTGTTCCTATGGAAATTCTGGAATATGATCATTACGGTCTGGAATTTCGGGTATAAAGCAATTTCTCAAGTGATTCGCATGGAATTCGGAATGTAGGACTAAGATGCGACTATAAAACTTTTTTCCTATGACAATTCTGGAATATTGTCATTATGGTCTGAAATTTCGGGACCAAAGCAATTTCTCAAGCGATTCCCATGAAATTCGGAATGTAGATCTAAGATGCGAATATAAGACTTGTTCCTATGGAAATTCTGGAATATGATCATTACGGTCTGGAATTTCCGGTATAAAGCAATTTCTCAAGCGATTCGCATGGATTTCGGAATGTAGGACTAAGATGCGACTATACATTTTTTTCCTATTCTCCTATTCTCCTATTCTGGAATATGGTTATTATGGTCTGGAAAATCAGGAACAAAGAAATTTTTCAAGCGATTCGCATGAAATTCGGTATGTAGGGCTAAGATGCGACTATAAAACTTTTTCCTATGACAATTCTGGAATATGGTCATTATGGTCATTATGGTCTGGAATTTCGGCAGCAAAGCAATTTTCCAAGCGATTCGCATGAAATTCGGTAAATAGAGCTAAGATGGGACTATAACACTTTTTCCTATGGCAATTCTGGATTATGGTCATTATGGTCTGGAATTTCGGGAGCAAAGCAATTTTCCAAGAGATTCACATGAAATTCGGTATGTATGGCTAAGATGTGACAATAAAGCTTTTTCCTATGGAAATTCTGGAACATGATCATTATGGTCCGGAATTTCGGGAACAAAGCGATTCGCATGAAATTCGGTATGTAGGGCTAAGATGTGACTATAAAACTTTTTTCTATGGCAATTGTGGAATATGGTCATTATGGTCTGGAATTTCGTGAGCAAAGCAATTTCTCAAGCGATTCGCATAAAATTCGGAATGTAGTACTAAGATACGAATATAAGTCTTGTTCCTATGGAAATTATGGACTATGATCATTATGGTCTGGAATTTCGGGAACAAAGCAATTTCTCAAGCGATTCGCATGAAATTCGGAATGTAGGACTAAGATGCGACAATAAAACTTTTTCCTATGGCAATTCTGGAATATAATCATTCCGATCTGGAATTTCGGGAACGATTCCCATGAAATTCGGAATATAGATCTAAGATGCGAATATAAGACTTGTTCCTATGGAAATTCTGGAATATGATCATTACGGTCTGGAATTTCGGGTATAAAGCAATTTCTCAAGCGATTCGCATGGAATTCGGAATGTAGGACTAAGATGCGAATATAAGACTTGTTCCTATGGAACCTCTGGAATATGATCATTATGGTCTGAAATTTCTGGAACAAAGCAATTTATCGAGCGATTCGCATGAAATTCGGTTTGTAGGACTAAGATGCGAATAAGGGATCTGGCCAATGGGGTCTGGAATTTTGTCGAACAAGCAATTTTCAAGCGATTCCCATGAAATCGGTATGTAGGGCTAAGATGCGACTATAAAACTTTTTCCTATGACAATTCTGGAATATGGTCATTATGGTCTGGAATTTCGGGAGCAATGCAATTTCTCAAGCGATTCCCATGAAATTCGGAATGTAGATCTAAGATGCGAATATAAGACTTGTTCCTATGGAAATTCTGGAATATGATCATTACGGTCTGGAATTTCGGGTATAAAGCAATTTCTCAAGCGATTCGCATGGAATTCGGAATGTAGGACTAAGATGCGAATATAAGACTTGTTCCTATGGAACCTCTGGAATATGATCATTATGGTCTGAAATTTCTGGAACAAAGCAATTTATCGAGCGATTCGCATGAAATTCGGTTTGTAGGACTAAGATGCGAATAAGGGATCTGGCCAATGGGGTCTGGAATTTTGTCGAACAAGCAATTTTCAAGCGATTCCCATGAAATCGGTATGTAGGGCTAAGATGCGACTATAAAACTTTTTCCTATGACAATTCTGGAATATGGTCATTATGGTCTGGAATTTCGGGAACAAAGCGATTCCCATGAAATTCGGTAAGTAGAGCTAAGATGGGACTATAACACTTTTTCCTATGGCAATTCTGGATTATGGTGTGGAATTTCGGGAGCAAAGCAATTTGCCAAGAGATTCACATGAAATTCGGTATGTATGGCTAAGATGTGACTATAAAGCTTTTTCCTATGGAAGTTCTGGAACATGATCATTATGGTCCGGAATTTCTGGAACAAAGCAATTTCTCAAGTGCTTCGTGTGAAATTCAGTATGTTGGACTAAGATGCGACAATAAAACTTTTTCCTATGGCAATTCTGGAATATGGCCATTATGGTTTGCAATTTCGGGAGCTAAGCAATTTCTCAAGCGATTCCCATGAAATTCGGAATGTAGATCTAAGATGCGAATATAAGTCTTGTTCCTATGGAAATTATGAAATCATGAAATTCGGAATGTAGGACTAAGATGCGACAATAAAACTTTTTCCTATGGCAATTCTGGAATATAATCATTACGATCTGGAATTTCGGGAACGATTCCCATGAAATTCGGAATATAGATCTAAGATGCGAATATAAGACTTGTTCCTATGGAAATTCTGGAATATGATCATTACGGTCTGGAATTTCGGGTATAAAGCAATTTCTCAAGCGATTCGCATGGAATTCGGAATGAAGGACTAAGATGCGAATATAAGACTTGTTCCTATGGAACCTCTGGAATATGATCATTATGTTCTGAAATTTCTGGAACAAAGCAATTTATCGAGCGATTCGCATGAAATTCGGTTTGTAGGACTAAGATGCGAATAAGGGATCTGGCCAATGGGGATTGGAATTTTGTAGAACGAGCAATTTTCAAGCAATTCGCATGAAATCGGTATGTAGGGCTAAGATGCGACTATAAAACTTTTTCCTATGACAATTCTGGAATATGGTCATTATGGTCTGGAATTTCGGGAGCAAAGCAATTTCTCAAGCGATTCCCATGAAATTCGGAATGTAGATCTAAGATGCGAATATAAGACTTGTTCCTATGGAAATTCTGGAATATGATCATTACGGTCTGGAATTTCGGGTATAAAGCAATTTCTCAAGCGATTCGCATGGAATTTGGAATGTAGGACTAAGATGCGACTATAAAACTTTTTCCTATGACAATTCTGGAATATGGTCATTATGGTCTGGAATTTCGGGAGCTAAGCAATTTCTCAAGCGATTCCCATGAAATTCGGAATGTAGATCTAAGATGCGAATATAAGACTTGTTCCTATGAAAATTCTGGAATATGATCATTACGGTCTGGAATTTCGGGTATAAAGCAATTTCTCAAGCGTGGAATTCGGAATGTAGGACTAAGATGCGACTATACAACTTTTTCCTATTCAATTCTGGAATATGGTTATTATGGTCTGGAAAATCAGGAACAAAGAAATTTTTCAAGCGATTCGCATGAAATTCGGTATGTAGGGCTAAGATGCGACTATAAAACTTTTTCCTATGACAATTCTGGAATATGGTCATTACGGTCTGGAATTTCGGCAGCAAAGCAATTTTCCAAGCGGATCGCATGAAATTCGGTAAGTAGAGCTAAGATGGGACTATAACACTTTTTCCTATGGCAATTCTGGATTATGGTGTGGAATTTCGGGAGCAAAGCAATTTTCCAAGAGATTCACATGAAATTCGGTATGTATGGCTAAGATGTGACTATAAAGCTTTTTCCTATGGAAGTTCTGGAACATGATCATTATGGTCCGGAATTTCTGGAACAAAGCAATTTCTCAAGTGCTTCGTGTGAAATTCAGTATGTTGGACTAAGATGCGACAATAAAACTTTTTCCTATGGCAATTCTGGAATATGGCCATTATGGTTTGCAATTTCGGGAGCTAAGCAATTTATCAAGCGATTCCCATGAAATTCTGAATGTAGATCTAAGATGCGAATATAAGACTTGTTCCTATGGAAATTCTGGAATATGATCATTACGGTCTGGAATTTCGGGTATAAAGCAATTTCTCAAGCGTGGAATTCGGAATGTAGGACTAAGATGCGACTATACAACTTTTTCCTATTCAATTCTGGAATATGGTTATTATGGTCTGGAAAATCAGGAACAAAGAAATTTTTCAAGCGATTCGCATGAAATTCGGTATGTAGGGTAGGGCTAAGATGCGACTATAAAACTTTTTCCTATGACAATTCTGGAATATGGTCATTATGGTCTGGAATTTCGGCAGCAAAGCAATTTTCCAAGCGGATCGCATGAAATTCGGTAAGTAGAGCTAAGATGGGACTATAACATTTTTTCCTATGGCAATTCTGGATTATGGTCATTATGGTGTGGAATTTCGGGAGCAAAGCAATTTTCCAAGAGATTCACATGAAATTCGGTATGTATGGCTAAGATGTGACTATAAAGCTTTTTCCTATGGAAATTCTGGAACATGATCATTATGGTCCGGAATTTCTGGAACAAAGCAATTTCTCAAGTTCTTCGTGTGAAATTCAGTATGTTGGACTAAGATGCGACAATAAAACTTTTTCCTATGGCAATTGTGGAATATGGCCATTATGGTTTGCAATTTCGGGAACAAAGCAATTTCTCAAGCGATCCGCATGAAATTCGGTATGTAGGCTAAGACGCGACTATAAAACTTTTTCCTATGGTAATTCTGGAATATGGACATTATGGTCTGGAATTTCGGGAACAAAGCGAATCGCTTGAAATTCGGTATGTAGGGCTAAGATGTGACTATAAAACTTTTTTCTATGGCAATTTTGGAATATGGTCAGTATGTTCTGGAATTTCGGGAGCAAAGCCATTTCTCAAGCGTTTCGCATAAAATTCGGAATGTAGGACTAAGATACGAATATAAGACTTGTTGCTATGGAAATTATGGACTATGAAATTCGGAATGTAGGTCTAAGATGCGAATATAAATCTTGTTCCTATTGAAATTCAGGAATAAGATCATTATGGTCTGGAATTTCGGGAACTAAGCAATTTCTCAAGCGATTCGCATGAAATTCGGAATGTAGATCTAAGATGCGAATATAAGACTTGTTCCTATGGAAATTCTTGAATACGATCATTATGGTCTGAAATTTCGGGAACAAAGCAATTTCTCAAGCGATTCGCATGAAATTCGGTATGTAGGACTAAGATGCGAAAGACTTGTTCATATGGAAATTCTGGGATCTGGGATAGGGTCTGGAATTTTGTAGACCAAGCAATTTCTCTAGCGATTCGTATGAAATTCGGTATGTAGGATTATGATGCGACCTTAAACTTGTTTCTATGGAAATTCTGGGATATGATCATTAGGAGCTGGAACTAAGCAATTTCTCAAACGTCTTTTGCCTTTTAATTTAATCAATATTGATTATTATTAACTTTTAGGTCTCTTAATAAATTTGTTTTTTTAATCGTATTGCTTAATTATAGATTTAATTTAATAGTAATTAAAAATTATAATATTAATATTTGCCAATAGAATAGAATGAAGCAAACAAGGGCAGTAGTAGTGATCGTTTTCTATCGGTTGTCTGTTCTGTTCGTTCTACTAGCATTGAATAAAATGATACAGTGCTGTCGTGATACAGGTGATCGCTTCGTTTCTCTTTAAATTTAATATAAAACTACTCCCATTTTTTATGAACTGAAAACCACAGTTGCATTACTGTGTTTGGGCAGTGATACAATATACAATATGCACCCACCTCACAATAAGTGGTTATGAACATTTAAATTCGCTTATAAATTATTTGTTCTATTGTATGTGATGTGATTGATGATTATGTATGTATGTGATGAGCTACGGTGCTAGTCCTTGGATTGTACTCTTTTTTTAGTATTATAGAAGAAAAATTACATTACTAAACGTAATCATTGCAATGATTATTACGATGATCATTACGGTCTGGAATTTCGGGTATAAAGCAATTTCTCAAGCGATTCGCATGGAATTCGGAATGTAGGACTAAGATGCGACTATACAAATTTTTCCTATTCTCCTATTCTCCTATTCTGGAATATGGTTATTATGGTCTGGAAAATCAGAAACAAAGAAATTTTTCAAGCGATTCGCATGAAATTCGGTATGTAGGGCTAAGATGCGACTATAAAACTTTTTCCTATGGCAATTCTGGATTATGGTCATTATGGTGTGGAATTTCGGGAGCAAAGCAATTTTCCAAGAAATTCACATGAAATTCGGTATGTATGGCTAAGATGTGACTATAAAGCTTTTTCCTATGGAAATTCTGGAACATGATCATTATGGTCCGGAATATCGGGAACAAAGCGATTCGCATGAAATTCGGTATGTAGGGCTAAGATGTGACTATAAAACTTTTTTCTATGGCAATTGTGGAATATGGTCATTATGGTCTGGAATTTCGTGAGCAAAGCAATTTCTCAAGCGATTCGCATAAAATTCGGAATGTAGTACTAAGATACGAATATAAGTCTTGTTCCTATGGAAATTATGGACTATGATCATTATGGTCTGGAATTTCGGGAACAAAACAATTTCTCAAGCGATTCGCATGAAATTCGGAATGTAGGACTAAGATGCGACAATAAAACTTTTTCCTATGGCAATTCTGGAATATAATCATTCCGATCTGGAATTTCGGGAACGATTCCCATGAAATTCGGAATATAGATCTAAGATGCGAATATAAGACTTGTTCCTATGGAAATTCTGGAATATGATCATTACGGTCTGGAATTTCGGGTATAAAGCAATTTCTCAAGCGATTCGCATGGAATTTGGAATGTAGGACTAAGATGCGACTATAAAACTTTTTCCTATGACAATTCTGGAATATGGTCATTATGGTCTGGAATTTCGGGAGCTAAGCAATTTCTCAAGCGATTCCCATGAAATTCGGAATGTAGATCTAAGATGCGAATATAAGACTTGTTCCTATGGAAATTCTGGAATATGATCATTACGGTCTGGAATTTCGGGTATAAAGCAATTTCTCAAGCGATTCGCATGGAATTCGGAATGAAGGACTAAGATGCGAATATAAGACTTGTTTCTATGGAACCTCTGGAATATGATCATTATGTTCTGAAATTTCTGGAACAAAGCAATTTATCGAGCGATTCGCATGAAATTCGGTTTGTAGGACTAAGATGCGAATAAGGGATCTGGCCAATGGGGATTGGAATTTTGTAGAACGAGCAATTTTCAAGCGATTCGGATGAAATCGGTATGTAGGGCTAAGATGCGACTATAAAACTTTTTCCTATGACAATTCTGGAATATGGTCATTATGGTCTGGAATTTCGGGAGCAAAGCAATTTCTCAAGCGATTCCCATGAAATTCGGAATGTAGATCTAAGATGCGAATATAAGACTTGTTCCTATGGAAATTCTGGAATATGATCATTACGGTCTGGAATTTCGGGTATAAAGCAATTTCTCAAGTGATTCGCATGGAATTCGGAATGTAGGACTAAGATGCGACTATAAAACTTTTTCCTATGACAATTCTGGAATATGGTGATTATGGTCTGAAATTTCGGGAGCAAAGCAATTTCTCAAGCGATTCCCACGAAATTCGGAATGTAGATCTAAGATGCGAATATAAGACTTGTTCCTATGGAAATTCTGGAATATGATCATTACGGTCTGGAATTTCGGGTATAAAGCAATTTCTCAAGCGTGGAATTCGGAATGTAGGACTAAGATGCGACTATACAACTTTTTCCTATTCAATTCTGGAATATGGTTATTATGGTCTGGAAAATCAGGAACAAAGAAATTTTTCAAGCGATTCGCATGAAATTCGCTATGTAGGGCTAAGATGCGACTATAAAACTTTTTCCTATGACAATTCTGGAATATGGTCATTATGGTCTGGAATTTCGGCAGCAAAGCAATTTTCCAAGCGGATCGCATGAAATTCGGTAAGTAGAGCTAAGATGGGACTATAACACTTTTTCCTATGGCAATTCTGGATTATGGTCATTATGGTGTGGAATTTCGGGAGCAAAGCAATTTTCCAAGAGATTCACATGAAATTCGGTATGTATGGCTAAGATGTGACCATAAAGCCTTTTCCTATGGAAATTCTGGAACATGATCATTATGGTCCGGAATTTCTGGAACAAAGCAATTTCTCAAGTGCTTCGTGTGAAATTCAGTATGTTGGACTAAGATGCGACAATGAAACTTTTTCCTATGGCAATTGTGGAATATGGCCATTATGGTTTGCAATTTCGGGAACAAAGCAATTTCTCAAGCGATCCGCATGAAATTCGGTATGTAGGCTAAGACGCGACTATAAAACTTTTTCCTATGGTAATTCTGGAATATGGACATTATGGTCTGGAATTTCGGGAACAAAGCGAATCGCTTGAAATTCGGTATGTAGGGCTAAGATGTGACTATAAAACTTTTTTCTATGGCAATTTTGGAATATGGTCATTATGGTCTGGAATTTCGGGAGCAAAGCCATTTCTCAAGCGTTTCGCATAAAATTCGGAATGTAGGACTAAGATACGAATATAAGACTTGTTGCTATGGAAATTATGGACTATGAAATTCGGAATGTAGGTCTAAGATGCGAATATAAATCTTGTTCCTATTGAAATTCAGGAATAAGATCATTATGGTCTGGAATTTCGGGAACTAAGCAATTTTCCAAGAGATTCACATGAAATTCGGTATGTATGGCTAAGATGTGACTATAAAGCTTTTTCCTATGGAAATTCTGGAACATGATCATTATGGTCCGGAATTTCTGGAACAAAGCAATTTCTCAAATTCTTCGTGTGAAATTCAGTATGTTGGACTAAGATGCGACAATAAAACTTTTTCCTATGGCAATTGTGGAATATGGCCATTATGGTTTGCAATTTCGGGAACAAAGCAATTTCTCAAGCGATCCGCATGAAATTCGGTATGTAGGCTAAGACGCGACTATAAAACTTTTTCCTATGGTAATTCTGGAATATGGACATTATGGTCTGGAATTTCGGGAACAAAGCGAATCGCTTGAAATTCGGTATGTAGGGCTAAGATGTGACTATAAAACTTTTTTCTATGGCAATTTTGGAATATGGTCAGTATGGTCTGGAATTTCGGGAGCAAAGCCATTTCTCAAGCGTTTCGCATAAAATTCGGAATGTAGGACTAAGATACGAATATAAGACTTGTTGCTATGGAAATTATGGACTATGAAATTCGGAATGTAGGTCTAAGATGCGAATATAAATCTTGTTCCTATTGAAATTCAGGAATAAGATCATTATGGTCTGGAATTTCGGGAACTAAGCAATTTCTCAAGCGATTCGCATGAAATTCGGAATGTAGATCTAAGATGCGAATATAAGACTTGTTCCTATGGAAATTCTTGAATACGATCATTATGGTCTGAAATTTCGGGAACAAAGCAATTTCTCAAGCGATTCGCATGAAATTCGGTATGTAGGACTAAGATGCGAAAGACTTGTTCATATGGAAATTCTGGGATCTGGGATAGGGTCTGGAATTTTGTAGACCAAGCAATTTCTCTAGCGATTCGTATGAAATTCGGTATGTAGGATTATGATGCGACCTTAAACTTGTTTCTATGGAAATTCTGGGATATGATCATTAGGAGCTGGAACTAAGCAATTTCTCAAACGTCTTTTGCCTTTTAATTTAATCAATATTGATTATTATTAACTTTTAGGTCTCTTAATAAATTTGTTTTTTTAATCGTATTGCTTAATTATAGATTTAATTTAATAGTAATTAAAAATTATAATATTAATATTTGCCAATAGAATAGAATGAAGCAAACAAGGGCAGTAGTAGTGATCGTTTTCTATCGGTTGTCTGTTCTGTTCGTTCTACTAGCATTGAATAAAATGATACAGTGCTGTCGTGATACAGGTGATCGCTTCGTTTCTCTTTAAATTTAATATAAAACTACTCCCATTTTTTATGAACTGAAAACCACAGTTGCATTACTGTGTTTGGGCAGTGATACAATATACAATATGCACCCACCTCACAATAAGTGGTTATGAACATTTAAATTCGCTTATAAATTATTTGTTCTATTGTATGTGATGTGATTGATGATTATGTATGTATGTGATGAGCTACGGTGCTAGTCCTAGGATTGTACTCTTTTTTTAGTATTATAGAAGAAAAATTACATTACTAAACGTAATCATTGCAATGATTATTGCGATGATCATTACGGTCTGGAATTTCGGGTATAAAGCAATTTCTCAAGCGATTCGCATGGAATTCGGAATGTAGGACTAAGATGCGACTATACAAATTTTTCCTATTCTCCTATTCTCCTATTCTGGAATATGGTTATTATGGTCTGGAAAATCAGAAACAAAGAAATTTTTCAAGCGATTCGCATGAAATTCGGTATGTAGGGCTAAGATGCGACTATAAAACTTTTTCCTATGACAATTCTGGAATATGGTCATTATGGTCTGGAATTTCGGCAGCAAAGCAATTTTCCAAGCGGATCGCATGAAATTCGGTAAGTAGAGCTAAGATGGGACTATAACACTTTTTCCTATGGCAATTCTGGATTATGGTCATTATGGTCTGGAATTTCGGGAGCAAAGCAATTTTCCAAGAGATTCACATGAAATTCGGTATGTATGGCTAAGATGTGACTATAAAGCTTTGTCCTATGGAAATTCTGGAACATGATCATTATGGTCCGGAATTTCGGGAACAAAGCGATTCGCATGAAATTCGGTATGTAGGGCTAAGATGTGACTATAAAACTTTTTTCTATGGCAATTGTGGAATATGGTCATTATGGTCTGGAATTTCGTGAGCAAAGCAATTTCTCAAGCGATTCGCATGAAATTCGGAATGTAGGACTAAGATGCGACAATAAAACTTTTTCCTATGGCAATTCTGGAATATAATCATTACGATCTGGAATTTCGGGATCGATTCCCATGAAATTCGGAATATAGATCTAAGATGCGAATATAAGACTTGTTCCTATGGAAATTCTGGAATATGATCATTACGGTCTGGAATTTCGGGTATAAAGCAATTTCTCAAGCGATTCGCATGGAATTCGGAATGAAGGACTAAGATGCGAATATAAGACTTGTTCCTATGGAACCTCTGGAATATGATCATTATGTTCTGAAATTTCTGGAACAAAGCAATTTATCGAGCGATTCGCATGAAATTCGGTTTGTAGGACTAAGATGCGAATAAGGGATCTGGCCAATGGGGATTGGAATTTTGTAGAACGAGCAATTTTCAAGCGATTCGGATGAAATCGGTATGTAGGGCTAAGATGCGACTATAAAACTTTTTCCTATGACAATTCTGGAATATGGTCATTATGGTCTGGAATTTCGGGAGCAAAGCAATTTCTCAAGCGATTCCCATGAAATTCGGAATGTAGATCTAAGATGCGAATATAAGACTTGTTCCTATGGAAATTCTGGAATATGATCATTACGGTCTGGAATTTCGGGTATAAAGCAATTTCTCAAGTGATTCGCATGGAATTCGGAATGTAGGACTAAGATGCGACTATAAAACTTTTTCCTATGACAATTCTGGAATATGGTGATTATGGTCTGAAATTTCGGGAGCAAAGCAATTTCTCAAGCGATTCCCACGAAATTCGGAATGTAGATCTAAGATGCGAATATAAGACTTGTTCCTATGGAAATTCTGGAATATGATCATTACGGTCTGGAATTTCGGGTATAAAGCAATTTCTCAAGCGTGGAATTCGGAATGTAGGACTAAGATGCGACTATACAACTTTTTCCTATTCAATTCTGGAATATGGTTATTATGGTCTGGAAAATCAGGAACAAAGAAATTTTTCAAGCGATTCGCATGAAATTCGCTATGTAGGGCTAAGATGCGACTATAAAACTTTTTCCTATGACAATTCTGGAATATGGTCATTATGGTCTGGAATTTCGGCAGCAAAGCAATTTTCCAAGCGGATCGCATGAAATTCGGTAAGTAGAGCTAAGATGGGACTATAACACTTTTTCTATGGCAATTCTGGATTATGGTCATTATGGTGTGGAATTTCGGGAGCAAAGCAATTTTCCAAGAGATTCACATGAAATTCGGTATGTATGGCTAAGATGTGACTATAAAGCTTTTTCCTATGGAAATTCTGGAACATGATCATTATGGTCCGGAATTTCTGGAACAAAGCAATTTCTCAAGTGCTTCGTGTGAAATTCAGTATGTTGGACTAAGATGCGACAATAAAACTTTTTCCTATGGCAATTCTGGAATATGGCCATTATGGTTTGCAATTTCGGGAGCTAAGCAATTTCTCAAGCGATTCCCATGAAATTCTGAATGTAGATCTAAGATACGAATATAAGACTTGTTCCTATGGAAATTCTGGAATATGATCATTACGGTCTGGAATTTCGGGTATAAAGCAATTTCTCAAGCGTGGAATTCGGAATGTAGGACTAATATGCGACTATACAACTTTTTCCTATTCAATTCTGGAATATGGTTATTATGGTCTGGAAAATCAGGAACAAAGAAATTTTTCAAGCGATTCGCATGAAATTCGGTATGTAGGGCTAAGATGCGACTATAAAACTTTTTCCTATGACAATTCTGGAATATGGTCATTATGGTCTGGAATTTCGGCAGCAAAGCAATTTTCCAAGCGGATCGCATGAAATTCGGTAAGTAGAGCTAAGATGGGACTATAACACTTTTTCCTATGGCAATTCTGGATTATGGTCATTATGGTGTGGAATTTCGGGAGCAAAGCAATTTTCCAAGAGATTCACATGAAATTCGGTATGTATGGCTAAGATGTGACTATAAAGCCTTTTCCTATGGAAATTCTGGAACATGATCATTATGGTCCGGAATTTCTGGAACAAAGCAATTTCTCAAGTGCTTCGTGTGAAATTCAGTATGTTGGACTAAGATGCGACAATGAAACTTTTTCCTATGGCAATTGTGGAATATGGCCATTATGGTTTGCAATTTCGGGAACAAAGCAATTTCTCAAGCGATCCGCATGAAATTCGGTATGTAGGCTAAGACGCGACTATAAAACTTTTTCCTATGGTAATTCTGGAATATGGACATTATGGTCTGGAATTTCGGGAACAAAGCGAATCGCTTGAAATTCGGTATGTAGGGCTAAGATGTGACTATAAAACTTTTTTCTATGGCAATTTTGGAATATGGTCATTATGGTCTGGAATTTCGGGAGCAAAGCCATTTCTCAAGCGTTTCGCATAAAATTCGGAATGTAGGACTAAGATACGAATATAAGACTTGTTGCTATGGAAATTATGGACTATGAAATTCGGAATGTAGGTCTAAGATGCGAATATAAATCTTGTTCCTATTGAAATTCAGGAATAAGATCATTATGGTCTGGAATTTCGGGAACTAAGCAATTTCTCAAGCGATTCGCATGAAATTCGGAATGTAGATCTAAGATGCGAATATAAGACTTGTTCCTATGGAAATTCTTGAATACGATCATTATGGTCTGAAATTTCGGGAACAAAGCAATTTCTCAAGCGATCCGCATGAAATTCGGTATGTAGGCTAAGACGCGACTATAAAACTTTTTCCTATGGTAATTCTGGAATATGGACATTATGGTCTGGAATTTCGGGAACAAAGCGAATCGCTTGAAATTCGGTATGTAGGGCTAAGATGTGACTATAAAACTTTTTTCTATGGCAATTTTGGAATATGGTCATTATGGTCTGGAATTTCGGGAGCAAAGCCATTTCTCAAGCGTTTCGCATAAAATTCGGAATGTAGGACTAAGATACGAATATAAGACTTGTTGCTATGGAAATTATGGACTATGAAATTCGGAATGTAGGTCTAAGATGCGAATATAAATCTTGTTCCTATTGAAATTCAGGAATAAGATCATTATGGTCTGGAATTTCGGGAACTAAGCAATTTCTCAAGCGATTCGCATGAAATTCGGAATGTAGATCTAAGATGCGAATATAAGACTTGTTCCTATGGAAATTCTTGAATACGATCATTATGGTCTGAAATTTCGGGAACAAAGCAATTTCTCAAGCGATCCGCATGAAATTCGGTATGTAGGCTAAGATGTGACTATAAAGCTTTTTCCTATGGAAATTCTGGAACATGATCATTATGGTCCGGAATTTCTGGAACAAAGCAATTTCTCAAGTGCTTCGTGTGAAATTCAGTATGTTGGACTAAGATGCGACAATAAAACTTTTTCCTATGGCAATTCTGGAATATGGCCATTATGGTTTGCAATTTCGGGAGCTAAGCAATTTCTCAAGCGATTCCCATGAAATTCTGAATGTAGATCTAAGATACGAATATAAGACTTGTTCCTATGGAAATTCTGGAATATGATCATTACGGTCTGGAATTTCGGGTATAAAGCAATTTCTCAAGCGTGGAATTCGGAATGTAGGACTAATATGCGACTATACAACTTTTTCCTATTCAATTCTGGAATATGGTTATTATGGTCTGGAAAATCAGGAACAAAGAAATTTTTCAAGCGATTCGCATGAAATTCGGTATGTAGGGCTAAGATGCGACTATAAAACTTTTTCCTATGACAATTCTGGAATATGGTCATTATGGTCTGGAATTTCGGCAGCAAAGCAATTTTCCAAGCGGATCGCATGAAATTCGGTAAGTAGAGCTAAGATGGGACTATAACACTTTTTCCTATGGCAATTCTGGATTATGGTCATTATGGTGTGGAATTTCGGGAGCAAAGCAATTTTCCAAGAGATTCACATGAAATTCGGTATGTATGGCTAAGATGTGACTATAAAGCCTTTTCCTATGGAAATTCTGGAACATGATCATTATGGTCCGGAATTTCTGGAACAAAGCAATTTCTCAAGTGCTTCGTGTGAAATTCAGTATGTTGGACTAAGATGCGACAATGAAACTTTTTCCTATGGCAATTGTGGAATATGGCCATTATGGTTTGCAATTTCGGGAACAAAGCAATTTCTCAAGCGATCCGCATGAAATTCGGTATGTAGGCTAAGACGCGACTATAAAACTTTTTCCTATGGTAATTCTGGAATATGGACATTATGGTCTGGAATTTCGGGAACAAAGCGAATCGCTTGAAATTCGGTATGTAGGGCTAAGATGTGACTATAAAACTTTTTTCTATGGCAATTTTGGAATATGGTCATTATGGTCTGGAATTTTGGGAGCAAAGCCATTTCTCAAGCGTTTCGCATAAAATTCGGAATGTAGGACTAAGATACGAATATAAGACTTGTTGCTATGGAAATTATGGACTATGAAATTCGGAATGTAGGTCTAAGATGCGAATATAAATCTTGTTCCTATTGAAATTCAGGAATAAGATCATTATGGTCTGGAATTTCGGGAACTAAGCAATTTCTCAAGCGATTCGCATGAAATTCGGAATGTAGATCTAAGATGCGAATATAAGACTTGTTCCTATGGAAATTCTTGAATACGATCATTATGGTCTGAAATTTCGGGAACAAAGCAATTTCTCAAGCGATTCGCATGAAATTCGGTATGTAGGACTAAGATGCGAAAGACTTGTTCATATGGAAATTCTGGGATCTGGGATAGGGTCTGGAATTTTGTAGACCAAGCAATTTCTCTAGCGATTCGTATGAAATTCGGTATGTAGGATTATGATGCGACCTTAAACTTGTTTCTATGGAAATTCTGGGATATGATCATTAGGAGCTGGAACTAAGCAATTTCTCAAACGTCTTTTGCCTTTTAATTTAATCAATATTGATTATTATTAACTTTTAGGTCTCTTAATAAATTTGTTTTTTTAATCGTATTGCTTAATTATAGATTTAATTTAATAGTAATTAAAAATTATAATATTAATATTTGCCAATAGAATAGAATGAAGCAAACATGGGCAGTAGTAGTGATCGTTTTCTATCGGTTGTCTGTTCTGTTCGTTCTACTAGCATTGAATAAAATGATACAGTGCTGTCGTGATACAGGTGATCGCTTCGTTTCTCTTTAAATTTAATATAAAACTACTCCCATTTTTTATGAACTGAAAACCACAGTTGCATTACTGTGTTTGGGCAGTGATACAATATACAATATGCACCCACCTCACAATAAGTGGTTATGAACATTTAAATTCGCTTATAAATTATTTGTTCTATTGTATGTGATGTGATTGATGATTATGTATGTGATGAGCTACGGTGCTAGTCCTAGGATTGTACTCTTTTTTTAGTATTATAGAAGAAAAATTACATTACTAAACGTTATCATTGCAATGATTATTACGATGATCATTACGGTCTGGAATTTCGGGTATAAAGCAATTTCTCAAGCGATTCGCATGGAATTCGGAATGTAGGACTAAGATGCGACTATACAACTTTTTCCTATTCTCCTATTCTCCTATTCTGGAATATGGTTATTATGGTCTGGAAAATCAGGAACAAAGAAATTTTTCAAGCGATTCGCATGAAATTCGGTATGTAGGGCTAAGATGCGACTATAAAACTTTTTCCTATGACAATTCTGGAATATGGTCATTATGGTCTGGAATTTCGGCAGCAAAGCAATTTTCCAAGCGGATCGCATGAAATTCGGTAAGTAGAGCTAAGATGGGACTATAACACTTTTTCCTATGGCAATTCTGGATTATGGTCATTATGGTGTGGAATTTCGGGAGCAAAGCAATTTTCCAAGAGATTCACATGAAATTCGGTATGTATGGCTAAGATGTGACTATAAAGCTTTTTCCTATGGAAATTCTGGAACATGATCATTATGGTCCGGAATTTCTGGAACAAAGCAATTTCTCAAGTGCTTCGTGTGAAATTCAGTATGTTGGACTAAGATGCGACAATGAAACTTTTTCCTATGGCAATTGTGGAATATGGCCATTATGGTTTGCAATTTCGGGAACAAAGCAATTTCTCAAGCGATCCGCATGAAATTCGGTATGTAGGCTAAGACGCGACTATAAAACTTTTTCCTATGGTAATTCTGGAATATGGACATTATGGTCTGGAATTTCGGGAATAAAGCGAATCGCTTGAAATTCGGTATGTTGGGCTAAGATGTGACTATAAAACTTTTTTCTATGGCAATTTTGGAATATGGTCATTATGGTCTGGAATTTCGGGAGCAAAGCCATTTCTCAAGCGTTTCGCATAAAATTCGGAATGTAGGACTAAGATACGAATATAAGACTTGTTGCTATGGAAATTATGGACTATGAAATTCGGAATGTAGGTCTAAGATGCGAATATAAGACTTGTTCCTATGGAAATTCTTGAATACGATCATTATGGTCTGAAATTTCGGGAACAAAGCAATTTCTCAAGCGATTCGCATGAAATTCGGTATGTAGGACTAAGATGCGAAAGACTTGTTCATATGGAAATTCTGGGATCTGGGATAGGGTCTGGAATTTTGTAGACCAAGCAATTTCTCTAGCGATTCGTATGAAATTCGGTATGTAGGATTATGATGCGACCTTAAACTTGTTTCTATGGAAATTCTGGGATATGATCATTAGGAGCTGGAACTAAGCAATTTCTCAAACGTCTTTTGCCTTTTAATTTAATCAATATTGATTATTATTAACTTTTAGGTCTCTTAATAAATTTGTTTTTTTAATCGTATTGCTTAATTATAGATTTAATTTAATAGTAATTAAAAATTATAATATTA